>CM056380.1:53284950-53608334 GCA_029718625.1 Synaphobranchus kaupii | reverse complement strand
CTTGACTAAGGTAATAAGAAACATCTAAAATTATTACCAATCTATCTCAGCTTGATTGGGAGGCTGCCACTGTCCATGGTCTTGTATGTCTCCCTGGAGACAAGCAGGAATCTGTCAGCAAGCAAAACAGGAGGATAAAAGGATATTTTTCTCTGCACAGAAAACTTTAAGGAGCATTACAGATTAGATATTGTGATACAACAACAACCTCCATGAAATACCACAAAAATGTTTTCAAGTTGCAGTCACTCACATACACAGAATATACATTATCTGTCAGTACACACTAACTAAATGGCTCAGTTAGTCAAAATCAAAATGAGGTTGAGTTACATAATTTGGGGTGCATGGATAAAAAAAAATATCACTTGGTCACTGGACCTGGCCATGTTCTTCAGTGACATGGTAAACCAGAGTTTAAGGTCATTTAACTGTACCTATAGCTGGATGCAGATGAGCCTATTCTGTTTTTGCAGGTTTTTTTTCTTTCAACACAGACTATTGACATGACCTGTCAGGTGGTACATTTTTTTCAATTCTTTCAAATGTTTTCATTGATTTCAGGGACTACAGAGTTCATGCTGTGTCAGAAAAAGGAACATTTTTAGGTGCTACAGGTGTCTTATGGGTGAGCTGAACCTGGATGTAACTCAAGATCGAAGATTGTTTCAAGTTTACAGAAAGCTGTTTCTCAAGAGTTATGAGCAAGTACAAGAAAGTAAGCAGTGATCCTGTAGGAGGCATGCATACAGTTCAAAACAAAGTCTGACAGTGGTGTGCTGTGGGCCCTGCTAGCCTCACTAAGCATCAATGTGTTTACCAACTTTGTAACATATCTAGATGGTCGAGTTACTATTAAGTTCGCTTCCTGTGTGCTCTTTCCTTATTTTTTTACTTACTTATTTCTCAACAAGGACAGTGACTTGGGTGGGTGGAGCTGTTGGGTGACTCATGCTGTTAAAGGGAATATTGCAGGTTAAACACCACGTTGTAAAATTATTTAGCAAAGAGCTGTGGTAATTGAATGTTCACATCATAATTTTAAAATAGAATATAAATTTAGGACTTTTTTTGGGTTTATTCTGCTGTCATGTACAAAGGCCTGTATGTCTCCCAGTCCAGAAGTGAAGTAATGTTGGGTAAACAAACAAGCTAATCCAGTGAGTTAAAGCGTTAGTCACAGTTCTGTGGTTAAGGTAATCACCCACAAAATTAAATCACTGATATCATCTAAATGGAATATTCGATCTCAACCACTGCATATATTTATATTGTCTATGTTTATGCAAGTATTTAATTTTATATCTCAATAAATGAGAACGGTTCCATTTATCTAGCCTACTTTACTATAGCACTAACACCCTAATATATTTCCACCCACCAAGGAAAACAATCCAAGGACAATGGCTGTGTGATGGTCAGAGGTGGAAAGTCCAGTGGTTAGAAAGTAAAAGTCCTGCCATGTTTTTCTTCCACCCAAGAACTCAGCAAGCTGATTTCACTACTGAGTTCTACCTCCTAGCTGAACGTTTGTGCTAATTAGCAAGTCCAGGTGATTGGGGAGGAATTTTACTTTCTGTACCTGGATTTTACAACGAAGGATCATGACACCATTAGCCACAAGTTTCACATCTTGGAAATAAGAGTATGGGTTACTTTAACATTTTTTGTTAGATCAAACAATGTTTTGATAGATCATGGCTTCTCTGGGAGCTAATTTTAGTATCAGAATTTTTAAAAATAATTTTGTGCCCAACACAGGGCTGTGATGTTAGTATCCTCATAGCAAGCTAACTTTACCCATGATGAACACAATTGTATGCTAACGTTAGATTTTATTCTCCCTGTCATTAACTAGCTGCAAACAAATAACATTACATGTATAGCCAAATGTACTATAGCCACTAGTTTCAAAGTTTTTACATAAGTGTAGTTAGTTAGCTATCTAGGGTTGAGAGAACGCTTATCTGGTTCTAAATACCGGTTTGGAAAATTAGTTGCAACTGTGGTAAAGTGACGTACACAAACAAACTAATCGAGTGCAGTTGTTTCAAATGTGGCATGTAACATAAACGTTCTAAACCTGACAACGGTTTTAGGCATACATTAAGCCTGGCTTGGGAATCCCATCTGATACTCCAAAAGATCACCATGAGTAGTCAGTCTCAACAAAATGTGTGCTGCACACCTTGGTGGTTTTTGCATTGACAGAGTTGGCTTTAAAATGCTCTCTCTTACTTTGGAAAAATTTTACCCAGGAATGAAAAACCGGAGATTTTCTATGCAGGAATACATGGCTATGATCTGCAACTCAGATTGCCTCTTTACCAACATTTAGATTTTTATTCCGATCCTTTTTGTCCCACTGTAATTGCTCCTAAATAGCTACACAACAAAAAGTAGCCTACTATTAAAATACTATATATTTTTTTTAATTGAGGAAATGCAAATCAAATCACTAAGGGTACGCATTTATGCGCTCTGCAATCGATTCCCAGGCTGCGTCTCTCGCTTTATTAATTACTGTGGCGTTGCCTTTTTTGTAATTATAGACTTTTAATCTTCATAAAACTGCATAATGAGTTCCTGTTCACCAGCTGTAAACGACACTTTACGTTATTTTGCCAATTTAATCTGATCGAGTGTTTAAATTGACATTCACTTAACCGGGCTGTTTAAATAGTCCATGAACGCGTACGTAACATCATTCCCCAAACCTGGTTTTCATCAGGCTTGAATTAGCTTCAACTCTTGAGCTGCAATCTAGCTTTGTGAAACTGAATTTATCTATACTGTCTAACCTTGCTAATTGAAGCCAGGCTTATTTTAGTAAGCCTGGATATTCTTAACCAGCTCCGTGAAATACCCCCCTAGTGGATCAACTAACAAGTCAAAACAAAGTCTTAGAATAATGAACTGGAATCGTACATTCATTAATGAATGTAGGCTCACTGTTTATAATTTACAAAAAGGAAGACATTAAAATAGATGTTAAATTGAAATTACCAGAAAAGAGAGGGAGAATAATTATTGCCAGAATAATCCAATTTCAGCACAAGAGGAATACAAGAAATCAGACATGAAGCGAAGGGCTGAATAAACTGATACACTGAATCTAATGGCTATAAAACAGAGGCAAACACATGCATAGATTATGTACCCGCAATCCAGGACTGCTATAAAAGTCGCCTGGACAATCTTCTTCCTATTGTGAAGCAGGACCTATTCCTAAACACGAAGCCATGATAGCTCTCAGCTTTTTAATTAGGCTATCTATATGCATCTTAAAAGAAAGCTTACCATCAATCCAGATTCGTAGATACTTATAATGAGGGACTCTTTCAATTTGAGCTCCATTTAAGGTCCGGATATGCAAGTCAATGGAGC
Organism: Synaphobranchus kaupii; assembly: GCA_029718625.1. Classification (NCBI taxonomy): domain Eukaryota; kingdom Metazoa; phylum Chordata; class Actinopteri; order Anguilliformes; family Synaphobranchidae; genus Synaphobranchus; species Synaphobranchus kaupii. The sequence continues at coordinate 53,604,947 of CM056380.1, read as the reverse complement.
CAGCATTTGGGGAAAAAAACATGAACTTACTCTTATCAACATTCAAATCCAGTTTAAAGCCCACAATATCATCATGCATCTTTTCCGCACAGGCACCTGGACGTGGCTCTAATTGCTTGAAACAAGATGGGGCCTCTGTGATATAGGTTTAAATTTCATTATTTTGCTCTACAATAGTCCTTTTATAATAATATGGCTTCAGGAACATGGATCCAGGTAAAATACTGTTCTTTTTAAAAGATATTTTAAGTCAACCTTTTTGATAGGAAACAAACAGCAACAAAAACTATTTCTAAATCAAAGTATTAATGTAGATACTCCTTTTATGTAATTACTGTACTTGACTTGCCCATTTCAAACTGATGGTTTTTGTATTCAGTCAGTTTATGAGCCCCTTGAACCCATTAATGCACATTATATTCATGGCCATTTGAAGGGAAGTAAATATGATATGGTTATACCAGCTAATTATGAGCAAATCCAATGCCGACGATAAAAATTAAAAACATTATGAAATATTGTATAACATTAAAATTGATGTAATGGATAATGTGGAAATATTTTCTGATAAATACACTGCATTTTTTGGAAATATTTTTGGGGTAGAAAAAGGCTACCCCCATATGCACCTCTACCACCCCCCAGAGCCAGAATATTTATCGCCAGGCTCATAATTGAGGGAAGAGCACAGAAATCACACCATTTGTGAATGTCTATTAAAATTTCACAGCAAATGACCGGAGACTGTCCAAATGTTCTGAGTATACAAAGTGACAGTTAAGGATGTGCTGTCTGCCAATGACAAATGAGCAATGAAGAATCTTCTCTTGAGAATGAACAGCCACTAAATGTTTACTGAGTAAATCAGAAAAATCCGGGGGATAGGTCTTTGGCTCCTGTGTTCATGTCAATGAAAATCCCCAGCTACTTTCTATCTGAGCCTGATAAATAGCTGCATGCTCTGGAATATAAATCAATTCCCAGCATTAATTTGAGGTCCAAAAGAAAGTCTGAATCTGAGACCTTGCAGAATTCTTTCAGAAAGGCATTTATTAAAACAAAATAGCAGGTTTGTATTCTGTACATAAATTATTTTTGTGATGCAAAATGTAAAGACACAATATGCAATGATAGAGATGTTACAAAAAAAGAACAAGCCATATGCACAAGTGTCTATCAAACATTAGATTGTTTTTTTAGTTTTGTTTGTGTATCCCATAATCACACTGTCATGGTTTCCTGCCTGTTCAGGTTCTGTTTTCGGGCGTTGCCTTTCGGACCGTGAGAGGGCGCTCCCGTCTTAGTTCTTAGTTCCCTTATGGAAATGTAATATACTGCAGTATATTTTAAATATATTGTGAAGACAAGATTATTTTTCCATAGGGGTGGGACTAATTAATTATTTCCTTCAGGTGCTCTCTGCCCTATTTAAGCGCCGTTTACTCGTTGTTCGGGGCTTTTGTGTCATTCTTGCCACTCTAAGCCAGGTAACGCGGTATAGGAATTTCAGGCGACCACTTGTACTTTTGAGTTTCAAAAGAACACGCGGGACTTGCCTGTAGAGTTTAGAGTATTTAGTTCTTAGGGCTCTGTTCTCCTTACTCTTTATTTCCTGCCTTGGTTTTCTTTTCTGTCTCGCTACTAGACAGTAACCTCGGCTTTGCCTCATTTCCGTTTGCCTTTTATTTTAGCTCTGACAGTTACTGAGCTAGAGGCTATTCTGTTCCTTTCTATTCTCTGCTCGAGTCTACGAGCTTCGTCCTGTTTTTCAGGTTGTTATTGGGTTGGCTTATGCCGGGATTCTTTTCCCTTATTTATTTTCTCAACTTGTAGATTTTGAGCATTCGCCCACTTATCTGGGTTGCTATATTTTGGCTGTACGCCGGGAGTTATATTCCCTTTCTGTTCATTTCTTTCTGCTCCGTTCATGGACTCTCCACCTTTTTTAGTGGTTGATTCTCATGCTTCGTGCTTTCAGATCCCCTTCCAGTCGCATCTGGTCCTCCGAACCTGACCCCTCACACAATCAACCCATTATAATGTTATATTGCCGCTTGTGTCATGCTTTTTTTTATTTTTTATTATGCAATTGTGAACAATATTCATATCAGATTTGTGTCCTCAGAGAGAACTCTGGCAGGCCAAATCCACTGGTTCACTGCAGCTCAGTAAAAAGTGTTAAGTACAGTTAAAATAAAATACCATTCAAACAAATAAAAGAAAAAAGAAAAGAGAACACTGATGGAACAAAGAAAGCACAAGATGGTTACATGACAAGACATGGCAGAGAAACAACAGCATGTGGTCTTACTGCACTATTCTCAGCAGTTTAAGGAGCGAGGTCCGGCTAGAACATAACTCACAAGTGCTCTGCGCCAGGTGTTAACCCTACCTACCGATAGCCATATCTCATCGTCCATGTCAGGAAGTGACAGGAGGTGCTCGTGAACACAACTCTTAAATTAATGGACTCCATCATGTTTCTTGAAGCTCTTATGGTTCACTGCTACTCAGAGCTGCTTTCCTGAAGTAGTAAGAAGGTGTTGGTGCACTTGAAGGACTGAATTCCTTCCTCGGTGATGTTACCAACAACGTAGTCTGGGAGACTGTTCCATAAGGAGACGGCAGTGTGAATGAAGCTTCTGTCTAAACGGCTTGTTCTGGCAACTGGCAAGGAGAGAGCATGGACTGGCATAGATACAGTAGAGTGGGTCGAGCGGCGCTTTATGTATGGTGGGGAAAGCAAAGCTGACAAATCTGCTGGGCAGTGACTGGTCTACATTTTATACAGGACTGTGGCAGCGGCTACCTGTCGTCTGTGATGTAGGCTGGTGATGCTGAGTTGTGAGAGAGCAATAACTTCATCAACACCAATTTTATCTAGTTGGCATAAGTTTGTTGGTGAAGCATTTATCCAGCTCAGTGAAGCATATTCCATTACACTGCGGACTTGTGATTTGTAAACAGTAGCTCTGCCTACAGCATCCAGTTTGTTTGCAACCTTTCTCAGTGCCCCAAGCTTCTGTCCAGCTCTAGTTGAAATGGTTGAAAGATGTTTGACCAGGTCAACTTGCTTTCGATGGTAACACCAAGCATCTCAAGTCCATTCACTGTTGACAGTTTTCAGTCTCCAAAGTAGAGGTCAGGTTTAGATGGAGGCATTTGTTTGGTTCAAAGGTGACCTTCCACTTGTCTGCCCATACCTTCATACTGCTGAGGTCTCTGTTCAGGCTAGCAGCTACTGCATCAGTGTCGTCTGATGTCCTGATAGGTGCGAATAGTGTTGAGTCGTCAGCGTACAGGAATAGCACGTTCTGACAAACCTCCACCAGATCATCAATGAAGACCAAGAACAAGAGTGGGCCAAGAACGGAACCCTGTGGCACAGAAGCATTGATGGATGTGGTGTCAGATGCTTGGCCAGACAGGACAACATTGATGGATCTATCAGACAGGTAGTTCTGCAGCCATGATAGTAGCCTTCCAGAAATGCCCTGAGCTCTTAACTTGGAACAGAGCCTGTTGTGCTATACTTTGTCAAAGGCTCCTTTGATATCCAGGGCTATTACACAAACCTCATAACTTTGGTCAAGGGTGTTGTTCCTTTTCTGAGACAAGATGTTGAGGAGATCAGCTGTGTTGTGGCCTGGTCTAAAGCCAAATTGTCTGTTGGAGATCAGGTTGTTGCTGAGAAGCTGTTGTTGAAGCTGCTTCCGTACCACAGCCTCCATGATCTTGCTGATGTTGCTTAGCAGAGAAATGGAATATTTCTTTGTTGGGTCTGCTTTGGAGTCCCTCTTGTGGATTGGAGTTACAGAAGCTGTCTTCCATTGGCTGGGAAACACACCATGGGAGAAGCAAAGTTGGAAAAGCCGGCGAAGAGGACTGGCAAGCTCTGCGCAGCATTCTTTCAGGACCCTGTTTGGAATTAGGTTGGGTCCAGTAGCTTTGTCTGGCGTGAGGTGCTGCAAGAGTTTCCTAATGTCCTTGGGCTTGAAGACAACTTTGTCAAAGGATTTGGTTCTTTTAGGCAGCCTTTACATGTGCACCACAGCGGTTTCTCTATTGTCTGGGTTTTGAAAAAACATATTTACTGGAGAGACTTGGTATTCAAAGAAGATTAGGTGTTTTATTGAATGACAGTTTAACAAGCCTAGTTCAAACAACAAACTCCATCAATATTAGAGGTGATTTCCAAAAGAAGTGGAAAAATCCCCATATAGCATGGACTCACATAATCAATAGCACGTGAAAATAAGTCAAAAAAAGTCATACACTTGGAGTTTAAAATCTGGCAACCCTAGAATTAAAATAGGCCAGTCCTTGGGCTTCAGTTAATAAATGGTGTTACGATAAAATTATATCTTAAATCGGGGCTCACTCCCAAAACCATGACTAAGTTATTTATAAAATCCCACTTTGACGTGGGTAGTGACGATGATCATATCTCTACGCAAAGTTTATACTAGATGGACCAAGTTCATTACTTGCTAGTTAATTGGAGGTACTACATGTTTGAAGGCTATGCACAAATCACCAATGTGGGCTGTGTTCATGTTTTAAGAATATCATTTAATTGAAAATCTATTTTAGGCATGAAGAGTGCAAGAAATGTTAAAATGCAACCTTATTTATAGGGAAATGGCTATTATTGTATTACGTTATATTCAGGGTGGGAAATTAGCACCCGCCAAATGCGGGTAAATGTACCAAACCTTCCCGCCATAGTGGCTTGTAACAAAATGGATACAAGTGGATAATAACTTAATAAACAAAATAATCGGCAAATGTTAAAGCTGTCAAGGACTGTAGTTTTAGAAATGTATAAAACATGCTAGAACATCCAGTATAGACATGCATAGTGCCCCATTAGGGACAACAAGTCAGAGTTACAGAAGATAATGTATTGTAAGTCTTTTAATATGCTGTAAGTAAAAGGTGTGTGTGTGTGTGTGTTTCTTTTTCCAACTGGCCTCATAACACATGTTATACGGTACCATAGCATAGACACAGCATGTGCAATGTGGCAGCTGGCACTGGCACAGGCACAGTATGGCCATGGTTGGAGCTTCCTGCTGATTCTCACCCTCTAAAAGCCCTTCAGGCCCTGGGCATTGGCACAGGGCATGTACAACTCCAGTCTGTGAAGAGAAACCTATATCCACAGCCTCCATAGTATGCTTGCACACTGGGAGCTACAGCACACTTCAGAGGTGCATTTGTTTATATAAAAATGTTTTCTTGCTTTAGGTAATATTTCATACGTGTAGATTATCAGGATTGGGAGGATCACCTTTCAGAGGTGAGAATAATGTGTTTTTTAGGATTTGTCAATAAATACACAAATACAACAATTATGTTCCAGATCATAAAAGACATTTCTTGGTTTTGATTTCATGTACATAAATCAAATTTTTGTTGGTCTTTCATTAATATGAGGAGAAAAGGGACATTCTTTAGAAAATATGTCCTCCTCAACCAGAATCCTGCAGGGAACATTACAGCTTTGTACAAACATATCAATAGTGCTGTATGAGCTATAGCTGTCATTCCCATCGTTCGCCGCAGCAGTAATCCTATGGCTCTAAATTCACTGGTCTCCAGCACGCGTGTAACCCATGGATTCAATCATCTACAGATGTCATCTTCAGGGGAATGTGAAAAAAAAAAAGAATAATTTTTCAATAAGAAAAAAACAAGCCTCCCGAGATTAATCCAGTGCCATGTCACAAGATGGCTTCTTTTTTCAGAGGCAAAGTCGAGAGATGGATGCCATGCAGGGAGCTTGCCTTTCCAGGGATAATGGCAGGTTTCACCTGCTGATTGACACCACAGTGTGTTCTCTTTGACGCACTTCACAGAAACACCCCTGCCAACTTCAACTGCAATGTTTGTTTTCGTTGGAAGTTTAGTATCCAAGGTTAAGGCGAAATGGGCTCTTTCACTTTCTGGGAAAGCCTGTTTTCTGAATGATTTCTCAGTTGCGTCCTGTTCATCAAAATCATCCGTGGTTATTTAAAAATCCAGTTAAACCATCCCCTTTACAACCTTATATTTTCTTACATTTTGACATTTTTCCAAGTTTAATATAATTATTTCCCAGAAAAGACACTACACTAACAGCCCAATCTTGGCTTGAAATATGAACTTAAACTGAGGTTAACCTGGGTTTTAATTTTCCCCAACTACTCGCATCCTGGCTTGAGTGACTTAAGTGGGGCCATCATAACTTCACGCTTCAGCTGCAGACTCACTCTAAAGTGGTGTCACCCACTGCATTCCAGGTTATGCAAATTCTGGCCGGAGATCTAGGAGCTTTATATCTAGTTTTTTTTTCCTGTATAGCCTTGGCTTGCATGAAAAGGTTGTATAAATAGGGCAAATATATTGGCCAGCATATGGAATTATAGCTAAATGGATTTGTTCAAGAGGGCAACAATGGTTTTGTATACAATACTGATGAAATTGTAATAATCTATCTAGACTCTGAAATTGATTCAACCAATGTAATTAGTTTTAGGTTCAAATGAATAATATGACGAGAAGTTACACGTAAATATTTTAGGTCCAATACTGAATGGCATTGGCCTCTCTTAAAACATAAAATCCAATCTGTGCGTTCGCAGGGTTGACTTTGCATGCCCAGCCTTATGTAAGTCAGTGCCAAAAGAGTGCAGAAAATGACTGTTTACAATGACACTTTTGAAGCTTTGTCTCATCCCCCCTCTGTAAGGGGAGCTGGGTTCGGAGGACCAGACGCGACAGAGAGGGAATCTGAAAGTTATTCCTGAGAAGGAAGTAACCACTAACACGGAAAATAATCTGTGAAAAGGGAGGAATGAAATAAATAAAGGGATTACCTCTCACGCTCACTGAGAGCGACAAACAGAGGTAACCGAAAACAAAGGAGAAATTATAGCAACCCAGAAAATAATGGGTGAAACACTCGTAGAATTGAGTGTAGATCGAAAAAAGGAAATATAATATCTCACTCTCAATACCAGAGAGCAGTAAAATAGAGAGATAAAAGAATAGAAAATAAAGCGACCCGGAAAACTGGGCGAATTAGACTCATAGATACGGGTGTAGACAAGGGAGAGAAAAGAAAGACCTCTCACTCTCAATGCATGAGAGTAGTGAAAAAAGAGAGGTGTCTCAGCGAGGTCAGCACAGGAGAACAGAAACGAGAGAGGGAAAATGCAAAAGCGAAACAAAATCCTAAAGGAACACTAATGCATTAAAAGGTCAGTCCCGCGTTACTCCAAAGAAAGGCGATGGGGCAAACTGGTCACCTTTAAATGCCTACGCCTATACCGTACCAGCAACATGTATTAAGAGAAGACAACACCGAAGCACCGGAAAACAGAAACTAAGAGCTTTTATAGCCGGCAGGTAACCTCGAACAGGTGCGAGTAATAAGAGCCAAAACAGAGCGAAAGCCCGGAATGGACGACGGAAAAATAAGGCAAGAGCACCTTTTGGTTTGGTGCGAAAAGTGCAAATCAATCCCAGAACCACAGGAAAGGACCTTGTAAAGATGCTGGAGGGAACAGGTACAAATGTATCTATATCCACAGTAAAACGAGTCCTATATCGACATAACCTGAAAGGCTGCTCAGCAAGGAAGATGCCACTACTCCAAAACCGCCATAAAAAAGCCAGACTACAGTTTGCAACTGCACATGGGGACAAAGATCTTACTTTTTGGAGAAATGTCCTCTGGTCTGATGAAACAAAAAATTAACTGTTTGGCCATAATGACCATTTTTATGTTTGGAGGAAAAAGGGTGAGGCTTGCAAGCCGAGGAACACCATCCCAACCGTGAAGCACGGAGATGGCAACATCATGTTGTGGTGGTGCTTTGCTGCAGGAGGGACTGGTGTACTTCATAAAATAGATGGCATCATGAGGAAGGAAAATTACATGGATATATTGAAGCAACATCTCAAGACATCAGCAAGTTTAAAGCTTGGTCGCAAATGGCTCTTCCAAATGGACAATGACCCAATGCATACTTCCAAAGTTGTGGCAAAATGGCTTAAGGACAACAAAGTCAAGGTATTGGAGTGGCCATCACAAAGTCCTGACCTCAATCCAATCGAAAATTTGTGGGCAGAACTGAAAAAGTGTGTGCGCGAGCAAGGAGGCCTACAAACCTGACTCAGTTACACCAGTTCTGTCAGGAGGAATGGGCCAAAATTCCAGCAACTTGTGGAAGGCTACCCGAAACATTTGACCCAAGTTAAACAATTTAAAGGCAATGCTACCAACAGAGTGTATGTAAACTTCTGACCCACTGGGAATGTGATGAAAGAAATAAAAGCTGAAATAAATAATTATCTCTACTATTATTCTAACTGACCAAGATAGGGAATGTTTACTAGGATTAAATGTCAGGAATTGTGAAAACCTGAGTTTAAATGGATTTGGCTATGGTGTATGTAGACTTTTGACTTCAACTGTATATTATACATTATAAACAAAAAATGCTAAGGAAGATAAAGAAAACAAAAAAAGGGTTATTCTATAAAGTGGTACGATAAAATAAAATAAAACTTTCATAGAATATGTGACAGACAATAAATAAATAAATGTTTCAGATGATATTTGAATAGTGTTAGAGATGGTGAGTGTTTAATTGATGGAATTCCAGATTGTTGGACCTCTGTATCTTAATTCAAATTGACCTAGAGTGGTGCGACAGTAAGGGATGTAAAAGTCATCCATGTTTCTAGTGGTGTAGGAGTGGATATTTGATTTTACCTGAAAAATGTATTAAATGAAGAGTTATATTTTTCATATAGGCATTTGTACCGAAACACATATTTGCAGAATATTAACATCAATCACAGTCATAACATTGAGCTTTTGGAAGAGTGAAGCAGATGGTGCATGGCTTTGAGAGAAGGTTGCCATTGTCACATTCTTTTTGCATAAGAAGGATTTTTTTTGTAGATGAGTAGGATAAGTGCTAGCCCATGCAATATTGCAGTATGATATGTATGGATAGATTAAACTATAATAAAGAGTTAATAGACATGATTTATTTATGAAAGAGAAGACTTTTCTGATTATACCTACTGATTTCATGGTTTTATTGTACACATAACTTTTCTATCCAAGATCCTTTCTCATCAATAACGATACCTAAAGATTTTGTGGATGCTTCTTGGCATAATTTCTGAGTTATGAATGAATAATCTAGCATCCTCCTTTACATACCTTTTATCTGTATTACGAAAAAATATGAAATTAGATTTTTTTTATATTTAACTCTATTTACTTTGGCCCTCCAGAGGCAATTTCTACCTGGTTTCTAGTAGTTTTATTTACATGTCAATATCTCAAAAAATATTCCCTGCACATCCATGGTTTTAAGTTCAAATTTAAGCTGTATCATTCAGAAATTTGCAACAATAGTCACAGCTTATATATAATAACCATAACCATAACATACATTGCCTAATGTATTTAAATACTCTTTTTTTTTTAAACGTACAAAAGCGTGTGTGTATTTACACAACAACAGCAACATATTTCAGCCCTAAGTGCAATGGGTGGTCGCTGTTGAAAAGTCGACTATACAGGACTTTGGCAAAATGTAACAAGATGGGTTAATCAGAAAACAGCTGTAGCTGAATATACTGGTAAGTCCTTGGTTTCCTAAACATATTTATACGAGAGATTCTGAGAAAAAAAATCATGTACTGTATATAGTACAGTAAGCAAGGGACAACGGCGAATGCTTATTTGTACAACGTTTTAAAAAATATATCATTTTTTCTATACGTGAACATGATTTTTTTAGCGTGTATAAACCGTGCATTTTATGCATTTTACAGTCTGTGGCTGTGGCGAGAGGAGGGTCGTAAGTGCTTTGGGCTATTAATAGCACCTTCCTATTTTATGGCAGTGCAGTGTAACTGGAGAAGCTGAAGTTTTAGCAAAAATACTGCATCAAAATTTACGGGGTTTTCTTAAAGCTGTAGTTTATAATTTCAGACAAACATGAATACTGTAATTGAGACGGATACGTCTCAACCACTAAGGGCAAGGCTTATAGAGTTAAGGATAATTTATTAATCTAGAAAGACATGTTAACCCATCATTCGTATCTCTGATCAAAGCTTCAAAGTTGTCATTCGACATTAATATAAATGAGAAATAGGAGAGGCCCTATAATTGAGCCTTGAGGCACTCCACATAAAATCTTGGCCCTTTTTGAGTTAAAGACATTTATGGAGACATATTGTTTCATATCATTCACATAATTATCTAGCCATCTGATAGCAGCATCCTGAAACCCATGCCTCCTTAATTTTTATAAAATAATTTCAAGATCCACTGTAGCAAAAGCTTTTGTTAAGTCTGGAAATATTCCAATAGAATATTTATTGCCATCTAATGCTGTGGTGATTGTATTAAGTAACTGTAAAATAGCAATGTGTGTTGACTGATTTCTCTGAAATCCATATCGATGATCATACAGGATATTGTTTTCATTAAGATGTGATATAATTCTCTGATAGACCAGTTTCTCAATAATTTTAGAGAAACACAGTAGAATAGATATAGGATGATAATTATTGAAAGACATCTCACCTGTTTTAAAAATAGGAATGACCTTAGCTATTTTCATATCTTTTGGGACAACACCAGTCTTCAAGAAAAGAGAGAGAATGTGCATAAGAGGTTCTACTATGGACAGTGCAACCTTCTTAATGACATTTCCTTTTATACCATCATGACCAGGAACCAGGAGTCCTTTAATTTTAGAATAATGCCATATACTTCTTTGACAGTTGGGGGTTCAAATATATATATTGAGGATATTGACCCTTGATATTTAGCACAGGACATACATCTAAATTTTTTGCTAATGTTATACCTATGTTAGCAATTCATTTGCAATTCATTTGTTATTTCAGCAGGACTAGATAGTGTTCTGTTGCCATTGATATAATGAGATTGGATCACCACAGCAGCTTTATTTTTGTTTAATAATTGGTTTTTATACCATGGTATGGGTGAATACTCGATTCTGATTGGTCAATGACTGGTCGTTATTCTGTATAACTGGTCAGTCATCCGGGTCACAAGTTTAATCACAGTTCTAAATTAATGCCTGCCTGCCTGGCCAGCTAGTACTACGCAACCTGGGAATGGCAAACATGACCGGTCAATTCAGAGTCCAAGATGTTCTAGAAAATAAGTGGAATAAATAAAGTGAATTAATGAAGTAAACGAATGTAGCCTACCTACTTTATTTTCCTCAGTGACTAACGTTACTGTAGCCTACGGCAGACGGCTACTTCGCCTCGTAGGTATGCTGCAAATAGTAGGCTAACTTTGGCTACGATAAACTTTTGTCATTGTTTTTCAGATAATGCAAATGCAATACGTGGCAAGGTAACTATATAGCTAGCCATAGTTACATTATCACGGAGTTAGCAAAGCGCATGGTGTTTATGTGCAATGCGTAGCCTAATCTTTTTTTTTACTGCGAGCCATAAATCCGTCTCTAAGGTAGAAGCTAACGTTGCCGTAGCAACAGCATACATCTGATTTATAAAAATCGGTAAACAACGTTAATCTACAGATTTAAAAAAGTTTGTATTCGGCAGATATCTTAGTTACAACTACTTCAATATAGCAAAACATTTTTGTGGTTAGAAGTGCATTATTTATTCAGTTGGAAACACAAATTTATCATAGTAGGAATTTGCATGTAAATTGACGTCGACAACACGCTGACTGCTTGTGAATGCAAGCTAGGCTACTTCACAAAGCATGTTAATCTGTAGCCTATAGGCTATATGTAGAAAACTTTTAATCCAGCTAACATTCTTCGATAAGTTACATCTAACAAACTCCGTAGTATTTTTTAGATGGTCCCATAGGACATCATGATGCGAATCTGCTACATACTGCGTGACCAAACCATTTTTAAAAAGCAAGACAGAGAGAGGGAGGTAATGTTGAATCTGATTGAGTTATGGTTTCATACAATTTTCTTAAATAATGTCATGACAAAAATAACCAAAATTGGTGCCAATTGTATGTTATAACTGAGAAGGAACTATTTTTTCCCCCGATAGAATCAATTATTTTCAGAACTAACGACGAGAGGGTTTGCATAGCAGCGCACTTAAATAGAACTAGTAACGAGAAATAGAATTAGCAACGAGATGTTTTCTGTTCAATTAGAACTACCAACCAGCTGTTTTGCATGACAACGCAAAAACAACAAGCCCAAAGAGCTGCGGAAGTATATTTAAATACCAGCTGATTAAATCGATAAAAATCTATAAATATGAAAGTAACTATATAACCATTGTTGGTAACCATAGTATAAGCGCAATAATCAACTCCGAGGTGTGCGTTACACGGTTTTAACCGCACTCCGCTGAGGCAACCACCCTCCGCTTCGTGTCGGGTGGTTCTTCGCCTCAACATCGTGCGGTTAAAACCGTGTAACGCACACCTCGTCGTTGATTATTGCTTACATGATGTTCCAAATGGATTTGATGTTATTAGCAGATTCTTTGAATTTTTCTTCATAATATTTATTCTTTGCATATATATATATATTGGTGCCAATTGTATGTTATATATATATATACTGTATATATATACAGTGTATATAAAAAATAATTTTTGTATCACAGTATTCTAGCTTCATTGCACCGCTATATTAAATGGTAAAATACTTAGAGTGTATATTATAGAACATGTTACATGAAGGAAGCAGATAATTATTTTACCTGAGTTCATCAGAAACAGAAAAGTTTTTTTCCTCTTCCCATGATGCCTGCTTAGACCAACTGCCAAAGGCAAATGTCACAACTACGTTCAGTCACAATCACACCTGCACACAGCAGAACAGGAAGCTGTCTCTTAGCATTGCATTGCTATAATAAAGATAATCACACATTATTACATATTTTAAAGGCCATTTTTTTTCCTGTCATGCACAGAGGCTGTATCCGAGTTTTGGAACCACTTACTTGGATGTGTAAAAGTAAATTCACATATTAAAAAGGACCAAACAGAATTTAGAATGAGATATGTATTATAAAATTGTTTTGTCCTTTTGTTAAAAAAGAAGCCAGTGACCCAGTTAAAATAAAGATTTTGCATAGCAGCTACGCTATAGTGTGTGTGTGTGTGTGTGTGTGGGCGTGTGTGCGCGAGTATGAATGTGCTTTGTCATAGTTAACCTATAAGCTGTGCTAGAGATGAAAGTGATGTACAGGTAGATTATTACACAGATTAAAACCAGATGACCTCTGAGATGGTGTGGAAGTGAATAAGAGGACTGGATGGAAGCCCGGCTGGGTGAAGAGGGACTGGATGGTACTGAAGGGGTGTTCCAGGCACAGAGCCCCTGTCTCATTTAATCAGCCTCACTGCTCCACTGCAAGTTTAAGGACAAACTCTGGAAGCTGAGCTGTTAAGCCTCGGCAACACATTTAACATAAGCTGCTACAGGGCGTGATAGTAATCTCCCTATTAAACATTTATTCATATCTGATATCCGATAGCTCATTTGCAAATGCATTGTCTGTTTTTATTTGTTTTCTGCATGCACTCTGCCTCCTTTTGAGTCTTTGTTTTGGGGAAATTCATCCTCATAGTTACACCAAGCTGAAAGAAAATATGAAGTTTTCTCTTTTCAACACCCACACAACATTCATAGAAGCTATTGATCTTCACAGTTCAGTGTGGGTTATTTTCCAGTATTTTTGTACCTTAGGGGGAAAGGCTCAAGTTGCTTAAAAATCAATATCAAAACGAATGTGTAAATCTCAAAATAAGTGCAACTTATTACTTTACCTCAAATACCACATCATAAAAGTACATACTATTCTGACATTTATATAAATTATGACACCATGAATTGCAATTTCTTCATAAAGGAACCAATTTCATGTAAACGTATTTCTGTTAGAGACGTTAGAATTACTTCAGTAATTCATAATACTTAATATGACACAATTAAAGTTGTTCTGCTGGAAGTGGATTTGGGCTACAGCAGCCATTTCCCAATGGGAGGTGTCTACATCACTGCATTGATCAACAGGCATTGTCAGACTTTTCGCCTGGCCCATTCTCTACCTTGGATCAGAAACTCTTATCTCCACAAGGATGTGGCATCCTTTGTTCTTATACCCTGACATAATGATTGGTTATGTATCTTCATAACTAATAAATCATTTTAGGATTGCAAAAGCCTCAGTTTTTTTGGACCCAGTCAGTCAAACTGCAGATGCACACATACAGTCACTGAGTGTTTACCACACTAATGTATCCAGCACAAAGTTTAGGGTCAAGATTTATATACTGTATGCCATATGGCAAATCTTAGCCAAGCCAAGCTAACATTTCAGTAATTTTGCTTCTAAGGCCACCCACTTTCACCATCTTACACACTGCTGTAAAAAAGTTATGCTTTAAATGCAACCTGTTCTGGATAAGTACTGATCAGTTCCAGTTTTACTGTTTAAGCATTCAGGGTCTAAACCTAGTCTAAATCCACTCAATCAACAGGCTGTAGAATATAAGTATTAGTCACAAGCATTAGCATATGCGAAGACTTCATAAATAAATTAGACAGCAAGTCATATGAAATGCATTAGTCAAAGTACCACTTCATTAATAAAACACATTAAATAAGATTCCAGGCCCCATACCATGGCTGAGCAGAATTACCAGCTCAATAAGTACAAACCAAATAAAAGGTTCATAACACACATAAACTCAGGCAATGAATATTAGATCAGGCACATTCAAGAGGAGTCTCAAAAATACAAGTCAGCAAAAGCAGAACACACACTCCGTTATACACTCAACCTGAAGCACAAACTGTACCATATCTATTACAGAACACACACTCCGTTATACACTCAACCCGAAGCACAAATGGCACCATATTTATTACAGAACACACACTCCATTATACACTCAACCCGAAGCACAAACTGCACCATTTCCATTACAGAACACACACTCCGTTATACACTCAACCCAAAGCACAAACTGCACCATGTCTATTACAGAGACTGGATCTACAATAACATTTTCTACTTCGTATTTAGTATCGGGTAATATGCGTTATTCTCTTACCCTGGAGAGTTGTAGGACCTGATGCACGACAAACCATGTTCCACAATGATAAATGGCCTGAGGATGAATGTGACATGGATTACTGCTCCTGTGTTTGTATGCTTCTATAGTGTGACAGACAGAGCTGAAATACTCAAGCATAACCATGTTATCCAGTACAGTACTGCATTTTTCTTTTTATCTTTCGGTGAACAAGATGCTTCCGAATGCGAACGGCGGGCGTGTATGAAAAACATGCATTTATTTCTTGTTTTAAAATCCGGGCTTTGTGGATAAAATGTGCTTGTGTAAGCCTTTGGACATTCGGAGGTATCAATCTGCTTGTGGAGGAGAGAGCAGAGAAATGTAATAAGGATCCTGCTCCCACCCTCGCCGCTATCTGCTCTGTCAGCTCAGGAGAAGAGGAGGCGATGCAGGAACGCTGTGTGAAAGGAGATCTGGGGAGTCAAGCCCTCAGTGAAAACACACAGAGCTTTTGCGTGATTTGAGACTTTCAGCGATATTTCCTGCCGGGTGACAGGCCACCGAACTGTAAGCGCCACACACATTTAAAGATCCCGAGTGAGTGATATGGTTCACCACCTATTTTCAGCCCACTCAACCATTCACATCTGGCCAGCTGTGGGGCAGTGAGATTGCTCTAGTTCAGTGGTGTAGCAGGAATTCATTTTGGGGGGGGGGTTGAAAGCCAAACCAACAAACTTCAGAATGAAAAATAAAATGACCGGGGAGGGAGGGGGCTGTGTGCTGGCTGAAAATTGCTGGCGATGTTGTCAGAACGCATTTTAAGAGTTTGCTCATTCCAGTTAGAATGCGTGCACTTGATTGAGTCAGTCTATGCACAAATAACGTGGATGGTGTAGCCCTAATTTTTATGTGTAGGCTGACTTGTGTGTCTAATATCTGAATGGTAGGTTACCCAAGGAGTAGTACGCAAAGTCATAGGGCTCATGTCCAGAAGGTTGCTGGCTAGAATAATTAATGTCTGGGAATGGAAAATAATTACTGTGATGTATGCATGTTTGCATTGTTAGCAGTCATATAGGTCATAACATGCATGCTTTGTTGATTCAAAATTATAATTCAAACAGTTATTCACTTTTTAAACAACTATTGCTTGGTATAAATATGAGCATGAACAACCTGCCAGCTATAATGCCAGCCCACCTAATTGGACAGTAACATGGTGCTTGGTAGCAATTAGATAAGAGGCACACAAATGTAGCCTAAAGGCCTCTTTATTGCAGATATGGGAAGTGTGAAGTGAAGGCATGAAAACAGTTTTGAATCATTTGGAGCAGCTTTTGGTGCACTCGTTCAGGGCTTTGAATGAACCATACTTACAATGCCATCACACAGCATTTCCTTTACTGCACTCAGATCTTGAGGGAATGTGGAAAATGTTACTAGCTAGACTGGATTACCACGCCATCAATTTGCCCATGTCAGAGCAGCCACAGTTCGATACACGTTTGGAAAATACTTCCGCAGGTGAAATATTGTTCATTTAATACTTCAGTACACTTTAACTACACACCATAAAGTCTGTGCCATTTTATTAAAATAGCCATTCTATTAAGTATTATCAGCAGAAATTGATTTTACAAACTAAACTTCTAGTTTTTCAAAACTCTGGCCAATTTGATGAGCACACAGGCAGTTCAGACTGTGGCAGTGTTGCAGTGGATTCATCATGATAAGATTCATATTGTGATTCAAAGATTCTTAATGGTTTGGAATACATTGCTTCAAAAGACTGATTTTGCCAATTTATATTTCATTCTCTGTTTTTAAGTGGAGCAGTAACACAAACTAGCAAAAAAATCTAAATAAAATCACACCAGAAACTATTAAACCAAGTAACTCAGAACCCAGTGACGAGCTGCAGTTGTGCCTTTATACTTGGCCTGACGAAAACAACAAGATGCACCTGGTCTGATTACTAATGAACTTCAGCTGTACCTGTCTGTACACAGCCCTCAGGTTTACCCAGGCTGCATTCAATAGTAGTAGTACATACTGATTTGATCATAATGTGGTACGTAGTGTACGTAATGCAAACACAATGAAATTTCCAGTACGCCAAAAATGCCTGGATGACATACTGATTTGGAAAAAAATCACTTTTACGCATCAAACCAGTCTGTCATGTACTGTGTCCCATAAAGCAATGTGGCTGTACATGCCACATCATTGAGGTTGGTGGAAAACAAGAAAAAATGGCGGAAAAACCTCTTCAGAGGACCATGCTGCAGCTTATAATTGAAAGTATGAGTTGCTGCAACTTTTTGAGAAGAGAAAATGCATTATGAACTGACTTGAACCAACATATAAAGTTTCAACTTGATACACACACTTAACTACCTAGCTAGATATTAAGCTACATTTTACCCATAAAATGTGGGTGGCAGTCCACATTCCGTTATCAGATTTATAAATGTGTATTTCATAGTTATGTCACTGCTTTGCTACTGTACATTGTGTTAATGGAGGTAAGGCATAATGTTTGTTTTAATATGACAAATACAGCAAATGCAATCACTTTGGTGAACTACAATTAAAAAAATTGATCAAAATAAAAGTTAAAAGTGTTTTAAAAGCTAAATTAATCTAAATAGAATTTTCACTTACAAATGTTTGAACAAGGTTCCTGGACGCTCAGTGAACTGCTAAATCACTAAAGGTGCAATTATTCTAGTGTATCATATCACACATTTATGACGGAGTCCACAGCGACACGACACTATCACGTTAGCTCACCCCAACAGGGGGCTGAGTTTTAGGCATCTGGGGTTCCTTAGCGGTAGCACTACTTTAGCTTCTGCCAATGACGAGCCAGGCATGCCTCAGACTGCCAGCTGTCATCAGTACGACAACCACAGAATTTCCCCATTGTGGGCTGTATGGTGATGTTTTTAAGTGCTTTGTATTGCATGAATTTCCCCATTGTGGGATAATAAAGTTGACTGGCTGACTAACTAACAAACTAACCAAAAAAGTGCCAATTTACAATGGCCATCCGCAGATCGAAAGGTCTTGAAAGATGGTTAAAAACCCACACACACATCCTGCTGATGAACTTCAAGTACCACAATCCAATTAATGAATGCAATAATCCTTGAAGGCTGCTACACCCATATTCCAGCCTCATCAGTGGTAATACACAGGACAGTGACAGCCCATGGGAGGAGGAAAAAAAAGCCCAGAGCTTTCATTAATGAGCATTTTGCATATTAATGTGTCAGTCCTGAAATACTGATCTGGGATCAGTAGAAAATAAGACCTTGTGTATGAGGTGTTGAAACATTAATTGAGACATTACTTCACTCCCCTGCTCCAGCATTGATATAATTAATCATAATATGACAGTATATGATAATATGACATAATATGAGAGATAGATGCAATTATTTAAAATATTTTAGTGAATAAAATGGATGTGATTAAATTTACAGAGATAATTAGGTTGGTGGTAGTTCTAGATGTGATAGCATTTTCCATTTTTGGCTATAGACTTACCTGAACAAATGTGAAAACAAATTAATCATTCTGAAGTTATACATTGTATATATAGTAATGTTCATAGATACACGTTTAACAGAAAAAAGAACCCTTCATATTTTCACTAGAAATACCATTGAATAATAATTGATGTCAAATCATATTTTATCAATTAAAAGACAATGCATACTAAATTGAATATGGTTTATGAGAGTGTTTTGTGAATTGTCATCAGAATCTACACATTTCTGAAGGGGTCCCACCAAAGCCACCCTCTATTACCACTGTGGATACCAAATGCCTATAAGGAACGGATATCGAAGCATATGGGGGTGGAGACAGAGAGAGAGAGAGAGAGAGAAAGGGAGAGTGTGAAACAGACAAACTGTATATAGAGAAAGGGACAGTGAGTGTGAGATAGATGTAAAAAGAGAAAGGTGTGGCTGTGATCCTGGGATCTGAACACTATAGAGCCATCCGAATATTTAATAACAATTTGCATGGTTATCCTGGTCTTGAGTAGGTTTTGAGTAGTGTCCCACTTTCAGAAAATCTGTTTCCATTTATAAACACACATGAATACTGCATATCCATCTTGTTAAATATAGTGGAATTTTTTCTATTTAATTAAAATATTAACTGCTGTTGTCATGTGTTTAATTAGCATAATGGGTATTGTTAATTAATATTCTAGCCCTGTGTAACTGAACAGTCTAATTATTTTCTGACTGTGCAATGTTGGGATTTTGCATAGCACTGTGCATCCGAATGCAAAATTGCTGTTCAACAATCCTATCAGTTTTACTACTGCAGTGCATTAAGATATACAAGCAGTGAAGCTGTGCCTTTGTGTGCTTTTTCATTTGAGCATCTTTTATCCCCTTATTTTCTGTTTCTATTTATCCAGAATTATGAATGCCCAGTCATATCTGCAGACCAGCCCATCCCTACAGCTCCTTCCATTAATCTGGGAAGGTGCAAATTAACATGTTTGTGTCCTCTGAAAAACTAGTGACGTGCCAATGCTTTTTTTCCTCCTCGGCACTCATTCAGAGCACTGCAGTCGCTCAGGAGAACTTCACTACTGCAAGAGGCGGGCACAGTCAGACTGCAGGCTCCCGATTGGCCAGAGGGAGTCACAATCGTGTAATTAAGGAGGAGCTTTAACTAAAACCTTCCCTTCTGGTGTGCAATACCATGGCAAATTATACACTCTTCTGCAAGGCTGCCAGCCACAGTTAGCCCTGGCAGGGTCACGATTCATTCCTAAGAGTGATATCTAACCCTGATCTAACTAGATTTGCTGTGGCACAATTAACAACTGTGCTGTCTATGAGAGGAAATGGCTCAATTTTACATTCAAACTTGTACACCTTCTGTTTAAGCCCAATAAAAATGAAACAGTGTTTCTTATAAAGCTGGTGAAAATGCAATATACTGATGCAGAGGTATAAGGAGATTGAAAAATAGATGAACAGTTGCAAAAGAAGGAAAAGGCTGCAAAATATGCTTTGAAAACGGATTGTACCGTCTACCTCACAGCAGGTATACATATATAGTTTCCATAATGCATACAACCTGTAGATTTAGGGGCATTTTATCTGGAACGCACATTTTCAGAAGCATAGCATTTGTCCTGTATTTTGCAGCAAATGCACTGGGAATGCCCTGGAAAGTGTTGGTCACATAATGATACAGGGAGGCTCAAATAAGTCCTGTTCCATCCATTATTATTTATATCAGATTGCATGTAAGTAGTGAAATAATTTAAAGCCGTACTCATGTATACAAGAAAAAATGGCAGTCACAAACAACAAATGCATAATTTAGGCTACACCTTCATCACTATGATCCAAAGCAATATAAATCCATGACATCAGAAACTTTCATTATATGAAATCCCCACATTGCATTCAATCAGTCCTACTGGTTCAGTCTTCCTGCTGCAGTGGCCCTATGCACAGAAAACGTCCCCGTTCTTTACATTATCCACATTCTAAAATAGCACACATTCTGGACCTAGCATCGGACAGGCTCATCTGTGTGTGTGCAGTGAAGGAAATGCCAGCTCGCTTGCCTTTGCGGTGATGTAAGTTTATTGGGTTCCTCCAGACACTTTCACATCTGGCTGGAGATCACAGCAGGAGAGCAAACCGCCGAGGCTCTCTGTCCGTCTCATTGACAAAAGTGTCGATGCAGGTGTCTGCACCCAGGAGGGTTCCCATCGACCGCTCTGTCCGCGGATGCACAGCAGCGGCTGCCCACTGGTGCCCCTCGTGAGAGAGACAGGCCGGGGAAAACAGACACCATTACGTGCGCTTAATTCCTCTGCAAATGAGAACAGGAGATGAGCTAGAGCGCCAGCTATCAGATAAAATGTCCCGTGGACAACATGAGGCCAAAAACCATGAAGCGTTACACTGGCGGGAAGAGCGGCAGGGAGGAAAACGGGCTATTCATGACAAGCTAAGGTCTCCAAACGGGTCTCTGATGGAGACAGTGCATCGAAATGCTCATACGTGGCACGTTTTTTCTTCCTAACCAAGCTGAGGCTCGCTGACCAAACCGCATATTCCACAAAAAATAACACTTGTATTTTTTCTAAAGCTTTCTAGCCCTCATAGATACTTGATTCTGATGCTCATCTTTTCCATGCTCAGAAAATGATCAACATTGACCACATTTATTTAGCACTGCATTCAGTTCCCACATCATCACCAGAGAAGCAATGTTAAAGTGCATTAGTAGTAGAAAATTATTATAAACCATAGCCTGGTAGTCTAAGTGCTAGCAAAGACTGTGTACTGTCAGTTCAAAATCAGAATCAGAAACACGTTTTGACAAGAAATTGCGATCTGAGAGTGGAAATCCTCGCAAATCGCTTTTGTGAAACGAGCCCCAGTTTAGCACGTTATAACTAGCAACATACCGTATGTATGTTTTTTCCACTCCATCACTGTCTTGATCACTGTCCTGTCCAGTAGGCTATGTTAGATATGGTTATTTTCACATTTTGAGTGCATTTCACACACTGTTGTAAAGCATTCATCGTGTTTTATGTTTGACTTTCAATGAAGCTAGAACATTTGGCAGCATTTTCCTGTTGGTGGAATATTATTTTATTGTAATGTTATCGTACATAATATAGGCTTTAGGCTTCAAATCTTCCTGGGCTATACTTGTCACTTAAGGCGTGGAAAAAATTACTGTGCATTTTCACATTTGTTCTTTAACCATTAGCAGGGGCAAATGTATATGCTTTATAATGAATAAAACAAATTTTATTCATTTTATGACATGTATTGGAATAGGGTTTTGTACCCATAGATATCTACCCCCTCTATCCTGATGAAAAGATAGTAATTCCCACTTGAAAATTATGCAAAAGTAAGTTTTATGATCCAAAACAGTTGATTTGTAGTTAAATATATAGTTATTTTATGATTCAGAGCAGTGTATAATTTAGCCATTAAGATAGATTTGGAGACAGAAAAGGACAACAGGGTACACTGCCTATATTTTGTATTATAGATCTTTAGTATTTCTTCATATCATCCTCAGATTTTGCACACTTGTGGACACGGAGTTTATGATCCAGGAAAGGTGTTTACCTGTTTCACATATGTAGCTCTCAGTATTTCATTGCAAACTAAATAATTTTTTTTTTGCATTTTTCCAAGGTTTCTTTGCATTTGTGGCACTGTATTTTGACTTAAATTATGACAATAAACAAATACAAAGTTCATATTGTAAATGGTACAACTGTCTTGTTCATTTAAGCCATTTGCCAAGTTTCTGTGATGCTCACACCTGGAGATATAAAGCCTTAAACAGAGCACCCCCCTAAATAGGTGAGAATTGACCATCTGCGTGAAGGGGTTAATATTGGGTATATTTTTATTATACAGGCATGTCTACAATAATAATAATAATGCAAAACGTTGTAATAACTGATAATTCATTTCATGCTCAAACACATGTTCTGCATCCTTTAAACTTTACTTAAAGACACAAATGGAAGTAAAATAGCCATCATAAAATATTTTCATGCTGGATGAAACATTCTCGGCTGAGATTCGTATTTGGAAAGGACACCCGTGGCAATACGATGTTGAAAGCCTTCTATCTTTTGAAATTTACACATCTTCAGTTTAAATATCAGTGCATGTGCGCTCGTCTGCTCCTGCAAAACATTTCTCATTGTCTCAGATGTCGAAGATCCCAGCTTATTCAAAGGTGTCTGATTATGTGAGGCAACATAAATAAAGTGAAAATTAAAGTTGGAATATGGAAAGAAAAACATCAAGCCTACGCATGGAACTTATAAAAACATTATAAAATAAAATCTACAGAAGTGCATAAGCATCAGCCATTTAGATCAACTGTAGTCACACCATTCTTTAACATACAAATTACTTGAATTTCTTTGGCAGTGTTTCAACAGATTTTTGACAAATGAAAATGAAAAAAAAACACACATTTATATAGCACTGATGGGTTTTCTTGTTGTGGGGTGCTCTCTATCTTATTAAATAGGACAAAGTGGGGGCGCGCTTGGCTGGAGAAGGATACACACAGAAACTCGAGTCTAGGGAGGCTCTGAGGTGTGAGTCATCAACTTCTGCACTCCCACTGGCAAAGCACGAGAAACAAAACAAATGTTGATATGCCTTAATGTTTAAGAGACTCCCCGATGGTGCCAAGGTCAGTGAAGACGTGGCTGCTTCTGTCCTTACATCTCTGGGTCCAGTGACCGCGTATACCATAAGGCAGCTGGGCCATAAACACCACCGTAAGGGTTCCCTCTTTGCCCTCAGTCCTCAGGGCGAGGGCTGGGAGAGCTATGTGAAGTCGTTAAAATGTAAATGAGCTGGCAGATATAAACGTGAATCCTCAGTCCAGGGAGATCAAAAGCATACTTGGCAATTTGGGTGGGTGTTGAGATATTAGCACTGCCAACATTTCTACCAGCACTGTGACTGTTTATCTCACAAGATATTTTTCAAAACATCCTCACAATAGAGTAGGAGTCATATTGATATTAACCCTCTCCTCACAATGTAGTGCAAATTAAGCTGCAGCATAAAGCAGTCAGAAATAAATTTAAATATTTCCCTAAGCCATTAAAGAGAGATTATAATTTCGCAGATGCTATAAACTCTTCTGGGATGCTTACAGACAGAGGAGGAGGTAAAAGTGTTACGGTATCTACTTTCCAATAAGAGGGATGAATCGTTACCCTCATTAGAAAGGAACTCAGCTCAAGTGGGAACATCCTGTCAAAAACAGCAACAGCAATTTCAGGGCATGACTTATAATTAGCAAATGCAAGTGTAGCATTTCATTTCTATTTTTAAACTTTTCAACTTTATAAATACCATTACCGTTATTAAACACCCATTTCTTAATTGTACAGGCCCTTGTCCAAATCACACACAGATAGATTAACAGGTTGAAAAAGGTTCTGACAGTTGAGGCAAGTGACACACAAGCACAGTTTGTAGACTGGTGGATAATCAGTGTTTGTGTGGGGGAATAATTATATGGATTTAGGACTCATTGTGTTGATGAGTGCAAGCTTATTCCCAGACAGCAGACATAACAAATTGTCAATGGGATTGTTTCCAGAAATTCCATCAATACCTATAGACACCTAAATTTGGCCTTGTGTATGAGTGCTTGAAATATTCTCCTGGTGTGCATATTCTCACAATCTGTATGCCTGCATACGTTCAACACACACTCATTCAGTATTCAGTATTAATCAACTCCAGTAGTTTTACTATGAGAACATGGATCCCTCTTGGTCTCAAACTGTGATAGCTAAATTATCGCTGAATATTTAATAGCGTGTTCATTCAGAATTTCTGTAATTCATGGTATTACTGTTAGTGCATCTACAACCTATGATTAGCCTGGCATAAGTACAGTATTGTCTATAAAACAAAGACATTCTTAACATTTGTGCATCCCAAAACAGAACAAATGTAAGGAGCGGTGCTAATGATGGTCACATGGATTTTGTAAATCAACTGACATGAGTTAATAGAAGCAATATGAAATTTCTGGCCCCATTTCAACATTTCTGGCAGTTGAATTCAGTTTTTATTATTCCAGTCATGTTTAACCTGTTACCACATAAGTACTGCAAATTGATGTTTTTGAGCGGTATGCACATTCCCATTGGCTATTTTTTTCATAACAATGAGGCTGCTGGTCAAATTTGTTTTCCTCTGAGAGCCATTTCAGAGCTATCCTAGAAAATCCTAGAGCAGGATCACCGTGCTTAACATGTCACCTCCCATGGTCTCAGTTCTGTGTTTTCCAGAAATGCGTTATTGTAAAACACAATATTAAAAAAATACTTGTGCATACAAAAACAACATAAGTGTTTATTTCATCGTTATAACACAGCCTGATTACTGTTACCATCCAAATAGAACAATGCATGTTGCTAAAAATTTTATTTTCATTTTGTCTTCGCTTCACATTTTGCTTGCTGCACTCAACCATGTTTCTTGCCCTCAATGGAGCTGAGTGGGCGGGGTTTAGGACAGAGGAGGAGACTTATTTTATAGTAAACACATGACCACAGCAAGGCTAAAAATCCTGCATAGTGCACCATTAAACATCAAGCCTTTTCTTTATGCAAGATTAGCCAGTTGAGCTAAAGACCAAGGTAGTCAGTCCTCATCACACTCTTATTGGTTCTCCAGTTTTCTCTCTAAACTCCTTCAGCTGCCTCAGCCAACTGAGACATCAGTTCTATTACTCTGAGTCAAAGCACCACTGTAACAGGGGTATGTCCACTAAAGATTTCAAACCGTAGCCGTTCTGCACATGAAGAGATTTGATAAGCCTGCTAAGATAAAGACCAGGGTCCCCAGCTAAGGGAAAAATCACTCTTACTGCTTCTCCGGGCATGGTGTCACATTCTGCAGCGGATGTTTGTGCTAACTCAGGTCACTGACCTCTACAGAAACAAGGAAAATATTTTAAAATCTCAGAATCAAAGCAATTGGATCAGCACATTAAAAACTCATAGTTGAGTATAAAAACCATGGGGAATAAAATGGCACTGGTCACTGCAAAATTTAATTGGACAGTAACCCAGGTGAAAGATTTGTATACTTTAGTGCAATAAAAATATAATTTAAGTATACTTTTCCTTTTTGTACTTAATTTGATGCATGTTTAAAATATACTTTTAAAAAGTGTACTTCAAGTATAGTCTGAAATACACCGTAATACATAATAAAAAGTTTCAAACACACTGGTGACATAATGAAATATTACTGCAAGTGTATTTAAGATACCACTACTTTTTGTTAGTGCACTTAAATATACACTAAAATAGTCCAATTTTAACCTACAGACATAGTGCACTTAAGTATACTAAAAATAGTCCCATTTTAACATACACAGTGCACTTGAAGTACACTTAAGTACAACATAAGTTCTACTTTTGAACAACTTTAGTGCACTTAGTATACTTAAAGCACTGCCAATTTAGCACAAAGTACATAATTAGTACAAAAACTACTAAAAGTATACTTTGAAAAAGTATATTTCAAGTATAATCTTTTTTCACCTGGGAAATCTCAAATCATCTATTTTGCAAATTTTTACTGACCAAACAAATGCAGTTAGAAAACCAAAGAAGATAAAATCACCAATCTGACACTTCCACAAAGGTCAATGGTTTTCTTCTATTGTAAAAGCGTCCCTTTTGTAAGATTCAACATGATTTTTGGATTTTGGTTCCTTAGATAACCTCAGATGAACGCAGTCATTATTCAGGCTGTACAAACAAGCACTGGCCACTTTAAACGGCGGTAAGCTCGTGGTCAGGATCTATTGCTGGAGAAGTGAAAACCTCTGTTCTTTTTTCCTTTCACCTGGGAATAAAATTGCCAGGAGATGCCTCGTCAGATCCTGTGAAGATGTTTTGCTCTGTATCCTGTCCCTGAGGGTGGGATAAGGTGATTATGGCAGAGAGGTTCTTTTACCTTCAAAATTGGATTTTTTTGCAAATGGGTATACCTGACCTGCTTAAGGCTTTTAAAGCCTTTCTGATGCTAACTCTACTTGTCACATTGAGTCAAAAGCACATCACATGTAATGAAAGTAGCATGCCTGTTAGAGTGAATGAAGGTTTTATTCCCCCCATTGCAGTTCAATTTCAGTGATGACACTGGCCCTGTACAGTATACACCATTGCATACCTGACATTCTTATCAGCGGTGAACAACACACAATGCATACTGGGTATGCTTAATACATTTCACATGCAAAATGAATACAGACAGCCAATATAACTCATTTGGATGTCTTAGATTTGTACCCTCTGAATTTTTATATACATCTAAGGTGCGGCACATGATACGATGATAAATGGAGTGGCTGAAAATCGGCCATTTTGACAGCACAGCGAAGTGTTCACCAGTTTAGAAAAAAAGAGTGATAAATAATATTGAGGGGGGCCGGGGGCTGAACTAAGAGGTAGAAGAAACTTGAAAACAAAGATAATTGACACACGCCAAAAAGGACTTCCCTGCTGGGTCTAATAATGGCTCAAAGCCCTTGATCGCACAATGCTGAAATGTTGAGTGATGTATGAGCTTTACATATGATGGTGTCTCATGCAAAGTCCTATTGAATGGACAAAGCCATTGTGTATATGGGGGACACTGTATTTATCTTTCTCAGTCCACAATTGCTGTATGGAGCCCCAGTGGAATTTCTTTGGTGTGTCTCAGCCTTGACATTATCTGTGGTCAAGGGGCTCACCTCTGGACCCCATTAAACCTAACACTAAACACTAATTTAAATATGATTATGAACAAACAGAGCATGCCCTGTGAGCTGCAACGATTGCCTTCACACCATTCATCAACGAATACATCGGCCATTAAGGCTCCTAAAAGACCAATATATAGGAGCACACAACGGAACGATATCACCAGCAAAGATTAGCGCTGATGAGTCTTCTTGGCACTGAAGTTTACAATTATAATCAGGCTGTAATAGCTCATTTATTTGGGATTTCAGAGGTGGCTGGAGGACAGTTTTCTAAGTCACTAGAGGGTATGATACACCCTTATAGACGGCAAAACAATAATAAAATCTGAGCATTTTTCAATTTGGAAAGAGTTTTGTAAAGAGAAACTGATTACAGTTTCCATGATCAACTGTTTTCTTCCTAGACCATAGGGGATTCCCATAGAAACGTGTCATTCCAAAGTATAGCAAGTATAAAGCGTACACAGGAATAAATATATCAAAACACTTTGTACATATGAGGGCTTTTTTGTGGAAGTATTGAAAACTAAAAGTTTTTATATATTGTGTGTAGCTCCTGTAGGATAGTGGATATCTAAGACAAAATGAACTGCTCTCATCACTTGTGGGATATTGTAGTGATGTTGCATCGTTACTCACTGGTCTGGGAATGTTGTTAGCCAGGTATGGCACTTGCTCATGTAAATCTGGTCAATTCTCTTATAAGTCGCTGTGGATAAAGCATCTGCTCCATTAATGTAATGTCCTTTTAAGAGCCTTGGAGCTTTTTTTTGTTGTTGTTGTCCCCTTTAGCCAGCTTGCTGAATTTGTATGCAGCCGTTAAAGATGTGTCCCATCTGTAGGCCTGCACTTAAACGGGTGCTAAATTAACAGTTGGGGTGTTTAAAATACCAGCTAAATATTTTCATATTTCCTAAAGTAAGTGCAGAATGTTAAAATTGTACTACTTAGACATTGTTTCCCGTTGGCAGTTTGCAGCATCCTCATTACTGCGCTTCAGGCATAATATAGTGCTGAAATTGTTTCTTATGTAGACGGAGTGACCGTGTGCCGTGCCCATGCGCTGTTTAAACTCAGTAATACTGAGGAGAATCCGATTTTCATCTTTCTAACACTAATAAGTTCAACTTTCATTTACGTATTGCAAGTAGTGCTCTGAAAAGTGTCTCACAGAAAGCACCTGTACTGCCCACATCGATTGCAGTGCACCCCAAATGATTTCCCCTTTCTCCCAGCTGCCCATCTTATACTTTCTTCACTCCCTCTCTCTTTTGTTTATTTTATTATTTTAGGCTTTTAGTTCATTTTGTCCATGGTTAGTGTATGTCTTTCAGAAACACATTGGTTGTTTTACAATCTTTAGTAGCCATCTTCATGGACAAATTTCTACCCCTTTTTCTTGGCATTCAGAGAGTCAGTGGTTATTTGTTAGTTCGTCAGTTTGAGAGTGACCGCCATTATGGTGTTTTTGTTTTGGGAAATGTAACCATAATTAATTAATGAATAAAAAGTTTTGGCTTGCACTTTGCACGTGCATATTTCACATTCTCATTGGGGGCAGAGCCCCCCTAAGGGTAAAATCCTAGAATCACCCCTGATAGAATCATTACTGGAAATTACTAATCCAGAATGGCAGAATACATGGGTGATTCTTAAACTACGGTCCATTTTAAGTATAAATACATTTTTTCAGAAATGTATTAATATGTTCATAAGTGACAGCCAATATTAAGGTGACTGCGTGTATCACAGTGTTAAGTGATAGTCAATGTAATGTCACTGTAATATCAGTGTTAAAAATTATGGTGAATAAAATGTTAGTATTTAAAATCAATGGGTCAATTTTTCGGTTCTAGGGATGTGGTTACAGTAATTGTGCAGGCCTGGATGGTGGGGCCCAAAATCCCTGGCTAATGAACGCAAGAAGTCCGTCTACGGATGCTTCAGTTTTCCTGCTTTCATTCATTCAGCACACAAACAGTTACATTTTGAGTCCAGCACTCCTCATTATACACTACTCACAAAAAGTTAGGGATATTCGGCTTTCGGGTGAAATTTCAGGATGAACCTAAAATGCACTATAACCTTTACAGGTTAAATTAATTTGACCTTCTCTAAACTTTTGAATGCACATGTCCAACTATTCAATGTTTCAGTACTTTTTGCACAACTTGCTGTTCTCTAACAAGGAGCTGAACGGCAAAATTCACAACAGGTGTTTGATCCATGAATCGACCAATAAATTTCCTGGTTCAATTAGAATTGGTATTTAAACAGTCCTCTTCATCATGCTGTTCACATTTTGACATCATGAGACCAAGACGACACCTAACAATCGATCAACAGTACCTCGCCATTGCGAGGCTTCAAACAGGATGTTCTCAGAGGGAAGTGGCCACTGAGCTTAGAGTGTCACAGTGTCATCAGCAGGTTGCAACAGAGATACAGAGAGACTGGAAGAGTCACAGAAAGGCATAGAAGTGGACGTCCTTTGGCCACATCCCACACTGATGACCGCTTCATTGGGAACAGTGCCCTGCGGAACCGGATGATGAATGCCACTCAACTCCAGGCACATTTAAGGGAGGTGAGAGGCACCCAAGTGTCACGTCAGACCATTCGAAACCGTTTACATCAGCGTGGTCTGCGTGCTAGATGACCTGCAAGGGTACCTGACCACACCACCAGGCACAGGCGTCATCGTCTTGCATGGGCCAGGGAGCATTTACGCTGGACGAGGGACCAGTGGGCCTCAGTGCTGTTCTTTGATGAAAGTCGATTCACGTTGAGCAGAAATGATGGCCGCCAACGATGTTGGAGACGTCAAGGAGAGCGCTATGCATCAGCCACTGTTGTCACCAGACGACCCTTTGGTGGTGGCGGTGTTACAGTGTGGGCAGGTGTGTCTAGTCAATACAGAACTGCCCTACACTTTGTGAATGGTACAGTGACAAGCCCATACTACCTGAATAACATCATTAATCCAGTCATTGTGCCCCTGCATGAACAACACAGGCCTAATTTCATCTTCATGGACGACAATGCTCCAGCTCATCGAGGTCGCATCATTAGGGAAAGGCTGCTGGAGACTGGGGTACCTCAAATGGAGTGGCCTGCACTTTCTCCAGACCTGAATCCCATAGAAAACCTATGGGATCAGCTGACTCACCGTGTAGAGGCTCGTAACTCTGTACCCCAGAACCTCAATGACCTGAGGGCCGCCCTTCAAGAAGAGTGGGATGCCATGCCTCAGCAGACAATAAGTCGACTTGTGAACAGCATGAGACGTCGTTGTCAAGCTGTAATTGATGCTCAAGGGCACATGACAAGTTATTGAGACATTGACATTTTTGTTGTGGTATACCCACCACTGTTGTTGGCTTTTGTTTCAATAAATTGTTTGAGATGAGGAAATCACCATTGCATGCTTCTACTTAAATGCCCTACTTTCATGATACGTATAATATCACTGTAGCGTGAACTTACATTTTCCATAAATTTCACCCGAAAGCCAAATATCCCTAACTTTTTGTGAGTAGTGTACTTCTGATGTCCGATGACAAGGAGCACTGGGCTCAAAACATCATTGGGGGCCTGAATAAAAGCATAAAACCAGGAGCAATCAGTATGGAGATTTATAATGGTCTTGGATTTCACTCGGTCCAGCAGCATTTCAATGTGCATGTTATTTTCTTAACTGAAACTCAGGCACTTATAAAGCATGACAGGAAAACGAACAGTTTAACTTCAAAATGTAACAGAATAGGTTTTGAACTAGGGGTTTGACTTCTAAACATTTTGCGCTTGATTTACTAAGACCTTTAGCATGTGCAAAACCATTTAGCACACGCAAAACCAATAACATGACCATGGCATTTGTTTTGTACCAATCACTGGTTGTGTTACTAGTTTTGTGGCAAAAGGTTTTCCACACGCTAAAGGTCTTAGTAAATCAGGCCCGTAATCTCAAGAAGTTAACAAAAATGCAAAACAATTAGTAAAATCTCTAAACAATTAAATGCATATTTTTAAGCACCAATGTTATTAAATTGATTAATAACCATTTTCTTTTACAGTGTGTTATTATTACTATTCTCAGTGGGATTGTCGTAGTTTGCAAAAATATTAGTGCTGATCTGGTGTCGGCTGTATTATTAAGGTTGAGAAAGCAACATCGACAGTCAATACTGATACCTATTGTAGTTTAAATGTTATATGTTATGATTCGTTCACAGCTAAACACATGACAGTAGATAAAAAATAACCATGACATAAAAAATTACCTTAAATTTGAGCACGTAATTGACACGGAGCCAGTCCACTGAAATCTGAAGTGAAAGAGGGTGTACAGCACACTAGCTTGTTTCTGATCGGGCAAAAACATCGTGTAACAATTGACCACAGCGGACCCCGTCCTCCCCTACAGAAGGATTACAAATTCAAATTATGCCATGCAAATTCACCATGGCGAATAAGCCTGTATGGATCGTAGACAATGCATTAATGAGCTTTAGCCTAAAATAATAAATGCATTATTTTATAGAATAATGCATTTAAGAAAATAACAAGTTGCTGATCATATGAAGCTAATTTCTTGGCCTATTCAAATTCATACATTTTTGACAGAGTAAAAACAGCATTTTGAAATTATTTAGGCTTTAGTCTGTAGATATTTATTTATTTTGATTTGCTCTTTTTTTGCTGGCCAGAATGTCCAGAAGGCTTTAAATTTCCTGGACTTTGATAATTTTTACCGCCTTACATATATATGAAAATCATTGCATTTATATTTTTGTTTTTGCTGGATTGTGCGAGATGAAAGCAGTAGTTCTGACAACCTCCTGCCAGGAGCATCCCTCTCCCTCACAGCCCTGAATCCCCAACACCTCCCCTTCATTTCATCTTTGAAACTCAAATACTAACGGCGATGGAAGAGAACCATGCTCCGCCACCAAAGAGCAGAAAGAAAAATAAATACAAAAGCCGATTCAAGTTGTTAATTATTTCTAGCCTAATTACTCAAAGATCAGGGACATCAGAGCAGGAAGGTTTAATTTAAATGTTTTTAGAATATGTAGTCTGGGTGATGTACCTGCAGAGAAAACTAGTTAAGACAAAACAAACCGTTTTCTATCATTATTGTAACTGTTTTTGGCAAAGGATGAGTTGTTACATTCCAGTGTGCACAGGGGTCCTGAAGGTTATTTAATATTTATCATCTGTACATACACATTATAACAACCACGAGCAAAACAGATAATTACCATTTCAATAATGGAACATGTTTTCACATAAACATATACACTGCCTGGCCAAAAAAAAAGTTGCAGTTGCACCAGTCATGCATAGTGCCCACTGTACAAGCCTCTGGAGGCAGTGTTATGATCTGGGGTTGCTTCAATTGGTCAGGTCTAGGCTCAGCAACGTTATGCAGCAATAAAATGAAGTCAGCTGAGTACGTGAATGTACTGAATGACCAGGTTATCCCATCAATGGGCATATTCCAGGACGACAATGCCAAGATTCATCAGGCTCAAATTGTGAAAGAGTGGTTCAGGGAGCATGAGGAATCATTTTCACACATGAATTGGCCACCAGAGTCCTGACCTTAACCCCATTGAAAGTCTTTGGGATGTGCTGGAGAAGACTTCACGTAGTGGTTCGACTCTCCCGTCGTCAATACAAGACCTCGGCCAAAAATTAATGCAAGTCTGGACGGAAATAAATGTTGTGATGTTGCATAAGGTTGTCGAAACAATGCCACGACGAATGCGCGCCATAATCAAAGCTAATGGCGGTCCAACAAAATATTACAGTGTGCGACTTTTTTTTTGGCCGGGCAGTGTACATCACTATGCTGTATACAAACATTAAGTACACACCAAACATATCATACAACAGCGCTACTCAACTCAGTGTCTGCAGGTATTTGCTCCAACCATCCACTATACCACCTGATTACACAAATGAGCTTACTTCCTGGACCAAAGAGGTAAAATATTTGCCTCCTTGTTTGAAGCATATACCTGCAGACTCTGCAGCCCATAGGGCCTGGAGTTAAGTAGCGCTGCCATACAGAGTGAGCTGATGAACTTGGAAGAAGGAATTTACATAATTTGGATATGGATTAGCAAAAAACTATATTTCTAAATCTTCAGAGCTGATTAAAAAAGGTGCTGTCAGACCATCACCACTGGGGGCAGCACAGAGCAGAAACCAATGGTTATCAAACTTTTATGGTCTTTAATTTATAGAGGTCACCTGTATCTGAATTAGCCTGTGATTATATGCTGGCAAGTAAATGTACTTATTTGACTGAATATATAAAAATAGAAGCAGCCGGAGGATGGCTGACGGCTCTGTTGATTGAGGTAAGTGGTGTATTTCTGCTTTACTGCTAACTGAACTTGGGTTCGTCTTGCCTGGACCCGTTTTTGATCTATGTATTTCCTTTTGGACCTAGACAGCGTGAGTATGGCCGCCAAGCTCATTTCTGTGTGTAGAGATAATTGTCTATGGCATGCATTGCCTGTGTGAGTTTGCAGGCTCACGTAGACTCGTCTAAACAGTATCAACCTGTTCACTAAATCCCCAAAAGCATTTTCAGCACATTAGCTTTTCTGTGAAAATCACTGGCTGAAAATGTGTTTTTCATTGTCCATTTGACTACTTGGTTAATGTGTGGGTTTGGTCCAAACACCTCATTGGAGCATGTTCCAGGCATGGTTCTGAGGACTGGCATGACGCGAGCAGACAACACTGTGATCATGCTGTGTTTCCCACATGCCACACTTCTGTGTGAACAAACCTGCTTTGCACAGACGCACGCAGTGCCTACAGGTTCAATATGAAAAGACCCTATAAGTGTTGGATCAGTCACACTAAATGGGCACCATAGCTCAGTTTTCAAACATGAAATAAAAATGTTGGAATGTGATTTTATAACCTGAGCAACCTTTTAAAATCACATTATAATCAAGGCTTGTCAAACACCATTGGTTGTGGTGAAGATATGACAATTGTTTGTTTGAATCCGAAACCAAAACTAGCTTAAATAATACTTGATTCTAATTTTTAGGCTTGAGAATGCCTGGAAATGGTTTATCCATTCACGATTGCTGGCTGCTGAAATGTAGATAGGTTTTTTATGCTTGTTGTCAAAGGTAACCTGTGAGAATAAATAAATAAGGAGAAGAAAGGCCAGGGGCTTAAAACGGCAGCCTCCTATTTGCAGATATCAATCAGTGGTTATCTGTTCTTGGAGAGACAGTGAGAAATTGTGCCTTGGCTTGAGGGACATTCCTACAGAATGCACGGTGAATCAATGGCAGTAAATCCAGAGACAACCAGAAAACGGATCAATAGCGAAGTGGATGGCAAGCAGGGAAAAGGTGGAGCCCTGCACACCCCTTAGTCAGGTAAAAGCTGCAGAGCGATCCCCGCAACACACGCGGGGAGTTTGACTCCAGGGAAAAACACGGCTAATGAATTTATCTGTGGAATGGAGATCCGCGTCTCATCGCGCAGTGCTACCAGTGGTGACGCGTGCCGTCGGCTCAACCGTGTTGACAGATATTTTTAGGAAGCCGTTCACTTTAAGTCCAGTGATCAAAGCCGGAGCTGCTGGGACAGACGTGTAAATAAGCAGGCTCCTCTGCTGTGCCACAGGTGCTTCTAATCCAAATGGCAATCACTCGCCATTGTTTACCAGCGAGATTTACAGTCAACTGTTGCATTCACACAGGGGACAGGTGAGGTTTTTTCCCACCATGTCTAGGAGAAGAGACCACATTAATAAAAAGCTTTAAGAAAACATTGTCTGGCTGCTGTTTGGACCTCATTTGCTCTTTTCATACTAGCCATTCATTTATTTTTTGGAGTGCTGAGTTAATAAATGTTTGTTTAATTTTTTCATAAGATATCA
The DNA here is from genome assembly GCA_029718625.1 of Synaphobranchus kaupii. Taxonomy (NCBI): domain Eukaryota; kingdom Metazoa; phylum Chordata; class Actinopteri; order Anguilliformes; family Synaphobranchidae; genus Synaphobranchus; species Synaphobranchus kaupii. The sequence continues at coordinate 53,569,593 of CM056380.1, read as the reverse complement.
ACACACAAATAGAGATACAAAAGAGTGGGTCCCACCTCTTTCCTTCCTTATATGAACAGGCGATTTTAATAGGGAGACATACAAGTATTGGTACTGGAGAAAAGCGAACAATGTATTTAAAAATTACTTTGCCGTGTTTAGATATACGTACAGTAGGATATACCCCACAAGCCATAACTTAGTGGATGGTATAACCACCACCCTAATTTTAAAGTTTAGGACTAATTTAGCCCAGCTTTAAAAGGAGTTATGTAGGGCAGTAATGTGTAGCAGAGTAAGAGATGGAGAGTAAAAGCCTGCGTCTGGTACATGACCTCCCTGGAGTTCACGGCCAGGCCGTGGCCCGATTCCTTTTGCGGACTAGCTGTTGACATTCTTGTGGGAGGCTGTCAGAATGTGTGGTCGGATTACACAGACACACTGGGCGCTACTGTAAACAAGCCGTCTCTTCCGCCACGGAAGAGTAATGACACTTTACAGCTACAAGGTTCTAAATTTGACACATCCCCCAGTAATGTGGTATTTTCATCGGCACTGACACGTCTACAGATAAGATTTGGGTTTGTGGAAACACAATTGGTTCCACTGGCAGGTCAGCTCTCTCGAGTGCTCATGCTTATCTAATAGATTATGCAAACAGCATGGTGGGGCAGGGTGATTTCTGCATCGCATGCAGTCGGTTATTTATCATGCACATTCTGGGTCTGCCTTCAAGGGGGCTGAACTGTTCTATGAGCTTTCGCAATTACATCCCGCTGCGCGTGATCTATGACAGATATGCATGTCATCATCTGCAGGAGGCAAGCATGATTTTGTTCGTTCCAAACACAGTAGTCTTGTAATGGTTATGGGAAGGGATCTCTCATATGCAGAAACAGTATCTCTACCACAGGGAGGTCCCTGTCTATACATCAATATTACAATAACTCCAAAAACCACTAATGGCAATACTTACTGTTTTATAGAAGATAAGGTTGCTTGAGGTCTCCACGGGCATCCAGAAAGGCTGATAGCTAGTGCTGAGTGATTATGAAATTTATTTATGTTTTTGTTTTTAATTATGTTTTTATTTTTAAATTTACTGATTGACTGTTACCTGAATTATATTCTGTTCAATGTTTTTGATGCTGCACCATTCCATTCAGTTTTGCTACTTTACCGTGTTTCTAGTAGGAAATCAAATGGAGCACACAAAACTGTAGTTTTTTCAAATACATTTATCATTGAAAACATGGCAACTAAATTGACTACAACCCATTTCAGCTACAACCTCTGAGGGGACAAACTTTGTCCAACAAAGTCATCGGATCAGCACATCCAAATCTCGCAAATCGTGGGTGTATCTAAATCTTGATAGTTTTATCAGACACCCAGTCTAGTGATTTATTTGTAAAACTGGAGCATTCACTGTTTGTTGTACGTTAACTTAGCTAAGGTTAGTTGGCTGAAGGTTTACCATAATTATTGCCACTGAGCTGCACCTCGTACCTGACTGCATCACTGTCATAATAATTCAGCAATAATCGACTAACCTTATTTATTTACCCATTAAATTGAATAATAGCTGGTCGCCTGGAATGCTCCTTTTTCATGTGCTCTTTTTTGTCTTCCTTTCTACGAACATCAGATCCCCTGGAGAGATTGGTGTGTGTATCTATATCTATATCTATATCTATGCATCCTCTCAGTCATGAAGCAGCTTGTCTACACGCCTGTCAGGCCCCGCCTCAATAATTTAATTTTAAAAGATCTAAATGATCTAAAAAGTGTTATTTTCCCCAAAAAATTGGTAATTGAACCAAACTAAAAAATAAAAAAAAACACTAATTGCACAGCACTATTAATCAGCACTTTCTTAAATCCTGTTTGGCATTTCACTGGAACCTCTCACATAAGCCAGTCAATGACATGCTATTTTTAATGAATTAAGGGCTCTGTTAATTATAATTTATTTTCAAATGATCATCTTATAGAAAATCTCTGTAATTAAACCGAATGTGTAAAATATCTATGGAGCAATAAGCTACTGTGCCTCGTTAAAAAGTCAGTTTTAGTACTGCCTTATTTCACATTAATTATCTGTACCCTCTGCTGATGTCCATGTTATCCCTGTCACATGTCATCCCATAGAATTAAACTTACTGTAGTTGAAACGCTACCTCTATAACTTCCTCTAAAGGTGTTGTTTTTTCTTTCTAACACACATTGATAAATTACAAAATGTGTACCTTTCTGTGTGTAATGCGTGTGGGAATCCATGCTTTGAATGTAAACCTGGATTAGAAAGTTGAGGGAAGCTGAACTACCCCCCCCCCCCCCCCACCCCCAGAGGGGTTACAGTATAGTTGCTAACGGGTTTCAGAATTTTAGACTTTTTCCCTGCAGGCAATGACACAACCTTTGTTTGCACCCCATATTGGCTCCAATGGGATTTTCATGTCTTTTGATTCCATCTGGAAAAATATAGTGAAGTTTGGCATGACTGGATTGACCAATTGATTGATAAAACAGCAGGAGTCAGTCTGTGGATGACTGTCCACAGCAGTGGTTGAAAAACAAGGACAGATACAAAAAAAAATAATACAAAAAACACTTGAAATGCCTTTTCTTAACATGCTATGTCCTCCCCCAGAGCTAGCAGTGTTGTGGAGCTGAGGGCCTGGCTGTGTCCATGCGAGAATGTGAGGCTCTAAGCAGTCTCTCCTGGCCTGACCCTGTGGGCCTCAGATCGGATCGACGTGAAGGTCACATGGCAGATGGTCTCCCCACAAGTTGTGGCTGCAACATTACCTCTACCTACATCATTTTCACCAATGATCATCTTAAGTCCCAGCATGAATGGCGAGAGCAGGATGGGGCAGCACTAGGCCTTCTGTCCTGGACTCAGTGTGTGGGAGAACTGCAGCAATTTGCTGGCAGATAAGGTTGCTTATCTCTGTCTTAGCCTGTAATGATACACAGGTCTGTGCTGTTTGATGAGAAGCGCTTTCTCAGAGCTTAAGGATGAGAGAGGTTAGCACTGTGCATTGATTCAAGAACACGTGTGTGCTCAGAGACAAGGTGGTGTATTCCCTAACATTCTGGTGGAATGGGTTTGACCGGGTAATTCCATTTTTACCACATTTATTGTTGACATGTTTTTGCAGGCTTGATCTCTGATTGTCAACTTATGGTGGTGAAATAATGCTTACTGACATCACTAACAGCTGTGATATATATTTTTTAAATCATATGGAAGGTACGGAAGCCCTGAAAGGCAAGGTGAAAATATATTTTTTTGCCGGAGTTATAGACCTAGCATATTTTCTCAGTGGAAGTCTGCATCTGTCAATACACTACCAAAATACGCTGATCTTTACGTGACTTATATGTATTATATTAGCCTAGCCTATATGTATAAAACTATGCATAAGTGAGCGGTATTTAGTTTTTTATATTTATGGACTGAGCAACCAATGATCATAGCTGAACATGCCCCTTTCATGCCGACTTGAAATGTATAGGTCTACGCCTTGAAATAAATACCAGTGGAAATAAACACCCATTGAAATAAATAAGAGACGTAAAATAATTAATATTTATTTTGACACACGCCAATAACAGCTTGTTTAGCCTGATCTTCCAAGCGTGATTTTGAGGTTATATGATTACAAAATGGGCATTTGAACACTAAATAACCATAGATTTTTTCTGTTACCCAGTGAACATTTTTCTGTTGAAAAGTCAGCGAAACGCCGTGTAGCGTTCAGGTGAATGCTAATAAGGGTTAATGTTTGTTTATGTCAAAACGTCTCTCAACATAGATTTCCCCACCCCAACGTCTAGATTCCAGCTAAATTAGGTTGGTTTCATGAGTTTGTTTTAGGCTACGGAAATCCTGCTCCAATGCCAGTGCTAAGTCACGACTTAACGGCGGAGGCCCTGAAAGGCAAGGTAAAAAAAAAAATAAAAAAAAATGATTTACGTACAAGATAAGTCGTACGTACGAGATAGACTTTTTTTTTTTCACCTTTCCTTTTAGGGCTTCTGTAGGAAGGTGCTATGAGGAAAAATCTGTATAGACTGCTTTCAAATTATCAAAAACAATAGGTCCTTTTTCCTGTCCTTGCTACTTTTCCTTGACCTCTGAGAAAACACCACAGGGGTCAAGGAAAGGATGGAAGGAGAGATTTACAAGGAATCTAGCGTCTACTGTGGAATTCTAATGTCCTTCTCTACCTTGCGTCATGGTGCGATGTCAGGTGATATTGACGTGGCTGTTCAACATAGCGAACTACACTTCACAAAAAATTACTACAAAAGGCGTATCATTGCCTACTGTATTTCACTTGAACTGTCTGTTTTATTTCAGAGAAATTTAGCCTCTTAATAAATTTGTCTGATTGTGTCATTGTTTGTTTACTTTCTATTATAAGCCAATTCTAACCAACAATACTAGCAACTCATATTTAGATTTCTGGCATTTCTCAGAAGATTTTCGCTCATCCATTTTTGGAAAACTCTGCTTATGTAAACATTGGCGGCATTGCATTGTGCTTTATTTAAAACACACACTTTTTATTTTGAAACAGTTTCTTGCATTCGGCAATCAGTAATCATTAATTAAAGGGAAACTGATATTGTTTTATGGGACGCGGCGCCTTCTGTAGCTAGGCCAACACTGACCATTTTGGAGGAAGCTTCACTTTTTTTAAAAGGCAGTCTTTTTAATATAAAATAATAGATCAGAGCAGATTAGCATGGCTGTGGAGGACTTTTTTTTTGCCTTTGGGCATTTTGTTTTCCGGGTCAGAGCTAAATAGTTTTTTAAACTAAAGATTAGGTGAGTTAGTGGTCGTGTGCTTCCTGTGGCGTAGGCTGCTGCTGCTGCTGAGATCACCTAAAGCTTTTAATAAAATCTATTTAGGCTTTTCTTTGACTCTGTCTATTTTGTAACAGGCTTAATTATGTTAAAGGTACACTTTCGTGTTAGACCCTTTTATCCACTCAGTTATTGTAACACGGGTCTTTCGGGCCGTAACAATATTCAACACTGAAGGAAAAACCATCGTTTATTTATTGTCACGGCAAACATACCTGTAACCTTTGTAACCTTTGAATTTTCCATAAAAACAGATCACAAAAAAATTAAACAGTGTAGAGCTAATTCCTGTGTATAGTTGTCAAAGTGATCACGTGTATCAAGCAAAATATTGGAACTGCCATTATGATACATCTTCAAAGTAATTAAAATTAGTTCCTAAAATGCTAGGATTGTTTAGCTTATTTCTTTTACAACTCCAGTGAATGAGTGCATTTGTAATCAAATCTTGAACAGCTGCTACTGAATACATTGCTTGTTTAGTATGGTGTTTCTGTGGACAAAAGTTCCACTGTTGATAGGCAGTTTAGTGATTGTAAATGACTGTCTAGGATGTTTCTAGTTCTCCATTGCATATCAAATTACGATTGAGTTTATCACTGTAGTGTCTGTATTTAGTGTGGTGTATCATTGCAATGCCTGTATTTAGTGTGGAGTATCACTGCAGTGCTTACATTAAGTGTGGTGTATCACTGCAGTGCCTGTATTTAGTGTGGTGTATCACTGCAGTGCCTGTATTTAGTGTGGAGCATCACTGCAGTGCCTGTATTTAGTGTGGAGTATCATTGTAGTGCTTATATTTAGTGTGGTGTATCACTGCAGTGCCTGTATTTAGTGTGGAGCATCACTGCAGTGCCTGTATTTAGTGTGGAGTATCATTGTAGTGCCCATATTTAGTGTGGAGTATCACTGCATTTCCAACGTCAGTTAGCAGAACAGTTAAAAAGGAAACAAAAATCGCGTTATATGAAACGTAGCCTAAACAAAAAGAACAGTGGGAGAAAACAAAAGTTGCGTTAACATGTGTAGCCTACCACTAACCTTTTTTTTAAGCATAATCAACCCAAGGAGGGCTCAAGTTGAGACTGTCTCAATTTGGAGAATGTAATCAGCAAGTTTGCCAGGGCAAAAGAACGAAGAATTGACCTGTAAGAATGACCGCGACCACGTAGACAAGGAAACGCAATGAATGAACTACATTTTTTGACGTATGCTATGACATTTTAAATATACTACATAAATGAATGAATCAACTGAATATTCAATTTATCACACAGCCTAGACCTACCGTGTCAAAATTAACAATTTTGTTTTGTGTAGACAGAAACATTAGCCTGCATGGCCTAGGCTACACTTTGTATTTTCAAAAGCAAAATAACATGACGAGTTCAATGCATGCAATGTCATAGCGAATTGAGCAACATATATTAGGGCCCCCTGCTGACCTAATTTGCCCCCCCTTGAGCTGATCCTGTAGTTATGCCACTCACTGCCGTTCCTATACTTAGTGTGTAGCATCACTGCAGTGCCTGTATTTAGTGTGGAGTATTCGGTATGATTTTTCATTACATGTTTTTTTAGTCTTATTTCTCTATCTTATTTTTTTATCTGAAGTCCAGATGTGAATATGTGTGGGGGGCACCACCTACAGATCTTGCCTAGGGCTACTAAAAGGCTAGGGCCGGCCCTGACTGCAGTGCCTATATGTGGTGTATAATTGCAATGCCATGGTTTACTGTGGTGTACTATTGCAGCAGCAGTGTTCAGTGTAGTGTTTTATTGTAGTCCGTGTTTCATGTGGTGCATTTCTGCCGGTGTTGCTTCATTTTTCCTACGGATTTTAGTTTCAGACATCAATCAGATCTCTCAGAGAAGATGTGTGTCTGCAGGCCCTGTTCCCCCTCCAAGCCAGCTCCTATCCTGTGTGTCTGGGCAAAGAATCTAAATGAATGAGTGAGGTAAGATTTAGGATGGATGGCATAGCCAGTTTGCAACAGGAGCCTCCTTTTTTTAAAAGTTCCATTGGAGCAAGAATTCTGCAAATTTACTTTGGCAGAAAACCAATTAAACTTTTCCCAGACTTTAGGGAGGATAACAATGTCTAACAGCAGGAAAGAGGCAGAGTAAACTTATCATGGCCACTCCCATAAACCCATTTTTTGAATAGTAGGAGACACGCTATGCCATTTGTGGGTGCCCACATATGTGTTTAAAATCAAATTCTGTTTATTTCTCATCTGACTACACTACCATTCCAAAAGTATTGTGCTTTAACCGAATACAATTGAGAAATTTGTAAAAAAAATAAAAATAAAAAAAAATAATAATAATAAAATAAAAATTATTTGCATATATTCGATCACATTTACACCAAACCAACCTCTGTATGACATGCAAATGTAAACAGTTTTGGTTATAATTATTACTTTATGTTTGAGGATAAAAGACTACAACATTGTAGAATCAACATTAATGAGACATCTTGATTAGATATGAGCATTCTGAAACAGTTTTGTCCAACCCATAAAAATAATGAATGCATATGAATTAAGAACTAAAAACTGATTTAAGCGTGTATATAAAGGGAAGGTCTTCAGCATTAAATGGAGAAGGCAGAAATTCAGTGACTAGATGTCTTACTGTGGAGGGAACACAGGTGTTGCAGATGGTGTTGAGAGAAAATAACCTGGCATAATGTGCATTTCCAAAAACACCTTTGATCAGCTTCATTTGAATTGCTGAGATTCGGTCCTGATCAAAACCCAGTGAGTGGATGCAATTTGACTCTGATCCAAAGGTCCATCACAGGGAGGGCCAGTGTTTATGTCTGTGAACACCAGACTGCAACAATGCAGCACTATTCTACGATCAAGCTTTAGGTCATAATTTATTGAGCAAACAACATTCACAAGACACAATTATTCCACGTCAGTCTTTTCAATATAGTTGTCGCCATCCTTGATTATGATTAATCACTTCAGAATTATGAAAATACACCAATTTAAAAAAAAAAAATATATATATATTTAGTAGAAGTTGAAAACATAGTTTCCCCAAGTACTAGATAATTCATTCCAATAGCTAATTCATTTTGTCAGAGTATATTGTTTTTATGCTTTAAAGTTATTCTTTGTAAATTCTTTGATTAATACATTTTTACTCAAATGAATCCTTTAGCACAAAGAAAGAGGAAACTAAAAAGTGAGAATCTTTGACCTACTAGGATGGCAATTACCTGACTTAATTATTTGAAATAATCCCAAAGGTTTCCCTTCACACACTGACTTGTTATTGGTGTGTAGTCCTCTGGCTGTCCAGCAGATTTAAGAGCTGATGGCTGGCTGCATGAATTTTGCAGGCTAGTTTGCACTGTCCAGAATTGAGTGTGTACAATGGCACTGAACACTTTGCCGATTAAATTAAATAATTAAAATATTTATGTTCAAAGAAGATGTAGCCTAATGCAAGCTACCAAAGTGGCATTTGATTGTCACTCAATACATTTAATTTTACATAGTGCTCTTCATAGTGCTCTTCAAAGAGCACTCCAAAGTGCAGTCATTGCACATATTATTCAAAACGAAGAGTCGTGATTTTCTAGCAACAGTAAAGAAAGCATCTAAAATGAAAGCAAAGGAATGTGATCAAATGATGACCAAAGGCAAAGGAACGTCTCTTAATACAATAAATGTGAACTTCTGGATGGCAACCAAAAAAATGACTGGCAACCAAAAACCATTTTCAACAGCGTCGATCAGACTTGCGCTCACTTGAAAAGAAACAAAAGCACTTCACTGTTTTATACCTTGAAATGACTTGCTGAAGTTGAACACTGCAGTCTCTGTGCTTATAATTGGTTAAGAAGCCCTGCTTGGATTAGAAATAAAGGCTTGGAAGAGTTTGAGGGTTCACAACAACAGTTGGTCACAGGGGACCTATGGTTAAAGGCATCTAAAGGCAGCTCCATAGTGCAGCACCAGAATCAGTCTTTAAAGATAAAATGAGGACAGCTTGCTCTCAGAATAGGTAAAGGGTATAAATGAATGTTACTAGCTAGCCAGCCGTCAATATCGATAGTCAACGTTACACCGCTGGATCACAGCATCAATAAAACAACAGCAACCATCTCTGACATAAAATAATAACTGAACCATATAATTATATAATGCTTTTCGCCTTGATTCAGGGCAGCTAGCTAGCACACAGAGCATGCTGCTAAGTTATCCAACTAATTATTGGTTGATACACTACGAGAAGGCACCACCCATAGAGGTGTCAGCCCTGTTTTAAGCCGATTTGTTAAATATAAATATTATGTTTGTGTTAGTTACAGCGTTAAACATACCTTTAAATCAGCCAAGTGATTCACTGTGTGTTGATGGCAATCCATGCGGCTCATCCTCGACCAAGGCTTCAAAATCCGGAAGCAGACCAGAACGTTGATTCTGAAAACACCTCAAGTCACACTTCATAGCATTTTAGACATATACCTTGCAAATCTGTATATTTCTGTCTTGTTAGACATTTGCTTTAATCCACCTCTTGCAAGTCTTTCTATTGTGTATTTATGTGTTAACAGCCCTTGTCCAGAAAACTTGGACAAAGAAACAAGTTGCTGCTTGGTTTCTGTTGAATAATTTGCATCCAGAGAATTATCCATGTGTCATATACTATTGAAAATGAAATCTCTACATTATTTGTAGAACACACAAGTTCATACAGTGTGTGTCAAATGATGAGAGGTTGTGTGCTTACCCTGTTCGAGTGGGGCAAAGTCCACACAGATTCTTAACAGTCGATGAGACTGGAAAGAAACAAGGAAACATTGGATAGATTTCTTAACTAGTAGAATAATTAACATTGGAAAGCGATTCCTTTGCATGTGTTACCTGTGCTATTGGAGAGATGAAAGTATTAATCTGTCCTCTGAAGTCAAGACCTTTGCCCAAAGATATGAAATTCATCATCAGTCATCCTGTCGGGTTTAGTGTCATCCTCCAGACTGAGACAAACAGATTATGCAGTGATGATATTCAAATGATTGAATATTATTTTTCTCTAATATTAAATTCAATATTTTTATCTAAACTTGCAAGACCAAAAGGTAGATCAGTTATTTTTGACAGAACTGCTTCATGCACAGCCTGTGTATCAACAAAATCTCTCCCTGCAGAGAACTGGCCTGTATGGGAAAGTAGCAAGAAATTGCCCATACAGTCTAAAATCTCATACGAACATTCCTACTTTAGCACACAAATGATAGGGCAAACAAGTGGCTGATGGATTCTTTGGTTTGACAAGGCAAAAATGTAACATTTGGTCTACTTTCAACATGGTACTTTTGCTACAAACCCACGACAGTACATCACCTTGGCAACGCCGTCCACATCATCAGTCATACGGGTGGCAGAGTGATGTTACATAGCTATTTCTCATCAGCAGGGAATGAGTAACACATCTTTGAGGAAACCCTGCTTGAACTGGCCACAAATTGAAAAGCATCAAGTCTCAAATTCACATCTTGCCAGCAGATTAACCGGAGAAGCAAAGCCACACTAATTGAAAACATTTTTTCAAGGAAAAATAGGTCACCCACTACCCTAGTGGGTTAAATTCTTGTTACTACTACTTGCGTATGACCGTTGCAGCAGCCTATAGAGACAGGTCCAAGATGGTGAGCCAGGTCAGAGCATCATCTGCCACATGGTGGATTTCCTTGATCCCCCTCAGCATGCAATCATTCAGTATGTTGAATGTTCTGACCTGGGTGGCCACAATCACATGCTGAGTTGTCCTGGAAATTCTTATTCAATCAGTATAATTCATCTATTTCTTTTTATGTTTTGGCATTCAGCCCCCATCACATATACAGTAACACTTTGGTTACTAAATGTATACTAATATTGGTTTAATCTCGGTTACATTTGTATCATAATTTGAATAGTCGTCTTTATTGTCTGTATGTACTACATTATAAACTGAACTCATGAATTGTTACCATATAACCACATAGTTATATTACATGAGTAATTAAACAGAAGTCTCAAACAAGCCATTGCTTAGTAATTGGTATGATAGAAACTTGAATTCCCCATTGCACATTTTGTAATATACACATAAATTAATATTGTCATGATGCAATGTAAATATATATTTGTGTTTGATGGACAGAATGACTTAATTTTTAATAACTAATTCACTCCTTGAGTCTATCCAATGGAAAAGTCCTGGAACACATTTTTCTTCTTTATATGGTTGGTGTATACAATTGGTGTATACAAGGTGTCACAAGATGAATGTATTCACAACAAACATTCAGGACAGACAAAAAATCTATAATCAAATATTTAATCTGTCTCAAATATATATTTTTCTTCAAAAGGTGGTGTGAACAAACTACATAACAATTTATCAGCGATTCTTTGATGGACACATGGCATTTTTATACAGCTTTGTCTGTACTGACAGGAGTGTGCAGGAATCTTGAATTTAAATGAGATACTGTATCAGTATGTTTGTGATGTACGTATATTACATGAATGATAAATTTGCATTTTGTATAGTAAAAACATTTATTTTAACAATTTTATACCTACATTAATCAAAAAAGTACAGCATATTTAATAATTTTACAAATTCTTCATAAAAAATATATTTCTGTACAAAAAAACATTTTCTTTTGCACCTACTTCAAGTCAAAAGCACATGGTAAAATGGCAATGTGGCAATGCGGCTGATGGGAAGGCATGTATCAGAAGGCAGATTTACAGTTCTGATGGTAAAGGTATTTTACAGAGAAGGAAAGGACGACGTTATTGCAGTGAGCCTGAAGGGAGGAGAGAATGTAGAGAAGAGCAGCAGCAGGTAAAAACATCACGAGAAGCAAACGGTGGAAGGCGGTAGACCGACCCCATCCCAGATTCTGCACCTCAGCTAGCCAGCCTTTACGCACCATTTTTACCATAGGTACTGATTTCAACAATATTAAATGAAAAATATAAAATTTCTTAGAAAAATTAAGGTTAAGCGAATGCTTCTTATTTTACATACTTTTTAAAGATGTACAGTTGATGACACACACACACACACATACATACAGACTTCCCCTCTGCGCTGAAATGACTTGGACAAAATCTGATATCAGAAGGTAAACATTTCACAAGGTTATAGTTCATATTTTCTATGCCACTGATGAATAGATCTGAATTTCAATGCAACGGGTATCTGATTTGAACACAGCAATTAGCACTTGTTCACTCATACATAAAAAGGTTGGAACTGAATATATGAGCACACACACTATGTTACCAAACTTCAGGAATCAGGAAACCGGCTTGCACAACCATGACTTTTGGAATCACAGTGTATATGCTCCTGAGGAGCCCAGCGCTCAAACACACACATTGGTGGTGCAATGAAATACATCATTAGTGTAGCAAATGTATTGGCCATGTCATATTTCCAATTCAATAAGGCAGTGTTTCATGGGTTGTAAATTTGAAACATGTCATCAAATTATGTTCTTTGAGATATGCTGAATTACAGTGGGAGGGATAGGTAATAAAAATGTATGTTGCCAACAACTTTTTTTAGAGATGACGTACGACACTGCGTTAATTCCACTTCCAAACGGCCATTTCTTCCCAGTAAGAAACGCTATCCTGATCCGAATCTCCACCGGGCATTCACCAGTACACAGGATACACACTATAAACACACTGATGCATTCACAGCCATGATATAAAGTAAGTGCAGCATTTTGGAAAAATAAACACTTAATTTTCTACAGCATTATAGAGAAATAAAACTCCTCTCTGCAGATGGTATTCACATGAGAACATTTGCAGCAGGACCCCACTTTGTTTGAAATTTAGTAGTTATTTTGGGGCCCAACACTGCCGTACATGATTCCTCATATCAGTTTTTATCTTGTGTAACAAATAACTGACACAAAAAAAACACATAATGGAGGACTGCTGCCAATTTTCCCAAATACCAACAGCATGAAAAATAAAGAAAAAAAACCTAATCATGTCACAAACCAATGAACTTAATTCAGTGGATTGGAGAGACAGCAATTGAACCCTTTAGGCCTTGCGCTCATATACAGGTCATCTACTAGTTATGTCTATTTTGAAAGACTGCGATACAGTAAATTCCTAGCCAGTGATTCATGTGCTGCATCACACCAAAATCCCACAGAACAAGAAGAATATAGAATGAAAATAAATCTATGAATATATACAAATAAATCACATAAATCATCCAAAAAAGCAGAAAAAATAAAATAAAAATAACCTCAATCATACTATTTAACTGACACTCTGCAAGTCCTGGGCTTCTGTTTAAAAAAGTAACACATGGGCACTGGTTTGAGATACCAACAATAAGCATTGAAAAGGTAAAATGATCAAAGAAAAACAACATTCCCAGTAGGGCCCAAGGGTTGAACTGCAGTTCAAAAGTGAGCTGAAGACTCATAATACATTTTTTTCTTTTTTTCTTTTTTTTGTGCAAAATCAGTAGAAAATAAAATCAACCTGTCAAAACTTAGAATGACAACATGCTTCCTGCATACATGGAAATACATGTTTATATACACATGATCAGCGTATAGAAACCCTGTATGTATTTCTGTTTGCTCGTATTGTTTTCTCGTTTGAACCAGTTTTAAATCCATTCATAACACACTAGTGCAAAAATTGTGCAGTAATGTTTTTGCAACACAACAGCTGAGAGAAATCCTTCTGCTATCTAGAGAACTGATAGCAAAGTTCATCTGCAGGACACATTCAGCTGTAGTATATTCTCTCTCTTATTAGTGGAGAAGTCTGGCAAAGTACAAGCAACCATGTTGGTTCATCTTCAGTGAAGGAAATACTTTTTTCAACAATTATGTGGCTTTTCAAGACACTTCAACATTGTCCCAAGATAATTCTTTTGGAAAGATAGAAATAAAATAAAAAATAAAAACAACAATTTCTTCCTGCCAGGGCCATGAAAGGCAAAAACTGCTTAATCCAAGAGAGCATCTCAAATTCCTTTGTACTCTTGGCCATAATCTTGGTCTATGCTCCATGGAAGGTTTTTTTTTGTAGTATGTCCATAAAATTGTCTATTCTTATAATTTGATCATATCCACAGGGAAGTTTGTATAAAGTGAATACACTGCCTTAGCAAAGCAAAGAGTCACAAGGGTGAATTGGCATATGGCATCAAAGAAGTCACCGCGTACCCAAGAGGTATGGCTGTGGATCAGTCAAATGAAGACCATAAAGGTTATACTACTGTGCAGACCGTGTTTAGAGTTGTGTCGAACCTGACGGCTTTGGCCTCGGTGGGCTTCATGTTTGTGTCGTACATGGGGTTCTCAAACGAAGCCTGTCCGTTTGTGTTCTCGTGCCCTGCGTAGCCGTTGAACTGTACTTTTGGTCTCGTTCTGAAAAAGGAAAGAAGCGAGGACGTTATTGCGTTTATGATTCTCTGTTTTGAAAATACAAGGCTTATGAAAACATAATCACAAGTTCTCATACATTTTTCAGGAACACAGCTGCTTGGTTGTTCTTTTTAAATTTTAAGTAGAAAAACTGTTCCCTATCACATTAATCTGATTTACACTTGAACTGTCTCCCTGTTCTTTCATAATGATGGATAAAGGCTGTTAGAAAAGCAAGAAAAACAACTACTTATTTTTTTCCCCCAGATACTGCATTATTTACTCTTGTGGCATTGGTGTAACAACCTCTCTGAATTATACTAAGAAAAATATTCAATTCAGTGTAATTGTTCTGAGGCATGTATTAATGTTACTCTTATTTTCATAATAATACAATGAAAGAATGAAAATTAGATGGCTGAATACAGATTTCAGTAAGCAGGTTTTTCCTAGCAATGACTCATAACAATAAACTACAGAAAATAAGAGCATTTCCCTTTTTCATGTTTTACATCCACCAAACTCAACTCAAGTTCACCCTGCTCATTTGTTCAACAATGCAATTTGCATGCCATGATTTGACGTCGCCTCCATTTCTTTCCCAGTCTTGCTTATAAAACAGACCAAGGACAGGATGTTAAGGAAGGCCCTGGGGCTTGCTGTCTGGAAAACCCTGCTCTTTATAATACAATGTCCCAAAAACCAAAGGATAAACAGCATAGGGGCATTATTAAAACATATATCTGTGACTGGTAAAACAACAACAAATAAAGGAAAATCTGCATATAATCATATAAACAAGCACACTTTCAAACAGACGACTGCCTGCATGACAGTATGAATGAGGTGCAGAAGGTGATTATGAAGCTTAGTTCCCAAACACAGTATAATGTGGTCCGCTGTAACATATTAGATAACAACAAAGGAAGGGGATATTTATTGTATTTATGTCTGGCCTTCAGCATAAAATACTGTGCAATAAGGAAAAAGCCATAACTGTAAACATGTCATGGGAATTATCCAAAAGATGATCATCGAATACCAAAACAGCCAGTACTTGGCCTGGAATTAATGCATCTTCACTCACAATGGTCAGCTTCAGCAACAAAAGCCCATCAAACCTGCCTACAATCTTACTGAAATAGACTGATGCTTTAATTCATTTTTTTGTCTTACCCCTAATTAAACCTACCGTGACACGTCATATAAATAGTTCTTAGAACTGTATTTTGAGTGAGTGGACGCGTTCAGGAAAAAAAAAAAACTCCAAAAGATTTATTTGGCTGAAAAATGTCGACAGATGAAAATTTATTATGAGACCAAACAACACAACACTGCATCCTTTCTTGGGAATTGTTTTTTCTTTCTCTTGAGTAGGGTATGGAAAAAGAAAAAAGGACAATGGCAATATGGAAGTAGAGAAATTATTTCCTAATGATTTAGTTTCTTGTGTCTTACCTGCAGCCGGCCCTGATTACATCTTTGGGTCTCTCACTGTCATCTGCGTCTTGTGAAAGTACCCTGCCAATTTTTTTTATTTATTTTAATATAGTGGATTTTTCATCCTTTTGGACATTAATGTCACAGAAAAATCTTGTTTTGGTAGCTTTGGAAAACTCCCATGCTCTTTTCCGATATGATTTCTGCACGCAAATGGTTTCATGTCTAATAAAGCATGCAGTAGTTTGCCAACTTGGTTGACATTTTTGGGAGCAGTCCCTACAGGGCAAGTGTCACAGGAGTTTCCCATAACTGATATAAAAATGCATTAAATTCAGTCATTATAGACTTACATTTCCAATGTATGACTGCAGGCGACAGGTGAGCACTCCTTACCTGTGTTTATAGAGGTAAAAGGCAAACCCTGATAGAATTAGAGCAAAGAACGGCACTAGAATAGCAGCTGCCACTGAGCTACTATTTGTGCCATAATATGGATTTGAAGGATCCATGTCTGTTGTTATAAGACCTAAAAAACAAAACAGATTGTTTGGTTACAATATGCTGCACTGTAAACATGGGTAAAAACATGGTTTATTTTTCTTCTGTAACACAGCAGCATCAGATGACCTTGCTAGTTCTAAACCAGAGTGATACAGAGGATATAAAATAAGCTGCAGGTGAATTGCAGGAAATCATCTCACAAAACCAGAACATACCTTGTCTTGTTAACTGAAATTTTCCAAAATCCTTTCCGTGTATAAAGCCTTGATACACAAAAGTATTTTTGTCAGATTCTGCTGTCACCTGGACCACAACATAGGAAACAAAAGGTGACTTTTAAATGAGTGTGCATCACAGAAGATTCATGTGATTCAAAATAATCTTTTGTAGAGTCATTGCTGGTTTGAATATTTTGGTAATCATGTTAATTGCCATGGATCTTCCCATTAGTTTATAGAGAGCACTTGATGCATGCACTTCTCTTAAGATTACTGAGTTTGAATGCACTCTTAGAATAAAAACATACTTGTGCAATAGGGGTGAACCCAACTCAAGTAGGGTGAACTCAACTAATCTCTGACCATCGCATTTTTGTTTAATTGTTTTCCCAGAGTAATTTTCTCAATGTGTTTAAAGTGTGCCATTTCAAATTACAAAGAGGTTATTGTACTGCACAATACACGCACAACCTAATTGTACATGATCAGATGTGACCACCAGTTCTGCATGTATGAAATTATTTTTCTAAAAATTTGTAACACAAAGACAGCATGAATGTACCAGAAGAACTATTGGTTTCAAATGCATGACTAAATACTGTTAAGCTAAATTCCTAATTTTATCAGGGATTTAAAAAACTGTTTCACTTACATATCCATCCATTGCCCAGTTGTCATTCTTAAATTTACTGAAAGGAAGTGCAGCAGGGCTTCTAACCTGGTAGACCTTCAGCAGCAAATGATTTTCCTCTTTCTTATATGTCCCTGAAAAAAAAGCATGAGCAATAATGTTTATACCAAAGTACAGCATACATAAACATGCACAAGTATATATTTTGCAAGTATGCAGTATATACAATATATTTACATTTGTAAAAAACAACCTTATGTTTTGTTGATTCCCTTTTGGGTTATTAAAATTCTATAACATGATGGTACCATGACGGTATATGCCCCCCCTCCCCCAAAAAAAAAAAAAATTAATTGAATAATAAATAAATACAGAAAACTGACAGTCTATATACTTTACCTGACAGTTTAATTTGGACAGTACTATGTTCCAAAAGTGTGACATTGACTTTACTGGTTGTCACATTGAATCCATTGACAGTTATGGTGGCAGCCTGTCTTTTCCCCAAGTACTCATAAAAACCAGTCCAGCCAGAGTTTAAAGAAAACACATCTGCAGGAACTGGTGGAAAAAGAGAAATTATATTACATAACCAGTTGCTAAAGTACTGTTCCCATTTGCCTGTACAAAACCTTACCATACTGTAATATGCCTTACTGTCAGCATTTATGTCATGTACAGATGCTAAAAACGAGGAGCTGGTTAATACTCTCAGTACGTCTATTCACAGAAGTACTGTATATCATGTGGAAGGACTGTACTGTGAATTAAAACATCATTTAAGCGCCAACATTTTTACAGGCATCTAAAAGGTTACATACCATGGATCTTATTTTTCTGCACGTCAGAATCTGCTCCTTTTGTTTTGGCATTTATTTTGGGCCCGACTGCAAGACAGCAGGAGTAAAGTATGAGTAAACGATTCCATTACGTTTAAGGATGTGACATACTCACTCTTAGAGAGGATTCCATTACGTTTAAGGATGTGACATACTCACTCAGTTAGAAATGATTCCATTACGTTTAAGGATGTGACATACTCACTCAGAGAGGATTCCATTACATTTAAGGATGTGACATACTCACTCAGTTAGAAAGGATTCCATTGTATTTAAGTATGTCATGCACTTACTCCAATATAGATAGTATTGAAGATTATTAAGAATGAGTCAGGCTTACTGAAAAAAACATTTTCCAATAGAAAAATATAACGTTAAATATTCAATAATCAAACTTGTTTTCAAGTAGGAAATAGCATACAGGAAAGTAGGAATTCAGTCAATTTAGCACAATCCGCTCGTTAACCCATTAAATGCCATGTTGTTGTCGACAAGGCGACTTGTCGACAACAACGTGTAAACAGTGAAAACTTTTTAAAATCCAATAAAAATGTTGTTGGTAGCTAAATAAACTATGACATGATGCCCAAACGTATATGTATGGCTATATTAGTGGGCCAAGCTCATCGTACAATAAATTTATTTGACTCTGGCCTCGACCTGTCGAGAGTGACGAATAAATAAATAATCAGCCATCCAATTCAAAGCTATTACTCATGTTCGTCTAACCGTACGTTGATAACTTTAAAACACAATGTACAAACACAACAACATGCACAAAGTACTTGTGGTGTGTCAAAACAGATACTGTCAAACTATCCAGCTGTGTCCAAGTTAAAATCTCTCAAGCAAGAGCTGATGGAAAACTTTTCATTATTACACATCACCAGTGATTAACAAGTAATTCTGCTCAATAGGTAAACTGATGTGTTTTATTAGAGGCTTGAAAATTGACAGGATCAATCTAAAAATTTAAATTGTTGGCAGCCATATTGGCTAGGCACCGCAAGTACTCTAGTGTTCTGGAACACTGTCATTGAATGAGTTAAAGAAGCAGTTTGAATACAAAATGCTGAATTATGTTATGTGTGCAAGGGATAAATTAGATGTTTGTCATTTAACCTGTTTGGTATATGTTACCACAAATAATTAACAACAAATGATTTGCGGGTCCTTTATTTAGGTATACCTTTGCAGATGGGTGGCTTTCCAGACCATTTCCCATCTGATTTGCACGTTCTGTGTTCAGATCCTCCAGCCAGAAAAAAGCCAGCCTGACACATGTACATTAGCGTGTATCCCAGAGTCGGGAGATCTATAGCTTTCACATCGATGTGAGAAGGCGTCTCCGGCTGCCTGCAGGCATGAGCTGGAAGCACAAACAAGTATGGAGAAATCACGCCACCTTGCATGGCATCCTGGGTGGAAAAAGAGGGCCTATGCTCAATGCGCTCACTTGGCCAAGCAGTGATAAAACCATGCCACAGGGACAGAAATTATGAAACATGCCCAGAGTGCGATCTTACATAATAAATGAACCAAGTCTTCACACCTCCCCCTTAACTCTCTCTCTCTCTCTCTCTCTCTCTCTCTCTCTCCGGCCTCTGTCGGAGAAGTCTTTATGCAAGGGAGCAGCCTGAAGGACTTTGCCGGTTCTGCTGTCGAACTCACCCGCAGATTTAGTGCTGGTGAACGAACAGCTTAAACTTGGCTAACTTTCATTTTTTCGCTGATGCAGGCATTCCACACTCTTGTTCTCTTAAGAACCGCTCTGTCTAATGCGCAGCCCCGTCCCCGGGCTCCCTCTCTCCCTCTCAATGGCTCTCTGCGGTGATTTGTCTTTGAATCTGAATATATAGCTCAAGACGTATAATCCTGAGGAATGTTATTAGGGGGAGAAATGTAGCGCATGCGGCTACTTTGTGGAGTGAGCGTGTGAGGCTTGGGACCTGCGAAAATCATTAAATCAAAAAAGTTGTGTTTGCTAAAACAATATTTTATTCAGTTAAGCTGTCACAGCTGCCTCTCTCCAGAGCCATTAATAAGTCACTGACGAGCAGAATGGCGATGGGCGTGACTGCTTCTGTGTTACCCTCTGGATTTATATATATAAAAAAGGTTTTGCTCCCTTTTATACTGCACGGTTCTCATAAGGCTGTTATGTATAAGATGAATAAATAAAAACATTGTAATGCTTACATATGCATTCTGGTTGTACTCCACTCCATGTTAAGTTTTCAAGACATGTTCTTGTTGTTGAGCCCAATATATGGTAGTTTTTCCGACATTTAAAGAAGACTTTGCTTCCAACCTACAATAACAAAAGATAAGACTGAATATGTGATGGTCCTGAGAACAATGCAACAGAACATTTCTATTCTGCATCGTTGTATACATATATAGATAATGTGAAGTAAAGTGTGACACTGAAATGCTAATGATATAAACATTCAATTAACAAGGCTGAGAATGGGAATACCTCATATCCTTGTGCCTGCACTGGTATCCCGTACGCCGGAGTTCCAGGATCTCTACATGTATTGTATACAGGATCTTTAAGAAAAAAACAAAACATGTAAAATATAAATATTCCCAGAGATGGGTACTAGGAATATAGCATTGGCCATTAAGCGGTAACTTTTTTGGAGAAAAATGTTTTCAAATGTGTTAGATCACTGTCACCTGTAGAATTTAATGGAAGTATAGAGACACATATACTTAGAAGCTTAGCACAGCTGCAATCTTTTATTTTTCTGTTTTATTTTGCTATTACTGCTGTGGACTCACTATCTGTAACTGTGAAAGATGCAAGACGTACATTTCAGGGTGCAACAGACAAAATATCTGTGTGTTTTTGTTATATTTTAACAATAGAATCACCAGGCTATATCACCAGGAGGGTGCACAAAAACATTATAAGGCCAGCAACTTGACTCCTGAAAAACAATAGCCAGGCTTTAAAGATTTCTGTGACTGTAGCAGCAAATCACTACGAGGGCTCCTTTTAGGGGCACAAAAAACATAAAAGTAAGATGAGCAACCTGCTTCCCTGAGTGAGAGAGAGCACTGGTGCTGGCAAGCTTGTCTATCTGTTAATGTTCATTCAGAGTGCAACATTACTGATCTAACCGTAGATTCCCTACCGTAAATATACCCACTGTGCCGTATAAAAACAGCCAATACCTTCTTAACAATGTATGGCAAGGAAGAGGGAGTTAGCATGCCCCTTCCCATTGGACTTATATCATGCGGAAGTTTGATATCCTGATTTGACTTGAGCGTGGCCTCAGCTAGCTCCCTGGGCACGGTGGCAGCAGGTGTTTCGGCTATGAGCAAATGAAGTATCAAGTGACTACCAGGGAAATGCCATATAGTTTTACACTCATGAGACGGCAGGCAAAGCAAACTACACAAAGACTCACAGTGGGATGAGAAACCCCTGCAGCATAATGTTCATTATCACAGCCAGGGGTGAAGGCAAGTCAAATTACATAATTCATATTCAAAATATTTACATGGAATAAAGCACGCACGCACACGTATACACCAAGCCGAGGGGAGTCTAATATTAATATTCAGTGGGACCTGTGAACATGGAAAGTGTAGCCCACAAACTTGCAGGCTATACATATACTATACATATACTATACCTATAGCAAACTAAATGTGCCTATAGTAAGGATTATATAACCTAGCAAAAAAGCTAGCTGATGAGGCAGGCCCACTCCTGGGGGGAAATAAGATGCCAAAGCTGGGAACATTGGCCCAGTCCACATATAAGATAACTTTATTAATGCCAGTCAAATTCTTGCTCTGTGCAGCCATTTAACAATCTTGTATAAAGAAACCATGAACAGTAATCATCAACAATACATAGACCGCTATGTGGACTTGCAAAAAAAACAAAAAACATACAGTACATATTGTTATGAGCAAACTGACCAAGTAGACAGATAACAGTATCTCCTTATCTGAACTAGCCTGACTTTTAGAAAATGTACAACATTTGAAATTTGATGGAATGGTGGACAGCAATGCTTTGCTAAAAGTGGAGTTGCTTGGATATGGCTGTTTTATGTCCTGTACATTTTTCAGAGTCCAATCGCTCTGATTGATATTCACCTATACAGGAAGGCTGAATGCCACTCCAGCTTCCATCCGCCTGACACATTCTCCTGGACGACCCCACCAGCAGGAAAGAGGGCTTGCACTGGAACGTGACCTCTGACCTGTAGGTGAAGAGCTTTCCCTCCATGTGGCCGTCTGCTGGTGTACCAGGGTCTCCACACAGTATGGCTGCAGGACATACCCAACAACAAAAACCTCAAACGTTTTTAACATTTTTGCATTGTGCACGCAGTTGTTTATGCACAATGTAACTAGTGCTGAGAATGTAACTGGTGAAAAGTTTAATTTCAATGGTCTCAATGGAAAGTATTTTGTAAATGGTCAGTTATTTTTACACCCATCTTTCCACCCGCCTCAATCACCTCAATGTTCATCTATGTAAACAAAGGCAGGGTTGGTAATTATTTTTTGCGCTCTAATTAGCACAGGTGATTATTGTACCTGCAGCGCAATCTCAAATTAAGGGAAACGTCCCCAATCACCTGCGTTAATCGGTGCGCGAGCCAGGTAAAGACATGCGTTTGACATCCCTCAAACTTTGTTTATCCGCCATCATGACTATTCATAACTGCTTGCGACAAATTGCAGTATGAATGCTCTTGACTATCTCTCATTTAATAAGAGTATAATTTGAGCTTGCGGACTATTTGCACAATGATGCCGCTGCAGGCAAGCATAACGCAGGGCAGAGCAGCAGAAGCTCCCCGCAGTCCAATCAGTGGGAGAGGGAATGTAATGGGGTGAAATACACGAGGTGTGTTATGTCAACTTTTTGACATATACTCCAAATGCCACCGTCAATTTCCTCCGCCGGCGGCTTTAACGACAGACAGCAGCCGAAAGAGGACCGCTCTCCCTTGCCTACCTGCAGGCTGCCAATTTCAGCACAGCTAGTTTCCTCAATACTCCGGAGTGCATTTTGACGTTTGCCGGCTTTTTTCCGTCACGGTTTTGGATGCTTACTATCAAGCCCTGCTGGGAATAATGTCTGGATCCTTCACTGGTGATACTTGAAGGATTAAATTGCCACATATTGATAAGGCTTTCGCAGGCAGCAAAATAGTCTGCTGAACATCCTGCACATTAGCACACTATAAGCTGCACCCACTCATCCTTTCTGTAATAGTGCTGTGCATGTGTATGAATCCTGGCCTACACTGGGACCATTGGTCTGGTTTGCAATGATTATGGAATTCGTTCTAACACCATTATTATTGCATGGTTATTCAGATGGCAATTTATCCTTTTGATTTTTAAAAAACCAAGCAAAAAATTCTGTAAAATAATGATCATTTTCCCCTTAACACTGTCATGGCGGTCCAAAGTCTGCTGTAAAACCTGTTTCTGAAAAGGCTTATTTTTCCGCAACTCTTCAATTCATATCAGGGTGAAGAGGGAGAAAAAAAAAAACTAACTAAAAAACGAATATCACTTGTGCGCATATATTATTCATTCCCAGCATGCTGAAGTGTGTGGATGATGCATGTTATTTGTGGGTGTTTTTCTCTCTCCCCCTGAGAGGGTGATGAAAGGCGTTTTGTAAGAGAGCGGTGTTTGGACTCACGTAGGCATAGTGGGACGTCACCGCGCCATGTGCCGTTTCCCTCACATGTGGCGATGCCAGGCAGGGACAGCTGGTACCCCTCCAGACAGCTGTAGGACACACTGGACGCCCACTGGAAGTCTGAGCCCTCCACTTTCCCATTGGTGACGGCCGGGGGCTGGCTGCACACAATCACTGCAGGGGGGGGGGGCAGGGGGTGGGGTCAGACATAAGACTGGGTGCGTGGTTTTAGGGGCTCAACTGTGTACAGAGTGTGCACCCCCTAATCCAGGTTATCCTCTTGATCCTGTTCACATGCTGGAACGAAATGCATTTACCCATAATCCCTTTCTCTAGCTGCATGGTTTGTTCTGACGGCAATTAAGAGATTGCAGAAAATGAACTAATTTCTTTATAATTAAGGGTATGAGTGATTTATCAATGCCCTTCTGACCGTTATTATATTAGATTCTGCTCACAGCGGGTAATGAATGCAATGCTTCCTGCCATCATTATGGATTTCATACAAACTGAGGATAATTGGGGGGAATTCTTGTTAACTGCATTGCAGAAGATTAAATATATACTGGTATATAATGTATATCCACTATCTATCTATCTATCTATCTATCTATCTATCTATCTATCTATCTATCTATCTATCTATCTATCTATCTATCTATCTATCTATCTATCTATCTATCTATCTATCTATCTATCTATCTATCTATCTATCTATCTATCTATCTATCTATCTATCTATATATACTTGTGTGCATTCATGCATGTAACTGTGTGCCTCTCTCTATGATAACATTCTTTATGATCTGACACTGACATCACAGGCTCAAACAGTAAAATCATGGATATAAGCAAAAGATTAGCTGTTTGGGAAAAATTATATTTCATAGCAGGTTATACAACTCACCATTCTAGTTGCTCTGTAACTACCTCCGCTAAAGCACTACTCTGTGAACTTGTATATGAAGCGCATTTATTCTAAACCTGTCATTCCGTTCCCAGGGAGAGATCTCCACATGCTGTCTATATCCTGACACTAACTTGGTGAATCTTTTGCTGGTGCATTTAAAGTCTGATGTCTGCTATGAGAGATGTTACATTCTGCATGGATAACATCCTTTCAGTGTACAGCAGTCATAATTCTGCCAGCAGTACAAAAGGGAAGGAACTTCAACCGGTTCACAAAACTGAGCACTGGAAATACAAGAACACAG
The DNA here is from genome assembly GCA_029718625.1 of Synaphobranchus kaupii. NCBI lineage: Eukaryota > Metazoa > Chordata > Actinopteri > Anguilliformes > Synaphobranchidae > Synaphobranchus > Synaphobranchus kaupii. Next base: position 53,544,758 of record CM056380.1, on the reverse strand, counting down.
CTAATGTTTTCACATTGGTAATTACTATAGGTATACTGTGCCCATTAAACTTTTTATGGATAAACTAGGCATAATAAATGCAAGGGTTTGACAATAAGACATATTTCTTAATGGCCCACCGGGCCACTAACTTTTGTAAGTTTCAAAGGAAATAACTACCGGCACAAGGTATTGCCTTGGTGGCATTCACATTCTGTAAGCTTTTTGAAGTGCTGTAAATGAATGTAAGCAAGTAATCTCCATCTTACCTTTAGTACACACAGCAGGTAAAATAAATGCAGAACCGTGAACAGATATAAATGTGAAAGGTAAAAATGGTGGTAATTTCATACCTGCCCACCCTCCTGTATTTCACACCCTTTTCACAGGCTCCTCCTTTTTTGTGATTTCCCCCCTTATTTATTTTGAGGTAAAACAATAAATGTGGATGTTTTTAGTGGCCCGCCCAGACAGCAGTGACATGATTTACTGGTCCATATGGAAATAAATCAGGCTATGCCACCAGGCAGGTGGGCTGACTGTCTGGGCCTGAAATATACCTTATTAGTGCTGCTCTTAGATATGTTAACATCCGCGTACATTTTCACAGAAATATACATTTCTCATTTTCTGGCCATTTTTCAATGCATTTGCCTTAAATGTACAGTAGGTTTCTCCCCATTATGAATTTGTATGAATCTGTGTATTTACCCCTGCAGTTGGGTTTGGTCTGATTCCAGGTCCCGTCTTTGGTGCAGAGTGAAGTGGAAGATCCTACAGGCTCCATGATGTATCCCGGGTTGCAGTGATATTTTACCGTCTTATTAAATGTGAATTCATTTCCAATATAAATCCCATTTGCCACTGGACCCGGATCTCCACAGCTGATCACTGTAAACAAGGGGAAATAATGTTTTAGGACCTGTTGATTAACGTGCAGGTGATGAATACATTTGACACATTATATTGACAAGGCAGGAGGGTAATATTAACAGTGGTATATTTTAAAAGATGCCTCCATTCCCTTGGAGAACACAGGGTCTGGAGATTATCCTGTACATAAACGTATGATCAATCCGTCTGATTCTTTAGATCAATAAAACCTCCCAGTTGTTACTGTGGCTAGTTCAAGCCAGTGTGGTTAAAATATCTGCCACACTGCAGTCAGCAGTGTTAGGAAACATAGGGAAAATACCTTAATGAAACAGATAAGCCTGACATTATTCAAATAATTTGCGTGTGAAATGTGATTGAATAAATGGTCTGTGAGAGGCACAGACAGAGGCCTGACCCGTGCAGTCTGGGGCTGATCCGGTCCAGGTGCCGTTGGTGGTGCAGTGTCGCGTTGTGAGGCCGGACGTCTTGTATCCATCCCAACAGGCATACGTCACGGAGTTGGAGAAGAGAATGCCGTCGCTGAAGATGATTTTCCCATAGGCGGGCGTGCCAGGGTTACCACAGGACACCGCTAGACAAATGAAAAGCCACTGGAGTCTGTAAACCACTGCTGAAATGTATGTTTAGCGCCTCGTTTTTCTCAGACACCAAGGACCTGTTTCTGTTTCATTGTTTCCTTTTTTAAATATTTTATATCTTAGTTAATACACTTCCTGAATATGACTTCAACAAATGAAAATGAAAATCAACAAATGAATAACAGCGCTGACACTGCAGTGTAAACTCTGTCCTGATGTAGATTAACTTAATTGCAATCTGAAACAAGACTTTAAATTCAAACACCTATTGATCTCCTGTAATTAGTTAAAGCTTTCTAATGCTACTTAAGTTTCCTTGTCAGTATTTAAGCATTCCATTATAATTATCGAAGGTTACGACTGTAACCACGGTTCTATGAGTTCCGGATGACCATTATGGTCGTCAACCATGAATGAAACTTCTAGGTGCCACGTGCATCGAGACTTATACCAACATTTGCCATGGACATGACCCCCACGTACTGACATAATTCATCCCTATAAAGGGAGGCACGTCAATGCGGAAGTCCTCAGAACCTTTCTCGTCTTTAAAGGGTCCTGAGTGACCATGACCCTAATGGTCATCCGGAACTCAATAGAACCGTGGTTACAGTCGTAACCTTCGTTCTATTTAGTTCCTCCGACTATTAGGGTCGTCAACCACGGATGACTAATACCAACAACATCACAAGGGATAGTCATACCTTTAAGTGGATGCCAAGGCTGCCGGCAGGATGGTTGCTCCGACCGTTGAACCCGGCGCCACGTTGACGTGATAGAACCTTGAGAATGTACAGGGGGAGGCCAAGTTGCCACCTCACAAATTTCCTTAAGCGGTACACCTTCCAGGGCTGCACATGAAGTAGCCATACTTGTTGACCTACCCTGGATATTCACAGGCAAGGGCCTAGCACTAGCCTCATAAGCTGTAGCTAGCGCCTTCACTACCCAACGGGAGAGGCTCTGAGCCAAGAGCGCTTTCCCTTTGGTTTTACCCTAGCAAACGAAGAGTTGCCCTGTACGTCTGATGGAAGTGGTAGCTTCGATGTAGCGTTGCAGCACACGTACTAGACATACCAAGTGTGCGTCCCCCAGGTCCTCTCCTGGTGGGGGGCGAAGCAAAGCTAGCTCGATCGGCTGGTTAATATGAAATGCTGAAACACTTTGGGATGGATTGGGCCTCAGTGTCACTCCCGAGTCAGCCGGCCTCCACCTCAGAAACTCAGAAGCTGATGGAGAGAGCGCAGAGCTCACCAACGTGCCTAGCTGACACTATTGCTAGCAGGAATGCCGTCTTAAAGGAAAGCCATTTAAGGCTGGTCATCTGGAGAGGCTCATAGGGCTGACCCGTGAGTGCTCGCAACACCAAGGGGAGATGCCAGGAGGGAGCCACCAAGGACCTCGTAGGTCTCAAACGCCGGGCACCCCTCAGGAACCGGATGACAAGGTAATTGCTCCCTGCAGGCTTGTTTTGCAACCAGACATGCCTGCTGGATATGGCAGCAGCATAGACCTTCAGTGTTGGTCTCCAGAGACATACCCATACAGCATGGGCAGGGGTCTGAGAAGGCCTCCTGCAGGTGCATTTGGCCGAGGCACAGGCAGCACCAGGTGTGCCCATCAGCCATATCCATTGATCCCCCACATTCTGTGCACAAGGCGCTCATGTCTTAGCAGAATAAAGAGCACCTGAGGATGCAACACGTGGTGGGTGGTCTTGAGTAGGGGAAGCCGGGGCAGGAGTGTAGTGCACACGCTACTCTGCCACACAAACCAATCACCTGAGCCCTCAGCTCACAGATTGTAGAAGAAAACCAAATCTCACTGGGGTGCACTACACTCAGGATAGATCTGGAATCAGTGAAAATACAGAAGGATACAAACCTTTACTTGCTGTATACAAACCTGTTCACCTCGTGAATATGTTACGCTGGAGTGAACCAATAAACGCGGCAGCACCGTGTGCCTAACCGCAAACAATATACCGCTCTGGAAAAAATTGAGACCACTGCAAAATTATCAGTTGTCTCATTGTTATTTTGGTTCTGTACTCTAGCACATTGAGTTTGAAAGGATACAATGACAATGAGGTTGAAATGCAGACTGTCAGCTTTAATTTGAGGGTATTTTCATCCATATCGGATGAATCGTTTTGAAATTATAGAACCTGTTGTACATAGCCCCCCCATTTTTGGGCATCAAAAAAATACAGTTTAACATTATGTAGAATAAAGTAATCATTTTTTATATTTGGTCGCATATCCTTTGCATGCCATGACTTCCTGATGTCTGTGACCCAAGAACATCAAAATATCTTATTTTGATATCTTGATATCTTATTTTCTGGTACTCTTACAAGCGATACTAAATGTCTCTGCATTTGAATGGATCTCTATGGGAATTGGGGGGTGGGACTAGATTTAGCTGTAAATTACACTGGAACAGTATGGAACACATGGTTGGCTAAATGGCTCTAAGTCCTCAAGAGTCTGACGTATCAAACAAGCCTGAAACCATCACTCTGCTGCCAGAAATACAGTAGATATGGATGGATAACTTGAAGGGTTTCTTCTCCTGACTTATTTTTCCATAGAGTTCAATAGGATCGAGAAAAACATTGATGTGCCTCCCTTTATAGGGAGGAATTATGTCACTATGTGGAGGTCATGTCCATGACAAATGTTGGTATAAGAATCTCGATGCATCTGGCACCTAGAAGGTTAATTCGTGGTTGACAAACCTAATGGTCGGAGGAACGAAATAGAACAACCAATTACACAAACGAAAACCAACAAGTGTCTCACTAAATTGCAATTAGGTGACCATGCACTGTAGCAACATAACATATCATGAAATGGAACAAACTGTAGATTATTATGCTCAAGAATCTGACTGTATTATATATTCAAATTCTTATATACATGTTGCTCAAAAGTAAAGCAAAAAATAAAGAAACTGAAAGAAATATGTTCCCTTGTTTCCACATTTACATATTTCAATTTTCCTCAAAATATTAATTCATTAGTGAATTAATATTCAACGATACCAAAAAAAATGGGTGTCGGGTTTAAAACAGCTCAGTTCATTTTGGCATATATAAACTAAACTAATGGAATAAAAGCAATCCTTATGCCTTTTTAAAATCACAGCTTGTGACACAAGGGCATATATTTGAATAATTGAAATCTTATATTTTATTCATTCTACTTTTATGAGGGCTATGTGCTATGACTACATAGAATAGTTATGAATACACAAAAATGAAGTTGCCAGTCTCCTAGTCTGATATCTACTTTATAAAGTTATTTTCTATGAGTTTAGACATTATGTAGTAACACATTTATGTAACACGCAATTAGGATATGGTCAGTACATTGAATCTTGTTGGCCTTTATACAAGTAGTTTCCTAAAAATAAGGGCAATGCAAAATGTATGTATTTGTATTCTTACTTACATTTTTCTTTCACTTTTTTCAATTTGTCATTATAATCTTACTTTACCCCCTCACTGTTTGGAATTTCCAATTATATTTCGAGGCCTGTGTCATTACTGCAGCCACTGCACTGCTTACCACCAACCACTGCACTGCCAACTACTGCACTTCTAACCACTGCACTCCAGCTACTGCACTGCTTTCCACTAACCACTGCACTCCAGCTACTGCACTCCACATACTGCACTGCTTTCACCAACCACTGCACTGCCAGCTACTGCTACTCTATTTTTTTTTTATTTTTTTTTTTCAAACATAGTTTTCATCTTAGTTTTAGTTTATGATAATTACCTTGTTGGGAATGCATGTAATGAATTTCCTTTATTGATAAAAGTGATTGATGATTATTGATAATGATAGATAAAGATCCACAAGTGCACATCCAAACACAATACTTATCAATAGTGTATTGTTGCTTTGGGATTAGCTTAATTGTGTGGAGAGCATGTCTTTAGGGACTGTGCAGATGTGCAGACTGTGTGAGATGAGCGTCGGATGGGTAGCACTAGATATTTGAAAAAGAAAACAATGGATACAGTCCGTCAAAGGCTCCATCACCCCAGATTTTCAGCCTGGATTTAGCACCTTCTGAACATACGCTTAATGCATTACTTGACTGAACAAATCCTTTCTTTTCATAAATCATGAGGTGGTAATAATATCTCTAATAATAAAAAAGCACTGCACCATCATCCATAAGTATCCTTCCCCATCTTCAATCCAACATTAGTGCAGAAACGGAGAGATTGATTTTTAGGATATACTACTGAGCACTGAACTTGGGTTATTATCATTATTCCCAATTATCTTCAGTCTTTTGTGCACCTGTTCTATAAAGATACAAAAAACTGGTTCAGCAATGAATTAATTACATGTTCAGGGGAGGCATCTGTGGCCATCGGACATATTTCCACATAGAAACTCATTATTTAAAGTGTCAGTGTTCTCGTAGTCCCCCATGCAGTGTAATGTCCATTTACTACCTGTGTGGCTTTATTTGTAGCACGGAAACTCTGCCCTGACGTATCCTTTGAATTTCCCCAATAGTGATCCATCTTGAGTCTCTTACAGCAGCTGCTAAACCCCTTACTCAATTATGAATGCCCTCTAAATAATGCATTTTATGGATTTCCCGTAAGCAATCTGGACCCTTTGACTTTTTTTTTTTTTGCGAAATAACCCCCATATTACAGAAATATTTCCAATGTCTTCTGGAATTGCTGAACATGGTGGAGCATAAAATAGGACTTAGAATACATTAAAGTGAGTTCATGTTTAAAGCTTTTTAATGGCAGTCCACTGGTATAAGTTAATATTCAGAAGTACCTACTTCAAATGCCAGTTCACTTTCTGGGAGATTTGAGATTATTTCAGTCATTGTGTACGTTTTCAATTGGCCCAGACAGTTTTATGTGCAATGAAGGATATTTTAGATATTTACAGAAGTTTCTTAAGACCCGCCAGCTGACATCAAGGTAGCAACATGGGGTTTGTGGCATAAAGCAAGAAAGTATGTTTTAAATAACTCAAAACAGCAGTTAGTATAGCAATATTACGGTTCCAGAGGTTGTACATATGAAAATTAATTTGATAGTATTTATTCACAATTAAAGACATGAATATCAGTTATATCATACTGGTAGAACTTTACTTCTCAGGTTGCCTACAACAGAGGAAATAGTTCCAACTGAAAATAAGGTGTAATGTTATTTTTGAAGAATAATCGGGTAATATACACACGTACAACCTCTGGAGGCAAAACGTTGCTGCACAAAACTGCTTTGGAGTTATTGTGCATTTTCTTACTTTAAACTCCAAACACTGAATGTCCCAATAGCATCCATTGTAAAGCTGGCAGGTAGTCAGTAACCTCTGTAAATATGTAAAGTAAGGATATGTGGAAAGCATACACTAAAACTTAAATAATATCAAAAAAATCCCAGAAAGTGAACTGTCACTTGGAGTAGATTCTTCAGAATATTGACATGAATAAACCATACCAATAGTCGGCTATTACAGAGCTCAATTTTTTTTTTACCACATTTGCATGAAGAATGTTGTATTTTGAAAGACAAATATAATTTTTTTCCTGAAGGTCTCGCAGATTCCTTATGGTTAAGATGCTGGCTTTAGTCAATATAAACATGGGTTATATATACAGTATACACCTTTTACAGAGTTACATTTATTTAAATCACTATGGTGTGTGTATACCCCATGTTTATATTGCCCAAAGCTAACATTTTAACCGTATGGAATCTGTGAGAAGTCTAAGAAAAAACGAATAAGGTTATTTGTCCAAAGGGTGATTACAGCTTGGTTTGGATTTACAGTTATACACAATATCATGTCGTTTAACAGTCATACATTTCACACAGACAAGATTAGAAATGGATTGCCCTGGTGTGCGTTTCATGATTAAGAACAGTTAGACTGTACATGAAGGGTGATCAAACTCAAGTTAACTGCTGACAAGATTGTCATATGCTTTACAACCATATATATGGTGATTTATGAAGCTGTACCCTCCTGGGTTTTCACTTTCATTTGCATAGCCCATGAATTGCTCTCAAAGGCCAGCTTGAGTGAAATATAAACATACTGAAATTAATAACAATGGGAGAAGTCTGTTGCACTAAAAATCAGTTTATGTACTTTTTGCTTTTTCAACAGGATATTTTGATACAACAATGAAAATCCACATTCCAAATGTATGGCCACGGAAAGGACAAACGTGCAAATTTAAGGGCTTTTCTTAATTTCCCCAGAGACAAGGTTGGAATCTATCAGAGCATGAGAATGCACTTCATGTGACCCTGGGAATGCCTCCCCTACAGAATTTTACTGGAAAGTCCAGAGTATGTAGGTAATTGGTATGCATAATAGGTAACAACATCAACATTTTTTTCTTCTTAAAACACCCATTAATTATATTCATGATCAATATTTGATTCAGCCAAAGATGCTTTGTGGCAAACAGGTAACACTTATCTGTGCACGGCATTGCCAAGGCATAAATCATAAAAGCTAAAATGTATGTCCTCTGCTTACTCATTATTGAAGGTTATGACAAATAATAATGGGATGTCTAAGGCTTCAACTTTGTCTGTTGAATGCCAGAGCTGAATTAAAGTGGGAACTGTTTTCATTGAAGGATTATGTGCGGTCATATTAGGTACTCTAATGTGGCATATCCAGTCTTTAGGTTATTTGTTTTGTCAGTTTGAGGATATAGATTATTTTGGATATTAGCAGGATTGTGAGTTATTTTATTGGGAAATTTTATGGTTGAAAGATGTCCAATCAGGCAGGTGAATGGGTTAAAATGAACTTGCTCAATTTTGTAAAACACAGCAGTATAATTATTATTAGTTTGCTTTTATATATAATGACTAATGAACCATGTATGCGTATTCTAGGATAGGTAAACCTGTTTTCCATGGGAATAATAAGGGAAACAGCAACACATTAAAAGTTCACCCAAAAAATGTAAAATGTATAATTTCATTATCTGATAGTATAGTATGCCAAGAACATGATACACCCAATAACCTGCTTGCTAGGATAACGCTCACTAATATTTATACTAATTGCCCCTGAAGAATGGAAAGAAAAAAGCATTTTTGCTTTTGGCTTCTTGTATCTGCAATTCTGAAATGATGAAATTGGTGAAATGCTTTATGGAAACTGTAATGAGAATTCGCCAATCACAATGGAATTTTAAAAAGGTACATTCTAAAACTTAAAAATAAATCAAGCAATAGCCACAATAAATGTAAGTAATAAAGTGTAGTGGTTGTTTTTGTGTAATAATAGCTTCATTTAGGTAGCAAGACTAATTTCAAGTACACGAGAACTTCACATTTCTGTAATTGTTCCAACGTTGTTAATAGTGTGTAATGGATGTGAGATCGCAACACCATGCAGTGAAAGGTTTTGGGTTTATATAGGTAATTAGACAAACACCTGTATAATTGGACTTTGCCATACATCTTGACCTAAAAGTTCCACAGAGAGTGGAGGGAACCCATTTACTGCCTCACTCTTTCCCTTTGAATTTGAGTGATAACTGACTCCAGGGTGGTAGAGAAAAATTACATTTTTCTGCTTGTAGATAACACTTCACATGGGGAAACGTGTAAAAATTAATGGGACTGGTCAAAATGTAGAGGATGCAGAATATCAATATGATTCATGTGCTGAATGGATTGACAAGAGTGTATTATCAATTCTGGAGTATGTTTCACGACAGTCAGAAGAGACTGCAAGCTATCTGATATTACAATTTGTAAGCAGCGCATATAATGCAAGTTGCCCTCTAGAATAGCTTTCAATGAAATGAGGGCAACTTTCATGATATGTGCTGCTTACAAATGGCAGCTTTCATGATGGATTTAAAATGATTTGTAAACAATGCACTGTATGCCACGGTGAAGTTGCCCCCCTATGGGGTTGTCTCTGTGGCCTGTGTAGGGTCTGTCTATGCCCTGTGTGTAGGGTCTGTCTGTGCCCTGTGTGTAGGGTCTGTCTGTGCCCTGTGTGTAGGGTCTGTCTGTGCCCTGTGTGGCGAATCTCAGTGCCCTGTGTAGGGTCTGTCTGTGCCCTGTGTGTAGGGTCTGTCTGTGCCCTGTGTGTAGGGTCTGTCTGTGCCCTGTGTGGCGAATCTCAGTGCCCTGTGTAGGGTCTGTCTGTGCCCTGTGTGTAGGGTCTGTCTGTGCCCTGTGTGTAGGGTCTGTCTGTGCCCTGTGTGTAGGGTCTGTCTGTGCCCTGTGTGTAGGGTCTGTCTGTGCCCTGTGTGTAGGGTCTGTCTATGCCCTGTGTGTAGGGTCTGTCTGTGCCCTGTGTGTAGGGTCTGTCTGTGCCCTGTGTGTAGGGTCTGTCTGTGCCCTGTGTGTAGGGTCTGTCTGTGCCCTGTGTGGCGAATCTCAGTGCCCTGTGTAGGGTCTGTCTGTGCCCTGTGTGTAGGGTCTGTCTGTGCCCTGTGTGGCGAATCTCAGTGCCCTGTGTGTAGGGTCTGTCTGTGCCCTGTGTGTAGGGTCTGTCTGTGCCCTGTGTGGCGAATCTCAGTGCCCTGTGTAGGGTCTGTCTGTGCCCTGTGTGTAGGGTCTGTCTGTGCCCTGTGTGGCGAATCTCAGTGCCCTGTGTGTAGGGTCTGTCTGTGCCCTGTGTGTAGGGTCTGTCTGTGCCCTGTGTGTAGGGTCTGTCTGTGCCCTGTGTGTAGGGTCTGTCTGTGCCCTGTGTGGCGAATCTCAGTGCCCTGTGTAGGGTCTGTCTGTGCCCTGTGTGTAGGGTCTGTCAGTGCCCTGTGTGTAGGGTCTGTCAGTGCCCTGTGTCTAGGGTCTTTCTGTGTCCTGTGTGGACCCTTACCTTCGCACACGGGCTGTATCCCACTCCAGGAGCCATTGAGGAGGCAGGTGCGCTCCGCAGACCCGATCAGAGAGTAGCCCGTCTCACAGGTAAACCTCAGGAGACTCTTCAGCTTGAACTCCTCTCCCAGCCTGGAGCCATGAGGCGGGACACCAGGGTCCCCACAGAAACCAGGGCTCCCGCCTGGTCCGAGGAGAGAACACAGCTTCTCAAAGAGATGCATAATAGCAGCAGCCAAATAATTATTCCACGTTAATGTACATCAGTTTGTTTCCTATACAATCCATACAACTCCAATATCATCGGCTCGGCCCGTCATAAACTGCAACAACCTACAGGGAACATTCAAATGGTGAGCTGAAGCCTTGGTAAGAACCAAAGCTCTTGGTACCGGCCTGTACGTTTTAAGATTCAATCAGGTATACCTGAGCAATAGGAAGGTGATCCACTCCAGCGCCCGACCTCCAGGCAGACCCGGGTGGCATTGCCGACCAGCTCTCTTCCCTGGCTACAGGAGTAATATACCACAGCACCATTGGTGAACTTCCTCCCTGTCATGACAGCATTGGGTGGCGTGCCAGGATCACCACAGGAAATGGCTGGAGTGAGAGAAAGAGGAATAGTAAAGTGGACCCAAAAGAGAAACACGCAGCAAGAGATCTGACTCACCATGTACTTCCATCTGCTTTAATGCATTCTCGGGATACAAAATACATTTTAACAAATCAAATGCGTGCCTTTTACACATGCTGCTAACGGAAAAGTTTTTAAATATTTAGGAATAAACATTACACCTCAGTTACATAACCTGTTTAAATAAAACTACACTACACTCCACATCACGAGGCGCTGTAATGGCGACATGTAGTCCAGCTGTCTCTCGTGTTTGTTGATTTGAATGTGTTTTGTTGTCGGGCTTTTGTCTTTTGTTTTTTTCATGCGCTGTGTTCTGTTTTGGATGGGGAAGCCTACACAGAAACTCAGAAAACACCCATTTTTCAAAAACAGTTGTGTATGATCATAATCTAACCCAAAACATCCCGTTTTCAACGGGAAGTGTCAGTTTTTGACTGCAGTATCACATTTAAAAAAAAAAAATCTTTGGACAAAAATATGAACATGGGGAGTTTAGTCTACATGGCATGCATTGCTATTTCTGACATAATTTGGCTTAAGAGGGTGAATAATTCCTCTAAACATGAAAAGCACCCAATTAAGAAAAATTAACAGCTTGTTAAAATTCTGGGATTGCAACTGTGGTTGCAACAAAAACCAGCATACACAGGGGGGCCCCAGGACCGGTTTGGGAACCCCTGTAATAGTCAATAATTGCAGATTTTAACATCTTTTGTGTTGGCCCTTGTGTTAATAGAAATAGTCCCCACCTCATTTACTTCTTAGCTTGCTATTTATTCCACATACTAGAGATATATTACTGGACTGTAATGTTTTATTTTTTGAAAGGCTGCAGTGCTATTAACTATACATTGTTTAATGCTTTTCTTTTGGTGACTGTTGTATTTATTTATTTTTTTTTCTTTTGTGTATTGTAATTGTTATTTGGTGATGTTGGTCCTTCATTTTTGAAATAATAAAAAAAGGATTACATCTGCATTAGTGAAACTCAGAGGTTATGCAATGGCAGTAGGGATTTTTTTTCCAATTTACTCAGATGTTTTCCTAACATAATGAATATGACTGAGTCATATGAAATCTTTTCCTCGTAATCCCTAGATTGTCAAGAAAATAGTTGAATGAAAATGCAACCTTGATATAATGCAAACTTCATAGAAGAAATCTACTTTAAATAAGGATAGTACTGATCTGGGGCATGCCCACTCTACTAATTTAGTGCTTCCTAGCTTCATGCTAGCTTTGTGCTAACTTCAAGAAGTAAAGTCATCTCTGTGCATGTGATTTTCCTACATTCTCACTGCTCTCCATTGGTTCTGTGCTCTCTTGTCAGGCCCACCTTTGGAAATGATTTGACCATTAGCAACATTGGCAATTGTGTCTTCTACCAACAACAGTGCTGCTTGAAATGTCATTTCCACTGTAAGTACTGCTTTTTCTACTTGAGACAATAACAACACATTACTCACAAAGGCACTTAGGAAGTGATCGGTCCCAGAAACCATTTGACTGGCAGGTGAGGACTGATGAACCCAGCAGATAGAAGCCCCTCTTGCAGTGATACATCACACTGGCTTGGTAGCTGAAGTTCTCTGGGTAGTTCTGCTGGGAGTGACGAATGGCATTTTCCACAAAGCCTGGATCCGAACAGTTTACCACTGCAAGATAAAAAAAAGCAACAGGAACCTTCAGAACAAATAACAGGAAAACCCAGGGAATCCAGGGACTGCGGGATCCCTGCTGAAGCCCTTGTGTGATTTCAGCTCATTAGGATTGCTTTTGAGACCTGCTTTAAATGCATTCTCTCATTGGAGCATTTCAATAAGCTGTTTTCTGGATGATGTCATTCTGCCTTTCATCCTTGCTGTGATGTAATGGCATAACATTGACTGAAATGACTTGATTAAACCTTGTCTGGTCGGTCACCAAGAGATTGCTGTGAATATCATTTATAACGGACATGTAGTATTAGGTTTACACAGCATGTCTGTGCATTGCCCTTTATTTCTCAGTGTGTAAGAGTGAGAGGGAACTGGCTGCTCTTGCCTGACACTATTGGCTTACACTTGTTACCCTTCCCCAGAAAGGGACAAAAGTTGAAATCAGGTCCAGGAAAAAAAACAAAAATAAAAAAAACAGATTGGTTTCCCTCAGTGACAGCTGCCAAGGTTCAGCAGTCAATTAAACCCAGGGGGCAAGGGGCAAACAGTTGCTAATTGGCACCTGTTATTGGAATGTCATGCTTTTGCTTTGATACAATAGCATTCAGGTAGCAAGCTAAAGAAGAAAAATTTTAGGTAAGCTATTACTGCGGAACTTCAAATGTCACAGAGTGTGTCCGCTTTCTGGTGTAGAGTGCAATGTCGTGATAGCACTGCACGGATCGGAAAGACCACGGCAATTTATTACTCTCGCTATGGACTGAGCCGCAAAAAGGACACAGTGACACATAGGTATAACTGACATAGGTATAACAAGATTTGTTGTTTTGGCTCTGTACTACAGCGCCATTTGAATGGAACAGTGACTATGAGGTTAAAGTGCAGACTTTCAGCTTTAATTTGAGGATGTTTACATCCATTTTGGGTGAACCGTGTAGCGATTGTAGCCCTTTTTATAAATAGTCCCTCTATTTTAGGGGACAAAAAGTAATTGGACAAATTAACATAAACTTAAATAAAGTCATCATATTTAATATTGCATATCCTTTACATGCCATGCCTTCCTGATGTCTGTGAACCAACAACATCATAAGACTCTTGATATCTTATTTTCAGGTACTTTTTATAAGCGATACTATAATCCCTCTGCATTTGAATGGATCTCTATGGGAGTGGGGGCAGGGGACGTTATTCTGGGTGATCAGTTATTCTGGGTGATCACCTTTATCCAATGAAAGATTTCTATCCTGATGGGAGTGGACAGGTCACTAAATGAGTATGAAAATGATGTGAATCATATGCTATGGCCTTCGCAGTCACCAGATCTCAACCCAACACCTATGGGAGATTTAATGCATGAGTATCTAATCCACGTGAACTCTTTTCCACCTTCTCCTCCCTGCTTATCCCTGCTCCACCCTCTTCACCCTCCTCCCTCTCTGCAGATGACTTCCTGACCCACTTTGAGGGGAAGGTGACCACGATCTGGAACTCCTTCACGCATCGAGTGACACCCCACATCCCCCATACCGAACCCATCACTACACTGTCGTGCTTCAAGACTCTGGAGGACACAGATGTGCTCCAACTTGTGACGCACCATCGCGCAAACACCTGTCCACTGGACCCCATCCCTTCAGCAGTCTTCCAATCTATATCCGCTGGGCTCCTTCCATATCTGTCATCCATTATCAACACCTCCCTAACCTGTGGCCATGTTCCTGCTGTTTATAAGACTGCCCGTGTTACCTCACTCCTTAAAAAACCTAGCTTGGACCCCTCTGATGTCAGGAACTACCGTCCTGTATCTCTCTTGCCCTTCCTGTCCAAAACTCTCGAACGAGCTGTCCTTAACTAAATGTCTGTTTTTCTCTAACAGAACAACCTGCTTGACCCGCATCAGTCCGGCTTCAGAACCGGGCATTCCACCGAAACTGCTCTCCTGGCCGTGACGGAGGCACTCGCCACTGCTAGAGCCTCCTCCCTCTCAGCTGTCCTGATTCTACTTGACCTGTCAGTGGCGTTCGACACGTCAACCATGAACTTCTGATCTCCACACTCGCTGAGATGGGAATTTCTTGGAGTGCCCTCTCTTGGTTTGTATCGTATCTCACTGATGGATCCTACCAAGTCTCTTGGAAGGGTTCCATTTCTGCACCCCATCCCCTTTCTACAGGAGTCCCGCAGGGATCTGTACTGGGTCCTCTGCTGTTCTCCATTTATACTAAGTCTCTTGGTTCAGTAATTAATTCACATGGCTTCTCATACCATAGTTATGCTGACGATACTCAACTCTTCCTCTCTTTCCCTCCCTCTACCCCACAGGTTAAGGAGAGGATATCTGCTTGTCTGGCTGACATCTCTGAGTGGATGACTACCCATCACCTGAAGCTCAACCTTGACAAGACAGAGCTCCTCTTCATGCCATACAAGACCTCCCCACTACATGACCTCTCCATCACCGTTGACGGTACCATGGTGGCTGCCTCCCGCTTTGCAAGGAACCTGGGGGCGGTCCTGGAGGACCAGCTGGACTTCAAAGAACACATCAGGGCAACGGCACGGTCCTGCAGGTTCCTCCTGTACAACATCAGGAGGATTCGACCGTACCTGACCACCTACTCCACCCAGCTTCTTGTCCAGACCATGGTCACCTCACGCCTGGACTACTGCAATTCACTGCTGCTCGCAAGCCTACCAGCCTGCGTCATTCTGCCTCTTCAACTGATCCAGAACGCAGCTGCCCAGCTTGTGTTCAACCTCCCGAAATTTTCGCATGTCACCCCCCTGCTGAGGTCACTCCACTGGCTGCCAGATGCAGCCAGGATCAGGTTCAAACTTCTGACCCTGGCCTACACTGCAGCAAATAGGACAGGCCCCGCCTACCTGCAGGACTTAATCCAGCACGATGTTCCTGCTTGACCACTTCGCTCTTCTATAGCAGGGCGACTCGCACTTCCCCCCCTCTGTGTCAACGGCTCTCGCTTCTCTGTTCCGTCATGGCCTAAAGACACACCTCTTCAGACTCCACCTTGACTGATTTACTAATCTAGGACCTTTTCTCATGGTACTTGTAACCTGTGTTTTCTTGTCTAACTGTTTGATGTTATAGTTTATAATAGTATTTAGAATAGAATTATAGTATAGCTGATTTACCCACAGCTTACTGTGAACTACATTCAATGTTCATTACTAGGGATAGCTGCTACATTATGGGAAGGATGTGCTTTGTCTTATCTGTTCTGTTACTTTGATGAACTTTCTGTATACACTTTTAGTATGTCGCTTTGGATAAAAGCGTCTGCTAAATGACTGTAATGTAATGTAATTTTGGACCAACGTGTTACACAGTGCTCTCCACTACCATCATCAAAACACCAAATGAGGGAATAACCTTTGGAAGAATGGTGTTCCATCCCTCTAGTAGAGTTCCAGAGACTAAAATCTATGCTAGACTTGAGGTAGAATCTATGCCAAGGCGCAATGAAGCTGTTCTGGTGGCTCGTGGTGGTCCAACACCTTACTCAGACACTTTATGTTGCCTTTTCCTTTACTTTGTCACCCGTCTGTATAGCCCTGAGTATCCCTTTACAAGAAAGGTCCAGTACTCTTTTCATTATATATGCTACCCTTTGGTGATGTTATTCGGGCACATGGGGTAGATTTTCACTGCTATGCGGACAATACGCATATACACATTTCCATGAAACCAGGCGAGGCACTACCACTTTGTGAGTTAGAGGCTTGTTTTGCAGATATTAAAGCTTGGATGCTTTCTAATTTCCTGCTCCTAAACTCAGAGATGACTGAAATTCTGGTTTTAGGTCCAAAAAAACAAAGGGAGAAATTCTGTACATCTACTTTAAATTTTGATGGTTGTTTAGTTGCTCCAAATTCAGCTGTGAAAGACCTAGGTGTTACTACAGACCCAGATCTAACCTTTAGCGCGCACATAAAACATATATCCAGAGCAGCTTTCAGTTAAGGAACACACCCAAAATAAATTAGGCACTTCCTATCAGAAAGAGACGGAGATAAATTTATCCATGCTTTTGTTACGTCTAGGCTAGATCACTGTAATGCCCTGCTATCTGGCTGCCCTAAATCCTTGCTAAATAATCCCCAGTTTGTGCAGAATGCAGCCACTCGCATTTTGAGTAGAACTAAGAAGTATGAGCTTATTACCCCAGTGCTAGCATCGCTTCATTGGCTACCAATTAAGTATAGGATAGACTTTAAGGTTTTGCTTCTGACCTATAAAGCTTTGAATGGACTTCCGCCAGTGTATATATGTAATCTGCTTTTACACTATAAAGCGAAAAGATCACATCATTCCCAAGACGCAGGCTACTTAGTAGTCCCTAGAATATCTAAAAATGTGACAGGTGGTTTCTCCTACAGAGCGCCACTATTGTGAAACACCCTACCAAAATGTATAAGGGAATCAGATACAGTCTCAATATTTAAGTGTAGATTAAAAATGCACCTCTATAATCAGGTTTATAATGAGTTGTAGTCTGGAGACAGGGAAGCGTTTAGCCATAGAGTAATGTGGGGTGGCATCCTTTCCTTACTGTCACCTGTCAACAGCTGTGACCCCATCTTCCTGGCCTGGCTCTTGATAGGATTGTTTTCCCTCTCATGACTGCATGCGTTCTCAAATTCTGCCTTCATAGCTATGCAGCTATCGATTACTCCTGGTGGGGGCACTTTTGCAATCTCCAGTTGGTGCTCCTGCTGCTCTGTTACACTTTCCCTAACTGTTTTTTTTCTTTCTCTTTTTTCTACACCGCCGCTTGCCCCACCCCTCTCCACCTCTGCTTCCCGCTGCCATCGCCGCCCAGTTCCCCACCATCATTGCTGCCACATCTGGACTCTTCTAGCTGCTGTTAATTCTATTAACATGAACAATGGCTGTTTTGACCATGCTGGTCATTAAGAGCTAGATCCAGAGGAGGATGGGTTCCACCCTTGAGTCTGGTTCCTCCCAAGGTTTCTTCCTATTTATACCAGGGGGTTTTTCCTTGCCACTGTTCCCTTTGCTGGCTTGCTCTTGTGGGGGTTCAGGCTGGGTTTTTCTGTGAAGTGTATTGTGACAACTGGTTGTGAAATGCACTATATAAATAAATATTGATTTGAAAAAAGAAAATGATAGATTAACTACTGTACATATAGTTTATGCTCATTTAAACTACACTGTATACTGTATTTGTTAATAATAATAGACACTATACTTTGGGTCCCCCAGATAATTCTGGACCTGAATCACATAAGCAAACATCTGTAGTGTGCAGGTACCACAGAAAATCTCAGCAGAATATCCTCCAAGTTAGCATACATATATCAAACACACATACTGTATGACATTCTGACCACATATCTCATTCCTTTAAATCATATTCACATTAATGAATTATTCAGTTGAAAATATCCACTCAGTTAGACTCGCTTCATGTCAGAAAATTCTGAAGTATTGGCAGACATGCTTTGATGCAGCCTTTGAATTTGAAATTTAAAACTCAGATATAAAACTTGGAGTTTCTCGTAGAGTGATATGACTCATACTGTAGGTCACTGCGGTCAAGGGCGGGGATGGACAATCAGACAAGTGTTTTCCTCTCCAGATGAAGTATTTGTCTTGTGGGGTAAGTGAGAGAGAAGGGCCCCGTATAAACAAGGAATGTGGTGCTTTAAGGGCTCGTACCCCTGCAGACTGGGAGAGAGTTGCTCCACTGGCCGTTTGCCCTGCACTGAGCACGTGAGGCACCATGCAGCAGGTAGCCTGTGTTGCAGGTGAAGTTGACGATGTCATTCAGATTGAACTCGCTCCCGTTGGTACGTCCTTGTGCAGGGTTGCCAGGGTGACCACATGTAATGGCTGAGAACAGAAGAGAGTTACTTCATGGATTCTTTGCTCTGTCAGTACATCAGAAAGAGCTGGGTTAACTGGCAGTCTCCTTCATTTATGTAGATTAGCAAGGAACACTGAAATATCTATGGAAAGATATAGGAATATATCTTGTATAGGAATGCAAGGCTTGAAAGACTGAGTCAGACTGTGTGTGCCCCCCTGATGGGGCTTTTTTCTGGGAACGGGGTGTTTATTGGTAAATGTTCCCAAAACTACATTAAACTCTAGTCATGCTGTATCCACGGATAAATCACAGATGTACATAAATGTTGGAATTTTCAGCGATTATCTGTATCTGTCATTATAACACTGGTTAGTATTTGTGATGTGAACATTGAATGTATAGTTTGATAGCTTAACAACCGATCTGCTCCTCTGGCTACCTTCTTGAATCACACCTTTTGGCACTGATAGGTTTTAAAGGCTTAAATACAATGCAAAGCTTCAATAACTGCTCTGGACAAACTGCATTGGAATATGAATGAATCCATCCTCAAGAAAGAGCATAACTTACGGACACAGACGGGTGCATGTCCTGACCATTTGTGATCCTGCTGGCAAATTCGAACGGAGGTGCCAATTAGGCGAAACCCCAGGTTGCACTGGTAGACAACTGTGTCCCGGTAACTGAAACCATCTCCACTGATGTGACCATTTGTGATTGGGTCAGGAGAACCGCAGTGGCCCGCTACGAGACAGAAATAAATCATGAGAAATTACACCATGTTAATATACCCCCTGGCTCTTCTGAACAAGCTAAACATAACTGAACAGAATTCCCTGATTTATTCAGAGCAATACTAATGCTGATGTTTGCAATTATGTATCTGTTTTAATATATTTTGAAATAATATAACACACTAATACAGGCATCCACACAGTGTCCTTTTTTATACATGTGCTGAACAGATCATATGACACAGTATATAAAAAAAGCTAAATAAAGCACTTTTCAAACGTATTTGCATGCATGTTCACAGTACACTCCCTTAATACTGAGACCGACAGGAGTCTAATAATCTGTTATTTAAACTGAACCACAGGAGCACTCAGTAGAGAGGTGATGGTCAGTAAACTTTATGCTCAGCAAATATTGGATGCACAAACTATCTAGCACCGAAAACAGAAAACCGATTACTATGGATTGTATGTAAAGAATGTAAGCTATGTAAATCACTCTGGATATGAGTCTACCAAATGCCTTAAATGTAATGTGAGTAACTTCCTAAAAGTGAAAAAAAAAAACAGAGCAAAGAAAACTAGCTAGCAAGCTATTCAACTTTGTGAATTAGTTTGGAAGATTGGTAGTATAGGCTTGATGTCAACTGATTGCTATATATATATATATATATAGCAATGACTGAAGTGTTCCAATCCTACTGATATTATTGGATATTTTCCTTGTTGCTGCTGTAATAATCGTTATCTATAGGGCCTATTGAGCTAGCTAACAAATTAGCGTTATTGGGCATCTTTGTTCTAGTTGCTTTCTGTTTGCCATTTTTTCTTGCGGATTAATGAACACATTTTAAATATAAGTAAAAGTGATTGCAAAGGATATTTAAAGACTAGAGACGATTGCTAAGATCAAAAGTTTATGCAATAGACATTCTGATCATTACTACAAAACCTTGTTCTTTCATTGTGCCTAAAAGAAGTGGATAATAAGCTGCTTCCGCATGTTTCTTTTCCCAATTTGTATAAAGCTATTTTTGTACTTGCATATTCACCACCTAATGGAACTGACTGACAGAGTGTAATAGCACAAACGTGTGGGAGGGGGAAAATTCCGTGCATAGACATACTTTAAGTGTAACTCATCTGTGTTCCTGCCTGTGAGCTGCTGGCTAAATGATGTGCATCAAAGAGAGCTACCATTTAAGAGTGGTAAGAGTGAAAACTTATAACGCAGTGTAAACGATAAGCTAAATGGATGCTAAAGTGATATTGACGCAATTACCAAGACATTTTGTTTCCACTCCATTCCACAGTCCGTTTGCTCTGCACTCTCTCACGTGTGATCCTGACAGCGTGTAGCCCGTGTTACACGTGAATATCGCCGTGGCGCCAAATGTGGACAAGGTGCCAATCTTGTTGCCGTTTGGAGGAGAGGGCAGGTCCCCACAAGAAATGACTGAAATGAAAACAAATGAAATGTCATTTTCCCGCACCGGATAACAAAGAACGAAGCTAATGAGAAGGGTTACAGGAATATGAGGAAACCGCTTTCATTTCCATAAAACGTGAATGCAACAGAAGTGCACAAATTTCAACACAACGCATCTGAACTTGTGATGCTCTCATCTTAGTATGCTCCTCATCCTGAATAATATGAGTTTCATAATCTTCTGTCAAGCAAAAAGGTTTTCAGTTAGGGCTGACAAGCTCTCAAATGAATTAATGACAAACACCTCCAACGATCTGTGTGGACATGTTTATGCGGGAAAGTACATTCAAACGCTGTATATTAGCGCAATGAAAGTGATTCTATAGACGTGATCCAGGGGGAAGAGGACACACATACACTCACGCACGCATGCACATAAACATACTCATTACCCCAGGAATGTCATCCATTCTTACCTTTTTCCACACAAAGTTGATTTTTGCATGCAGTGATAATTTAATATGATATTTCTAATACTTTGACGTATGAGTGACTTCACCATCTGAAGCTTATTAATGCGTGATAATTCTTAACATTTTCCTCATTGGCTCATAATAACCTGGCTACTTAAATTCTAAAAGCATGCTGTGACCACATATTTGGAAAATGAAGCAGAATCTGTGATGATGGATGAACTAATTGTTACTTTCTTAATTATCTAATAGAACAGAGAAGATCTAGTACGGGACATTCAGGGGGTTTAGTAAAAGTGTCAAGATTTTCAGATATTCAGATATTGCTGAATTACAGTTTGCAGGACTGTGTGAGGATTACTTTTTATGCATTTTCTCAGATGCACCTGATTCTCCTGCTAGGTTCTAGAATACAGCTGTTCCTATTCCTTGACCCTCAGTCACAGCAGTAATATTAAAATAAACTATAATATTTGCTCTATTTATAATATGCACAATAATGTAAGTTAATGTGTGTGTAAGTGCATGTTTGCACTTCATAACACATATCAATATTTGTTCTCTATTGTCTATAAGCATTCTTACCATGACCATACATTTAGAATTGATTAGATGAGTAATTGTTCAGTAGATGTCTTCACCATGTTCACATACATAAGTCATGGTATATTTATTTGCATCTGAAATCCAACTGGATTTCTGGAATGAAAGGCAAGAGCGACTGAAGCACGTTGGCATCTTTACCATGATATGCAAACACATGAAATATTAATTATTCCCTGATTCCAGTATTTACATTCACTCTCTGTCCTCTCATTAGCGTTCCTGTTTCTTCTCTGGATAATGCACTATTACGGTATTGCTTGCTGATATTTGCAGAGATGAAACGGGACCGCGGTAAGAACCGCACGCCATGTTCGCGGCCCTCTTTGTGAGTTCACACCTAATCCAAGGTATTACGCACAGATCAGGGCAAAAACACACAGGGACTTGATAAAGGGCACTGCGGAATTTTGCTTCAGACTTGGTTTATTAACTGCCCGTCTGAGGCCTCTTTGCTTTGCAATCTCACGTCCTTTGCAAGTCATGAACTGGAAATATTAATCTGTGTGTAGCTCTGCAGCATGTGATTTTAGATATTATTACAATTATTAGTAGTATTATTATTATTATTACTGAGGTGGAGACCATTATTCAGAAATATTCCTGTATACACAGGTGGAGAAATGCAGTATGCAGCTTGATTCAGTGGGGAGGGGAAAATGCTCTTCGCAGTTTCGAGATCTATTGCTTCTGTGTAAATCGATACTGTCAGTTTACACATTGTCTCTTAGCAGAAGACAGACTACACTTTTGAAAGATGGTTCAAAACATGTCGGTGTTTCGTGGAACATGGAGCCAAAAGTAAAAACAACCACAGACACAAAAGGGAAGTTCTTGGGACATTGGAAAAAATTATTTATCCGGCCACGCAAATAGTGAATTAAAACAAGGTCCATAAATACGGCAGCTGTTCCCCTCTCCTTGCCGCGCACTACGTGCTTTATTGTCATGAGTACTGTCATGAAGGCAGCCCTTACTCTTGCAGGTAGACTTCTCCTCAATGCCGTCCCAGGTTCCATTAGCTAAGCACTTGATGATTCTTCTGCCCCCGAGGTAGAAGCCTGGGCTACAGGTCAGCATAATCTGCGCCCCAAATTCATTCAGCGAGCCAGAAATTAGACGCCACGCCATGTTTTCTGAGAGCAGTGTGTCGATGCTGGGGCACTGTATTGCTGCAGGAATGAAAAAGCACAGCATTAATGCAATCCTTTTGTACAGCTACAACTTAAATTAATGAAAAACGAAAAGCATACTCTATGCATTCTTTTAATGGAAAAAAAAAAAAAAAGATCATGAGTCATTGTCGTCGGATTGGAATACCTTATTAAACAACCTTACAAATTTGCAAGTTTTTGGAACATGAATATCAAAGCCCTGAGTGACTAAGACAAACATGCTTATAAATAATAATAAAATAGAATCAGAAGCTAAAAATGTCCAGACACACAAAAACAAATAACAGAAGTAGTACAGTAGTGCAAGTTTGTGATGGAATAAGAATCATGCATTCTGCATCATGAATACAATATGTCTTTCACTTTAGCAGTTATAGTTGTTTGGATTCTAGATGAATTGTTGACTTTACCTTTTTGACACCTTCCAGGTGTCAAAAACACGTCATTCCGCAAAAAGTGCTGTGATTAGTGTGGACATTTTATGAATGAAACCAATTTTACCATTAATCATTTCCGCAAATGCCACCTCAGAGGAATGAGTTTCCTGGCATTACAGTGCAAGATAAAGCCCCTATACATAGACGGACAGGCGTGGCCAGCCTGAGGATTTGATCACGTATGTCATCACAATAATGCACTCTGGTGATCTGCGTCGGCTCAGAGCCATAATATTTTCCAAGTAGCAGCGTTGGTTTTCATCTCCTTCTCGTGACTGGGATATAGGCTCAGATATAAGCATTTTGACACCATAGGCTACACGACTAGTGTAATTTGTCATTTTTTGGATCACTATCATTAAGTATCTTACGCAGACAGTGTGGTGGGTGCGCCGTGTTACTCCATGACCCATCCCCCTGGCAGACGGCACTGAGAGACCGGCTGCTCTCAATCCTGTACCCTTCATTACACTGATAATGGACTTTACTCCCCACCGTGTATTGGAAACCGTGGAATGAACCATTACCAGGGGGGTCAGGAATTCCACAGGATATAGCTGAAAATAAAAACAACAACAACAAAAAAAGAAAGTTTACATTATTGCTGCACTAAGCATTTCCGTAACTCCTCAACATAACCCAGAACTTGCCTCAACCGTAACGCTTACCATTCTCCAAACCCTAACTCTAATTCTAAACCTAAGCCTAATTATAGGCCTTGGGAGTCATCTCAAATGCAGGATTTTTCTATTAAAACAGATCAAAAACAACATCAATATTGCAACAACAACAGAATTGCAATGAAATCTGGTTGAGGTAATTCATTTTGTGTTAGGCCCCAATAGTGAAATTTGGTCATCCAAATCAAGGACTAACTTTTTTTTTTGCTCCTGAACATGACACTAAACGTGCCTCAACCCTAACGCTTACTGTTTTCCTGAACAACACTTTTTCAATCCAACAAAATAAATACAAGGAAATGTGTTTGAACTTATTTACATCGGGGGGAAGAAAAAAAAAGAAAAAAGATTTAATTTAACAAATACCAAAAGGCTATATCATCTTATTTGAAAAAATTTTGGTCATCCAAGAACTAACCCTTATATATTTACTATTCCACTATTAGAAATGTTTTTTTTATTAAAACAAATTCTAGTGTGACTTATTTTTAATCAACTTCAAAATCTTACTGGCTGTGAGAAATATACAGACTCATGTGTGACTGTAATAATGTTATACATTATTCTCAATGAAATGCAAGACAAGCAAAATATTAACTTCAATTACAGCTACGGGACTACTTAAGTGGTGAGAACGTTATTATTAAACTGGATGGCAACCTTGCTGCTGAAGCCAATGATTAAAAGAGACCGAACCCTCCACAGTACCTTCATGACCGTAGATCCCGCAAAATGGATTGCTCTTACCAGTTACAGAAAGGATTACACTTAAATAGCATATACATTAGCACCTCTCATCTCTGTCAGACATAGAACATGACTACTGTTCTGGCAGTAAAAAAAAAAAAAAAAACCAAGGTAAGAAAATAAAGGCAATTGCTTTCTCTTTAAAACTGTAAGATATTTTTGTAGGCCTACTTACTTTTTAAAGGAATGTAATCATAACATAACATAACATAACATAACATAACATAACATAACATAACATAAGAGTTTGACAAGAACAGGCCATTCAGCCCAACATGCTGAAATATTCTTTGAACATGAAGACTGTTTACTGGAATTCTGGGTCTCTCGCATGTCCACTGTTGTCATTGGAATAATACATAAATAAGCATCACACCAGGCATGCAACAGCATTATGCCACCCAAGACACAGAACCCTTCACCTTTAAGCCTTGTATCCCAAAGTGTGCTTTTGAACCCATTTGTAGAAGTATTTAGTGCCTTTCTTGCCATTTGAGATGAGGCAGGGCTTACATTACATTACATTCATTTAGCAGACGCTTTTATCCAAAGAGACGTACAGTAAGTGCATACAGAGACATCAGACAGCTTACCATAACCACACGGAGCTACACTATTGATGGAATAATATTTGTGTGGTCTTCTACAGTATTCTCAGAAACAAAGTCGGCTTTGGTATGTACGAGGTGTCTGAATTTATTATGAATATTTAATAATGCATTCACAGTAACGTACTGCAGTCTAATGCACAGCCTTATGAACTCTTCACCAATAATATATTTTTTAAATAATGCTTTCTCCCACTCAAAAAAGCTTAATTAGCAAACATATCACTGAAAGAATAGTCTGCCCAATGTGCCAGCTCATTTATGCAATTAACTTTCAAAAAGTGTTTTTGAACTGTCCTTTTGGAAAACACAAGTCATCAACCTCATACAAAATGTGTATTGTATCTCCTTTTTTGCTCTAATGTCAGTTACAGCCCCTTGGCAGGTTTTTACTAGAGTAAACTGCAGTGCTCATGGTATACTGGCAGCAGTTACCCGAACCACAAGGATGCCGCAATGCACTTCTCATCGAGACGCGAGAAAGGCCTAACTGAAACCAATCTGCAAACTCTCCATTGCTTTCCCCTCCTCATATTTAATGTGTGTGGTTGGAATTTCCAAGATACCACTGGCATCTGTTCATTTCACAGGTGTCACAGTCCTTGGTATAAAGAAATACTTGTGCACCTGAGAAATTATGCTGAAATATACATTCTGCATTCTGCCTCCGAATGATACTTATTTTCTTTCCATGTGACATACCCAAGATTAGAGCTGAATAAAGGATAAAAAAACCTTCGCTGCAGGAAATTGTAAGCAATTCAAACTGACAAAGCACACTGCAACCTATTTAACATGTTTCAGTAAAGACTCTGATAATGTAAATTTGATTGCCATTGGACTCTCATAAACTCAGTTTGAGTTGGATTAATACTGTGCAGAAATGCATAAACACTGTTAGAGTTGGATTAACACCGAACATTTTAATGCGCAGAAATACTTGATTGCTGTGTTATACTTTGGTGTCCCTAATGAGATAATGGTCTCCCCTCAACAAAAACACTGAAACACATACCCACTTAAGTAGCTAGTGCAATGAATTCTAGAATATAAACCATTACTGCCTGAGGAAGTGAACTCAAAATAAAATATATCGTGTGCTACTTTATGCAAATGCATGTCCTCTCATTAAGCCAACTGGCTGACTAACAAGTGTGCAACTTACATAATTCTTCATATTTCCATATCACTTTGCAGTAGTTTTGAAGAAAGTAAATGGAAAAATATGTTCTTACTCAAATAATATTAACTTAGATTTATACACAATGTCGGTGGTTATTAAATAATATGAAAAATAAGGGTTGAGCCCCAAGGACAAAGGCAGGATGAATGCAACTGTTGTCCCCCCCCCCCCCCCTAAAATTCAGAACTGGGGTTCAGCAATCACTGAAATTAAAAGTTTTAGGAGGCAAACAAAATGCACTTTTATTCTGCATTTGTTTATTGTCCTCAGACCCTAACTCTTATTTTTCATGTTGACTGAATCCAGGCCAGTGTCTTCAGCCAGTGATACTGAGTTTGGTTCTGAGACCAGAGCACAACCAAGTGACCTTCATAGCTACATGGTGCACTGTGATGATAATTAGCCCGTAATACCAATACACCTGGCATCGGGGACTTTGACGCACCCGAGGTGCCTCGGGGGATAATGGACTCATACAGAAAGAGCTACATCCCATTAGCAAAGTTACCAGAGCACATTAAATGAACCCATGATTTCATAAAACTTTCTCCTTAGCAGTACCTTGACAGAGAGGAGCAGCGGCGTCCCACTGGTACAGTCCGTTTGGGTGCAGCCTGCATGTGGCGTTGCCCTGGCCCACGAGCCTGTATCCCCTGTTGCAGAAGTACTGTAACTTGCTTCCTGGCTGCTCCCCAGTTCTATTGAAGACTCCCCCATTTCTAGGCAGGTTGTTTATGCTACAGTATGCAGCTGAACAAGGAAGATAAAAGACTCTTATCCACAGAAGAAGAAAACAACGTTTCATTATACAGCTTGCCTTTGAAAATGTTTGATAACAAATACATTGTTACAATAAAGATTTTGAGATGATAGCCACCTCCGTGATTACATACTGTCTGCACTGCCGGTGCCACAGTTCATTTAGAAAGTACCATTGTATGAGCATGCAGGCAATAACAGTCAAGGACAAGGTGAGGTGCAAATGATATTTGCCTTCTCTTTCCGTGTTCTTTTCTGAGAGTAAACTAATTTCTATAAAGTTTGACTTTTCCTCCTGTCTAATCTGAGCACTGACAGACAACATTATGTACATCTACTGGATTTATGAGACTAAAAGGTTCAGTCTGGCTGATTAGACCAAACCTCAGGCAGTATATCATCCTAATTTACTTTGATGAAAGCCCAATGGACTATTTAAAAAGAGGATAAAGCTTATGACTGCGCACAGAGTTCCCAAAGCAGGATTCTAAAGATCAAGAAGAGGTACATTAGGCTCCTGTACATGCCTGTACATTATTTATAAGTCTTTTAGGAGTCTGCAGGAATGAAAGCAAGCCAGTACAGTCCATTCCACCATGGAATACACTGCGCAATATCAGAAACATGGTTTTTATACAGCTAGCGATGCCTGCTGCACTAATTACCCATTGTCATGCTTTAATTGTACAAAATAATCTATTCCATAAAATATACTTTTCCCAAATGTAATCCATTATGTAAATTTTAAACAACACATTACAGAGTACAGAGGAAGCACAACACATTTTTACTGTATCATTTAATGTGATTTATAAGATTGAGCATGTACCACATTAATAATTGCCATGGCAACAGTGTTACACTGGGGGAGAACTGAAAAGTTTAAGAATGGAAGAGGAGTTGAGCCAATTATTTGGCAGTAAGTTTTCATAGAGCTGCCTAAAACTGAAAGCACACAAATCAATTTGAGTAATCAAATCAAAGCCAAGTCATGAGTCATATTATGGCACTGATATTACATGAATTAAAATCAATAGAACAAATTATTTGCTGTATGTTTGTCACCGTAAAAATTGCTCAGTTGCTTTGACTAAAAAATGGACCCATTTGATATTTTAGTTTTTACTGGGATTTGATCTCTTTCTGATATTGTTGCTAATGTGGTATTGAGAAGTGGCGGTCATTTAATAAATACATACAAGCACAAACAAATTCAATCCAAATAGATAAAAAACAAGCAAGTGGCTGGGAACCTTACATTCAAACAAAGGACGGAAGGAGGGAAAGGGAGAGTATGGAGAGGAGGGAAGGAGGGAGGGAGGGAGAGGGGGAGTGTGTTCACTGTGACTGTACATTGCTGTCCACATCACGTTCAGTCAGTGCTGGAGAGCTCTCTTGCAGGCACTGGACGTGACAGTTATTCAGCAAAATTCATTACGGGATCTTTGACCTCTATTACAGAGGACTTGCAAAAAAAAATAAAAAATCTCTTGAGGTATACATGTCTGGACTCACCGTAATGAGGGCTAACTTGGAAAAAGCTGGCTTCCTTTACCTCTCTGACCTGAATTGGATCCAAAAGAACTGCCTCAGTGGACAAAAAACTGGAGTATTAATCGTTTCTGACACCAGGCCTGGGAAAAAGCATCTTGCGCACATACTGTCTATTGCACAATCAGCTCAGATATGCATTTACATTGTGTCTCTTATGCACTATCACGGGTAATAGGCTTGGCTTTGGCTAATGCAGGCCCAAGGAAATAAGGTTGGACAGGTGGGGCAAAGGTCAAACACGAGGCATTAAGGTCAGGCAGGAAGCATTAATTCAAAATAATGTTGTGATGACAGACCCGTGTAGCGTATTTTGAATCCCCGCTTGCTGGTTGCGTGATCTGTTGACCACCTGAGGTACAGCTGGTTTGTCTTGCTTGTGAAATTCAGTTGGGTAGAGTGGTTCCCACTTAACGCCACTAACAAGGGGTTCTGACCTGAGGGTCCTAGCAGGCAAAAAAAAGAAAGAAAATATTTTCAATTAATCTAAATATGTAGCAAGGAAAATCATAGTTCACTTGAGAAAAAAACAGTATGTTTTTACATTCTTATAATTTTTTAATGTGCTTATGTTGCAACAAAAAGTCATGGCTCTTACCGTCAAAGATTTCCAGTTCGTCAAACTGCTTCTCGCTTTGAAACATCTCTACATAGATGGAGATGGTATAGCTGGGCTGTACTTTAATAGCCCAGGAGCACGTTTGAGAGTTGGGGTAGTTTCTCGGGTAGCCAGGACTGAGAATCACCCCTGATGAAGCGGTCCTTTCTTCATTTGCAGGGCACTGGGCTGTAAACAGGACATAAAACAGCCATCTGTCACATTACTATTGGGGGCATTCAATAATAACAATATACTGTAATCTCTGCAAGAAAATATAATGAAGTTGCTTCTTTAAAAATAGTCTTGAGGCAGTTATTCAGTGCAGTTTACAGCTCTAACACAGTCTCTATAGTTTTCCTTTTGTTTCCTACCCTAGAGAGTTCCTAAAAGAAAAATAAGCTTTTCACATACTGAGATGGTCAAAATACGGTTCAAGGACAGAGTGGAAATGGGCAGAATGGATCCTTTAATGTGCACTGGTTGCATGGTAATTGTGAAAAAGTGGCACATTAGGGCAGCCTCTGCCTCTCAATGCCTCTGTGAAACTAGCATCTTAGCGCTTTGTTTTCAACATTAAAGACACTTCAATGCTGCCTTCCATCCATGATAACATCCCCTCTGTAATTAGAAATGAGATGTGCAAATGAAGTGTGGCACCTTAAAGCCTCAGTCGATGCTCTAATTATAGGAATAACATGCCTAAATTTAAATTGCACCAATTAGACATCTTCCTTTTGCATACCTCAAAAAATTCTCTATTCAAACGATTTGTCAAAATTCACATTTATTCACAAATTGCCCTGGAGTACAAATCAGTGATATAAACTAGAGACACATTCGCTTGATTATATAAATGATCACCTAAAGGTTACTAGATTAAATAAAAGGAGAACTTTCACAAGACACGGCACTGACCAGTAATGATGATGCGATAACTTCCCAGCCATATGAATGTTCTTTCCTCCCAAACAAAAATAGGACACAGTAAACCTTCACGCTTACCCTCACACGAAGGGGCGGGGCCTTCAAACTGCAGATGTGAATTAAGCTTGCAGGTGAGTTCCTCATTTCCAACCATTGAAAACCCCGGGAGGCACCGGTACTTCACAATGTCTCCTAGGATAAATAGTAGTGTAATGGTTACACAGGGACATTTTGGGACTCTGGCTTTCTGATCATGAGACTGGGCCTCCTGCGGAGTCATCCACAATTAACACTCCTGATCAAATGAGACACAATGGGGTGTCTGTCCATATTCTTCATGTGACTCTGAGATGAACACAGACTGCTTGATCGATCAGGCACCTGTTTGGGTAGGAACACCCCCCCGCTCTGTTGAGAAGGAGAGGGGAGATACAAATTTAACCGCACGCACGCACGCACGCACGCACTGAGGTGATTGCAAATATAAATATATATAAATAGCTGGTCCATCTATGTTTCGTTGTTGGTTCCGAGGGAATGAGCCAATCTGTTGTATGGGTGCCCTAAAGCCGTCTACCAATTAGGATCAAAGGGATTTTGACCATAAAAACCCAGGGAACTTTACCAACGTTGCTCTGATGGGAAAGGCGCAGCCTTACCCTGACCAGACGGACCCGGACCGCTCTGATGGGAAAGACGCAGTCTGACCCCTAACAGAAGCACCACTGAACCTGGACGGCTCTGATGGTAAAGACGCTGTCTTACGCCTACCAGACGCATCACTGAAACCCTGACGGACTTCTGCGTTTCCCAACCCGCATCTCGCCTGATCACCGAGACAGAGTTGGCCTGCCACCGTCCACAGAATAAACCAAGCTGGTTTATTCTCAACAGCTGTTTTGAGGACACGTTTCTTCAAACTGTTCCTCTACTGCCTCCCTTGCGGCCGGACCCAAGTGGAGACCTGTGCACGTCCACGTCGACCTGACTGTAAACCTGTCGTGACCCGTCTTCGGAGAAGAAGTCTCCAGGAGTCCACGCACCTGCCAGGACCTTGGATCAGCTGACGAGCTGACATCACTTACGGAATCGGGACTGGCCTTCCCTTTGTTACCGTTAAGTATTGAAACGCATTTTATTCATCACTGACATCAATTGATAGGCTAGCATACAACCTGTGATACCCTGTTAAGGTCATTTTACTGCTGGTTCCTACTTTTGTTTGTATTTTGTTTTGCTATGCGCGTTTCGGACGGGAATAGCCAATTTCCCTCACCTTATAGTTTTACACTGTTACAACTTTATATTTATGAGACTGATAAAACGAGCTAACCACAAAATATAGTTTAGCGTTTCATTAACCCATAACACAGGCTAACCATGGTAGGACTTCATTAGCTTCTATATCTAGCCGTCACAGAGTTATCATTTCCTCTGATTAAGATTAAGTCATAGAAAGTTATATCAATTATTGTTTCTATTATTCAGATATTCATAGTTGTAGCCAATAAAACATATGTAATTTTTCCAACCCATTGTCGTGTCTACGTTATTTCACTAAGTTGGGCTCTATTGATGTATAGAATTCTAATTGAGTGTTGAACTTAATTAATTCTGAATAAAAGTGACCAAACCTCACTACAGTAGGAATCGGAAAAATGTGACCTTAAACCCCGTCCCCTTTCTTCATGAGGTCTGCAGGCAACACTGCACACCATGCATCTATTCCAATGGCCCTTTTCAGTGCAAGTCACACACCTTATGTATCATATTATATATATATGTACAGTGAGCACCATAATTTGTTGGACAGTGACACATTTTTTGTTATTCTGGTCCTGTACTCTAGCGCTTTGAATTTGAAAGGATACAACGACAATAAGGTTGAAGTGCAGACTGTCAGCTTAAATTTGAGGGTATTTTCATCCATATCGGATGAACCGTTTAGAAATTATAGGACCTTTTGTACATAGCAGTTATCATGATCTGGGGTAGGAAGGCAGCCAAGTAGTAAGGCTGCCAAGACACATAGTTCCTCTAAGATGCAGAAGGAGAGCATAACTATGTTTCTTGTGCAGTAGATAGCAGAAAAATGCTGGTATTGTCCAAGTGATGAAAATTAAATGGGAAAGATATTTGGAAAACTGACTGTTATTGGGTGTGGTTGTGAAACCACACCTTTTGTTATTCACCATACTTATTATTATTCCACCATTTTTTGAGAATCTCCCCCTACGTCATTCACACCATCGACACCATGCATCTCTCATATTATACCTTTATACACCATTCATTTTTACCTTTATACCATAAACACTTTTTTCAGATAATTGACCTTTTATCACCAAAAAAATGAATGGGAGTCAATGGGCACATTTTGAAAACCGATGCAATAGAATGTGGATGCTGTAACATATTACACTGTTTATGACATCACAATGCCTTCCTCTACAACACTGGGTATGTTTACATGCACAGCAATATCCGATTACTGGAAACGATCATCTTACGCCAGTATTTAACTTATTGCGTTCACATGGACATAAGAAATGTGATTACTCCAAAAGCCGCGTTTACATGATTCTCTCCATAATCGGCTCTGTGGAAAACGTAGCTACTAACTGCTTCCCGTTGTACGGACAAAAATGATCCGCCTGACATGCGTAGTTTTGAAGAGCCGAAAGAAACCGGAGAAAGGTGTTTACATGCTGCAAAAAATCGAAAGTTTGGCCAAAAAACCAGGGGTGTTAATCGGGTTTCGAAAACACGGATTATGACCTTACATTATCGGATAAAGGCGTTTACATGACCATTTCAGTAACCAGAGTATTGCCATAACCAGGTTCAGATCGGAGTATTAGTGTGCATGTAAACGTACCCACTGTTATGACCCAATACTATTATACTGCATTACCACCTCACACTATAGGCTATCATATTACCATCTTTTCCAGTAATTGATACCACTGCGAAGCAAATACAGCTAAAATTTATTTTGGAATTGTTAATCTAGTTCAGATTTTTAATTATGGAATGATTGCAAAATGTGTTATCTTAAATTAAGTCCTGCTAAAAGTAGAACTCAACTCCACTAAAAATATATTAGTATTTGCTGTGATGCACGGCTGGGGGTAGTCAGTTATCACGTGGTGAACAGACAAGATGAAATCAAAAGAAACCATGGGCTTGCTGCCTTCTATTAGTGCAAAAACCAAAAGCGACATAAATCCTTTATATATATTTAAAAAAACAACAAAAAAAAACTGTCCAACCTGTCCACCAAAATCTCCACACAAACGGAAAGGAAAAAGATCTACAAAACTACAACAGAAACCAGGCAACCAAACATAGCACACATCCAGTCCATGGTCCTTCGTAGGCCTGAGGACAAGGCCTTTTATGATTAGGTATTTGGCAGCAGCTGAAGTGATTACAATGCATCACAGCTGCTGCCATACCTGACTAGCTCGTGGACAGCACCCCAACTCCCTTCCTGGCACCACAGTGCATTAATTAACTAGCTAGTCAGTTATTTGTTATTGCTAGCGAAATAAGTAAGCAATAAATGTGTAACAGCAAACTATTTAGAATCTGATATCACATAAAATGTCTGACTACCTAATGAGCTAAAACAAAATGGTGCCTAAGTCACAGGGTCAGGTGCTTGAACGACCATAACCTATTGCATACCACCTACTGCTTGAACGACCATAACCTCTCCTTTTCAAATACAAAGAAAAAATAACAAAATATTTAAAAAAAAAAATAATAATAAGGGAAGGCATATTTCATTATTTGGCTAGGCCAGCCATCATCCAGCCCCACCCCCCCACCCACCCCCCCCCGAACCCCATGCAGCCCAGCCCACCCACCCCACCGCCAAATCACACTGAACAAAATCCCACCCTCGTCCCACGCACACCACTCCCATAGGCTATCCAAACAGCCATTATGACAAAAAAAAGTCAGAACATACAAGACAAAAATAATAGACATAGGAAAATTTATAAAATTGAGAAGAAAAAAAAAACATACCTATTTCATAATCCTGGTCTTCAGAAATAAGCTCCGCCTCTTCAATTACAGGAGGTGCAGAACATTTCTTAAGACGATAAGCTAAAGGACAAAGAAGGAACATGTGTGAAGAGCTTCAATCTTCATAACTCCCAGGTTCAAATAAAACAGCAACAATTCATTTGAAGAGACAATATGAACAAAGTTCTTTATTTCTCCAAATTCTGCAGTTACATACAAATGGTCTTACAATAGTTGATTGGTGGGTACTGGAAGAAATTATTAATTTAAATAGACATGCACCTGGGTTAATTTATTCGGCCAATGGTTAAATAACATGCAGACAGTGGGAGGCATCTTGGCTCCATTTGCATTGTAAAACTTAACGAGAACTGATTCTAGTGTCATTAACGGCACTCATTTCAGGCCATAAAAGCAGCCGGTAAACACTAGAGCAAATAAAAAATAGTGCGATATGAAGGTAAAAAAAAACCTGTCCATTTTCAGTTCATATAACTGGCATTACAGAGCGATCCAATTTCTGTCACCTGTACACCAACAGGTAAGGAACAGTGACAAGCCAGAAGAATCTCAGAACCCAATAACTGAAAGAGATACAACTTGTGCATGCTCAGTTATGTTTTAATGGTGACAACAGTGATAATACAGTGCCCACCAGAATTATTGGCAACCTCAATTGTGAGCAAAAAGTGCAGAATTACATTCCGTTTATTGTTTATCAAACATCTTCTATGCTCAGAAAAATTTGAAAATGATATGGTTTAATTGCGCTACCATTGATCAGAAGACAAATCTTTAATGCAAAATCATTTTTATTTTGAAGATGTGTGTCACAATTATTTGATTCCCTGTATATAGTACTTTGAGCACCCTCCCTTTGCCAAGAAAACAGCACTGAATCTTCTCCTGTAATGTTTGATGAGGTTGGAGAACACATAGCAAGGGCTTTGAGACTATTCTTCCAAACAGAATCTCTCCAGATTCTTCAGAGTCATTGGTCCTCCCTTGCAGACTCTCCTTTTCAGGTTTTCAATGGGGTTCAGATCAGGGGACTGTGCAAAATCTTGAAAAGTCAGTGAACCATTTTTGTGTAGATTTGAGGTATGCTTTAGAGCATTGTCCTGCTGGAAGATCCAATCCATGATGGAGTCCATGATGCCATGTATCCTAACGAGCTTCCCATGACCTTTGAAATAAAAACAGCCCAACGGCATCATAGATCCACCACCGTACTTCACAGTGGGGATAAGGCTCTTTTCTGCATAACTATGCATTCTTACACTAAACCCACCTTTGGTATTTGTTGGCATATAGCGTCTCAACTGACCATAGCACCCGGATCCAATCTAAATTTCAGTAACTTTAGCAAAATTCCAGGCACTTACATTTGTGGCATGATGATAGCATTTTTTCCTCTCAAACCATCCTCCTCACTGCACGTGGGGGCAAACTAAACTTGCGTCATCTTCCAGGTAGGTTCCTTCACAGCGCCAGTTATTTTAATCTTCTTTAATTATTGCCCTAATGGTGGAAATGGTTTCAGACATGAAGATGTTTTCTGGACTCAGACTTGTGGACTCAAAGGCACATTCTCATTAAGTCTGTGAGTGCTTAGGGCTGTCCCATTGTGACAACGGTGTTCTTGGCAGAGTTTCCGTACCCTCTACCCGTGGTTTTTGCAAGTCCGCATCAATGCAGATTTTAACTGCACTCTGAAATACACCATTAAAGTCTGCAAGTCCACAGTCCAAGAGTCCATGACGGCTCAGTTTTTGAGTGTTGATAAATGACAAAATCTTTTTATAGCCTTATTTGCTCATATTTTCCAGGGTTGCCAATGATTCTGGTGGGCACTGTAGTTATAAATTGACACAATTGTCCCCTTAAAGGCAAGCAGAAATCAAAATGCACATTTTCATAAATATATTAGTGGTCTTCATAACCACACCAACAGGTCTAAAAGTACATAGCTGGTGCTCCTGCTGCTCTATTACACTTTCCGCTAACTGTTTTCTCCCTCTCTTTCTTCTACATTCTGCCGGCTTATGCTCCGCAACTTGAGTGGCTGTCAACTGGACCCCCTCACTGCTGCTGTCCGGCTTCCTCTCCGTCGCCGCTGCCCCTCCCCTCCTCACACCGCTGCCACTAGTCCCGCCGCCATCAGCACCCGGTTCCCCACCATCATTGCCGCCACATCTGGATCATCTAGCTGCTGCTAATTTTATTAACATGGACATTGACTGTTTTGACCATGCTGGTCATTAAGCCCTAGACCCTGAGCCGACCAGAGGAGGATGGGTTCCCCCTGGATTCTGGTTCCTCCCAAGGTTTCTTCCTAGCTAAAGTTTTTAAGAGTTTTTCCTTGCCACTGTTGCCACTGGCTTGCTCTTGAGGGGGTTTAGGCTGGGTTTTTTCTGTGAAGCGCATTGTGACAACTAGTTGCGAAATGCGTTATATAAATAAATATTGATTTGATTTGACATATTCCAACAAATTTATTACATTCTAATACTTGTGTATTTTCATAACGAAGCCTTTGTAACACCCTCCGCCACCTCCCAGTCCACTTCCCTATTGTTCTCCGTGTTTTCCCATTACCTCTCGTTTCATGTCACGTTGTTATGTTTCCTTGTCTGTCTTCCGTGTTGTGCAGGCTGGGCTTGGTTCTCCTCCTTGTTTTCCCTGTTTCCCCTCTCATTTTCCCTCAGCCAATCATTCACCTTCCCCGCTCGCATTCCACACTCCCTCCAATTAGCTCCTTCATTTCCACATACATTCTCACGCTGCAGTCACTCATTCTATCTCTCATTATCCCTTAGCCAATCGCTCTCATTCCCCATCTGCATTCCACACGCCTCAGCGCCGCTTAATTACTGTTCACTCGCATTCTCACGCTGCATGACTCATTTCCCCTCTCTATATATTTCCCGTGTGTTTGTTGTCTTGTTGCCAGTTTGTTAGCCTTGTCACCGTGTTTGCTTCGTTTGTCTAGCTTGTGCTTAACTTTCATCCTGTCAGTCTTGCGTGTGTTAACCCTGTCATCTGCCCTTCTAGTTTACCCTCCAGGCTGCTGTTCCAGCCACTGCACTCTTCACCCCCCCGGCTTCCCGCTCCTGTTCAGCCCGCTGTTCTGCCCAACCCAGGACTCAGTCACCATCCTGCACCCCCTTCGCTGCCCGCTCCCGCTCAGCCCCTCTGCCCTGTCCTTCCCTGGATTCTGCCCCCTTGCCCGTCATTGTCATTGGCTTGCCATTCAACGCTCTTCGTGAGCTTATTTTGTGAAACCTGTTTATGAGTCGTGCGTTTGGGTCCAGTCTCGTGTCTGCAACCTTAACAGCCTTTTCCCCTCTATTTCCTGGAAAACAATTTCACTTTTAACTTTACGTCATCATGTACCAGTTGGCGTGCATCGAAATTGGAACCAATAGTGCTGATCAAATATGTCCGTTGTTGTTGTGTGTTGTTTTCCCCCGCAAACTATGTTCCCTTTCCCCAAAAACCATTAATTGCAATCTCTGTGTTTGGAATTTATCAAATTTGAGGAATCGGGTATCAGTGACAGCTTGTGGTTGTGTGCAAAGCATTTTACCAATGACAACTTGATCAATTTCTCAGAGCACAAGATGGGCTTTGCAGAACATCTAACACTAAATGATACCGCCACCACATCCTTTTACACTGTTGGACATCACTCATCACCTAAAGTAAGTAGCTGACTTTTAGCCTAGGTCCTAATTTTATCCTGTCAACATTATTTATAATTTAGTTTCAGAAAATGATGTGAATAGTCGCTAAAATTAACCTGATGCTTAGCAAGTAAGAGTCTAGTTACTATGGTGACACTAAATTGTGCATATATATGTAAATAATGCTAATAGTATATACTGTATAAGTCTCCACAACGGAGCTGACAGTGTTGTCCAAGTCCACTTCAGATCTGAATACGTGTCCATATTTGAATTTGAAGTCAATCAAATCGAGTCCCTGCCCGTCAAAAATCCCAGCTGAACAAAAGCTAGTTCTGCTCTAACTTCCATTTCATGTGGTCTTTAAATCTGTAAAAATATGAATCCACCATGCATTTCGCCAAATCCACACGTTCAAATACACAATACACTGCCCCCCCCTCCCCGCTCCCCGAGGCAAGAGTTAGGAACTGAAGTTATTGAAATACAAACATCCTTGCACCTCTGCTCTCACGACAGATGCCTTTGAGCTAGCAAGTCCTCACAATGGAGCCATAATTGCTTTCATAAGGCATAATACCAAACAAGATTAATATTGCTTTTAATTAAATTTCAACACAAAGAACTATTTAGGTTTTTAAAGTAGACATTTAAAGATAAACTGACCGTGAAAATTGAGGACAAAGAATCCACTGGTGGAGAAATCACTGTGGAACTTGATGAGGACCTGGTTGAAGGAGCTGTACGCTGACTCCAGCGCGGTGTTTCCGCTAAACACACCAAGCTGTGGGTAATGCTGGTCTGGGCCATCCCTGAGAGACCAGAGCATACAAAGAAAATGCATTCAGATTCACACGCACACGCACACGCACACACACACACACACACACACACAGACAAACACGCATACACACACACGCACGCACGCACGCACGCACGCACACAAATATACTCAGATTTTCAAAAACACATACAAAAATGCATGCAGCACAATGCAGTAATTAAATTTCTGA
This sequence comes from Synaphobranchus kaupii, assembly GCA_029718625.1. Lineage (NCBI taxonomy): Eukaryota > Metazoa > Chordata > Actinopteri > Anguilliformes > Synaphobranchidae > Synaphobranchus > Synaphobranchus kaupii. Next base: position 53,505,656 of record CM056380.1, on the reverse strand, counting down.
ACAATTTAGTGAAATTTTGATTTACTTTCAGATCTATCCCATGATTTGTGTTGACTTTTCACAAGAAAGCATTGCATTAGAGAGCATGTAAATTGATAACCACAAACATTAAAAAAAGGCTTTGCAGAGTATTATCCTCTTTTAATAGCATTAATAGTGGAGGTGTATTCCTGCAACATTTAGACAAAAGCTTTTTAATCCACAGCATCTGCAGGAACTGCAGTGGTTCTGGTGGCTAATTGTGTTACTTTCATGTGTATCTTCACCAGAGCAGTGAGGAAAAGCTTCATTGAAATGCCATTCAAATACCTTTGAGTCTTTTCATTGTATTGCCGATAAATGCATGTGGAATTATCTCTTTTGGAATTACTTATAAATATATTTTTTTCATGAATATAGCAAATATATTTTATTTAATGGTTGAACTAAATTACTATTTTAATTTAATATTCCATCAACAAGCATCAGTGATTAGTTTGTATTCTCAGGCCCCCCCTCCCCTCCAGTCAATCAAAGCAAACAGCTGCACAGTTCTCTGGGAATTATCATGATGATGCTCTGTGATCACGGACTGTGAAACATGCTCATTGCTCGCCGGCTTCCTGAGACGATGACTGCCCGCAGCCACTCTGACCCCCAGAGATAATTTCCCTCCTTTTGTTCTTTTCAAAATATTCTCTCGTTACGAGATGTGGTAATTCATTGCCAAGCATACCGCAACAGAATAAAAGATATTGAGTGACGGGCTGTGTGAAGTTATCTCTTACCACACAGCGATGTAGTCTGTGACCGGCTCTGTCTGCAGCAGGGTGAAGTTTATGTAAATACCGTGCCCATGCGGGACAGTGATCAGCCAGGTGCAGTCTTGAGAGTTAGGGTACTCGTTGGGGTATTCTGGAGAGTATATTGTTCCATTCTGAGCCGTAACATTGTAGCCACAAGGAGCTGGAAGGGGAGGAGGATGTATGTAGGTATCAAGATGACCTTCAAATATGACAGCTCAGTAATATGAAAATTAATAATCCAAAATATGAAAGCTACAGACAAAAAAAGAGTGAGCTACAACAGCCCAAACACAAAGGGTTTTCTCTTTATTTATATATAGTAGAATCCACTTAATTGCATAACCCGTTTGTTAGCAAATTTTATACAATTATCCGGGGGAGCCCAGGTAAGTAGTACTGTCAAACCATTCAGTGATACCTCGACCCCTGTGGATGGGGCCATTGTCATCCTGGAAGAGAACACTCCCATCTGTATAGAAATGTTTCATCATAGGATAAGAATATTGATTTGCAGTGACCCTTCCCTCTAAGGCAGGGGTGTCAAGATCCGGTCCTGGAGGGCCGCAGTGTCTGCTGGTTTTTGGTGCGTTTAAGCACAAGTGATTAATTTAAGTCACTAATTGGCTAAGAAGTCCACACACCTTGTTCTCAATGCTTTAACTGGGTGCTGATTGAAAGGAAACCACAAATACCTGTAGACACTGCGGCCCTCCAGGACTGGAGTTTGACACCCCTGCTCTAAGGGGACAAGTGGACCCAAGCCATGCTATAAAAATGCCCCCCACAGCATAACAGAGCTACCAGACTGTAGGGGTTTGTCCGTTAATTTGTCACCCGTCTGTGTGTGTGTGTATATATATATATACATATATATATATATATACATACATACACCGATCAGCCACAACATTAAAACCACTGACAGGTGAAGTGAATAACATCGATTATCTTGTTATTTTGGTTCTGTACTCTAGCACTTTGAGTTAGAAAGAATACAATGACAATGAGGTTGAAGTGCAGACTTCAACCTCAACCTCTTTATTCTACATTATGTTAAACTGTTCAATATTTTTTGATGCCCAAAAATGGGGGGGACTATGTACAAAAGGTTCCATAATTTCTAAATGGTTCATCCAATATGGATGAAAATACCCTCAAATTAAAGCTGACAGTCTGCACTTCAACCTCATTGTGATTGTATCCTTTCACACTCAAAGTGTGAGAGTACAGTACCAAAATAACAATGAGATAATCAATGTTATTCACTTCACCCGTCAGTGGTTTTAATGTTGTGGCTGATCGGTGTATAGGTATATACATACAAACATACATACACACACAGTACAAGGACAGTGACACAATTATTTGTTGTTCTGCCTCTGTCCTCCAGCACATTGGATTTGAAATAAAACAATGAATATGAGATTAAAGTGTAGTCTGCTTTAATTTGAGGTTATATCGGGTGATCCGTATAGGAATTATGGCCCTTTTTAAACATAGTCCCCCATTTTTGGGGAGCAAAATAAATAGGACAAATTCGTCTTCAGTTCTTCACATCTTCAGTTTCTGTTTGTTTCTGGGGAATTTTTCCTTCAGCAAGTGAAAATTGTATTCAGGTCAGGTAATTGACTTGGCCAATCAAGAACATTCAAATCTCTGGCCCTGAACAACTCTGTTGCTTTAGCAGTATGTTTGGGCTCATTGTCCTGGTGAAAGGTGAAGTGCCATCCATCTGGTTGGATCTGAGCAGATACGATGTTTCTAATTCATCCTGCTGTAACTGCTGTCAACAGTCACATCATCAATGAAGGCAAGCGAGCCAGTTCCAATGGCAGCCATACATGCCGAAGCCATAACACTACCTCCACCATGTCTCTCAGATGAGGGGGGGCGGGGGGTGCTTTGGATCATGAGCAGTTCCTTTCTTTCTCCTCACTTTCCAGTTTCCATCACTTTGGTAGAGGTTAATACTCATCTCATCTGTCCATAACACACAGTTTTCTTAGTATACTTTTTTAGCAAAGTCTAACTTGGCCACTATGTTCTTGAGGCTTATCAGTGGTTTGCATCTTGCAGTCAACCCTCTGAGGTTATGCTGGTGTAGTCTTTTCATTATGGTAGTCTTTGACACATCTATGCCTACATCCCGGAGTGTTTTTATTCAAATTAAATTGATTAAATCAGATTTTTTGACTCATGATGGCCTACGTTACAGGCATTAACACTTATGTGGTCCTTATTTGAGAGATGACAGCAACAGACTCCAAATGCAAATTCCACACCTAGAATCAACTCAGCTTTTGTTAGCTTTCCTGTGCATGACCTAATGATGCAGCTGGCCAAGAAACAGCTGAATACTTTTGCATTTAGCTGTATATATATATATCAGAGCAGTGCCTTCAGCCTTCATGGTTACGTAACCAAGCATAACATTCAGATTGAAATGATTAAAAAATGGCTGCATAATTGAGTGGTGAGTTGCTTTCTCATTAATATTTCAGCTGAAAGAGTTACATTACATTTAGAAAAGTGAGTGCATATTTACTCAAAGTTTATCAGCATGCAGACAACTTTTCCTTCCTTTCTCGGTTAATGGGTAGAGGGAGGACAGCACAGCCAAGTCTTGTATCTCTAATATTTTATGCTTTAAATAAGTTCCATAGAAAGTACAAAGATTGATTAAATGAATATGATAATATATATATTTTTTATATAACTTTTGAATAGTATTACTTGCAGTTATGCACTTGCTCAAAACTATGCCATCACCAGAATTGGAAAAAAAGCTAACATAACTGGTCTTGAATATATTAATGCATAACATCCCTTATGGATTCTACGGAATTAATAAAAAGTGTTTTGCCAAGCTGAAATTTGTCCTTTTTTTTCTTCGAAATTTAATTAAATTACAAGGAATAGTAGCAGGAAACTAACAATATTAAAGTGCTTGCATCTGGGTCTTAATATTACTCAAACTGAGGGCTTTTTTCTTATCTGAATTATGTAGTAGGTGCAAACTGAGAAGTGTTCTTGTGCCTAAATGTTTGGTAAAATGGCAATCCAGTTCAAACATGTGCCATATTACTGCTGTAGTGGCCTGTAGGCGCTGTTGGTAGGTGGTGCTTGATGATGTGAGTTGGTTTTAATACTGAACGATCACTGTCTTTTTTCACCCAATTTACTCATTCTCCTTAATGATAAAGAGAATAACGGAGAGATAGGCAGGTGCTTTTATCCTTTATTTATGTTTTTGCTTATTTATTCTTAAGCTTCAATGAAGCCTTTGAAAAAGTGATTTTGTTTCCTGCACTTTTCTTCTATACCATGTTTATTTATGCAGCTTTAAGCTTTGCATCTTCCTCTGCAGCAATGCCCCTTTTATCTTTTTTTTAAAGTTTTTTTTGTTTTTTTTTGGGTACGGGTGCACCCTGATGTTATTTCCTCTTTGAAATTACTCCATCATGGTTTCCCTGCTGTAAGCCACAGAGGTGTAATAGTATCGATCCTCCGGCTGCTACTGTGACTCACTGTGTCGCTTATGCAACAGCCTAACATGCCTTCAATCTACAGCAGGGAGAACCTGCGTGAGAGTGGACCGCTGCAGCATTCCACGGATGGAAAATCACACTGCAGTTATATATCTGAAGCACTCATAATTAATATAATATTCATTTATGAGGCAAGCTGCTAGTTTGTTTACAACCTGGACGAAGAACACACTTCTTGTCCCTAACATCACGTTAATCTGAGTAGTGCATTAAAGTTACAACTGGTCTTTACTGAACTCAAATCATGGGTTTTCATTTATTTTCCACTAAATTGTATTGTTTGTTAAACTCTTTCTGGCGAGCAGGGAAACCTTCCTGTTCCCATTTCGTTAAAAAAGACAAATTTAAACATTGGGTTATTATTAGTACTGAACTCTGTGGATGTTATTGAGATACCACTTTGTGATTTGAGTAGATTTTATTTGCTTATTGAACTTAGCTAATGGTGACATGCCCTTCTGGTTTGAAAAAAACAAAACAAATTGAAAGAACAAATTAGATTCTTGTAAAGGTCTTATGTGGATTTCTCAAGAACCAGGAGACAGTACTTATTTTACAATGTGTTTACCAGGCTATATGGTCTTTTATCCAAAATAGTTAATACAATTGTGACTAGGTCAGCATATTTAATTGCTAAAAAAACACCTTGAATTCATGTTTTTGGTTACCTTCACATCGAGGAAAAGGATGGTTCCATTTCCTGTTGATTCCATGCTGACACGTGAGCACGGTGTGTCCAATCAGAATGTAGCCAGGGAAGCACTCAAAAGTTATGGATTGACCAGCATTATACTGGTTGTTAATAATGTATCCATTGTGGAAGGGGGAGGGATCTTGACAGTTCTTTAATTCATATGCTGAAAAGTAAGGAAGGAAAAAGGTGCAGAGTATTGTTAGGACCCAAAAGGAAATGTGCATTTCTGAAAAGGCTTCAGATGATGCCCAAAAGATAAGATTGTTCATGGAAATTAAAATGTTTAATCTGCTGACAAAAGCAGTGAAAATTGCTTGCCCAGACAATTCTCCTCCATGAAGTCTCATTCTCTCAGCACAGGAGGTAGCACTACAAAGTAACCACCTTTCTGGTTTAATGAATGATGTAACCGGTTTTATTTACTGATCTTTTTGATATCTGATCTGCCATGGTAGTACTGATCGTGACACTTGTTACGTATGTTTTTAAATTTTCAAAAAGTACTCCATACCTTTCAGGAAAAATAAAACGTATATTTCAGTGATATTGAGATGAAATGCCATACTTTAACGGTTGATTTTGAAGGCCATCAATACTGAAATTCAATTTACACTACACCACACAAGAAGCACTATAGATCCGAATACAAATATAACCTAGGTATCAAAAGGTTAGCTCTTCCTCAGGTAAATGCGTCACTGTAGTTAATCAAATAACATATTGTGTTTTATACTCAGAATATGAGAGAGGCTTGATATTACATTTCATATTATACAGGTCAATAAATAAGCTGAAGAAAAAGAGAGGCTCAAATCCGGCAATGTGATGACTGCTGAATGTGTGTGCACAAACCAAAACGGCAATAAGATTCAAGTAAGACAGGCCTGCACTCACCCAGAAATTGAACAAATATCAATATTCTCAATATAAAGAGACTTCAATAGTTCAGAGAGATAATTACAAATTCCGCGTCGGATTCAAGCCTAGGGCCGATAAAAATTCCTTTCTCTGTCGGCGGAATGTTCACGACTTCAAAAGTAGGCAAAGAAAACATGTGCCTATTTGTGAAGCCTTGCGATATTTGAGTACCAGGCTGTTTTTCACCTGTTGGTGGTCTAGACTAAAAACACACACAGATTTCCCAAAATCACTGTGCAAAAAGGCTGTTATTTTAGAAATGGAACAGGCATTTCTAAAAATGCAAGATATAATCAACTAGTGCTGATCAAAATATTGTGCCCAAAACAAATGACCCTTTGCTGATCTTGCCAAGTGGGTGTTGAATGGAATGTAGTGGATGAACAATAACATACAGTTGTATGACAGCTGAATTTGTTACCATTTATTTTTCTGCATTACATTTATATATTATTATTACTGCAAAGATGCATAGACGCTGCTCCCAAATATGAAATATAATATTTTTATCTCATATTCACCCCTTGTAAAGTGTTCCTGTATTACTGACATACAGTGCATCTCCATTAAAATCTCTTTTTATAGTGCTGCTATTTCTGCCCATAATAATGTTACTGTACGCAGTGTAAGAGCTGATCCACACTCCCCCAGACGGTCCAGATCCGGGTTCTCCCATTCAGAATAAAGCAGAAAAAGCAACATAGTCTTTTTCCTAAAGAATGCTAATGGAAATCTTCACTGATCAGAACAATATTTAGCAATGTCTACAGTACAGGTCTTGGCTGTGCCAGGTGAACTACTTGATCTAGATGTGCGATTAAGGCTGGGACATTTCCATCAAAGCACAGAAACACCTGAACTCCAGCTATATGTGCACGGATTGCTCTTTTGATTCAGAATGTTTTATTGTTGTATATACAATGCCATCCAAAATTATTATCGCCCTTGACAAAATATGAGCAAAGAAGGCTGTGTAAAATAAACAATACGGTCAATGAGCTATAGTATATTCTAATACAATTTCTCAGAGAAAAATAGTTTTTTTCCAAAAGCATGTGTCACGGTTATTCAACCCCTTGTTTTCAGTACTTTGTGCGCCCTAGCTTTGTTTTCTGTTTCCATTCCAGGCCGCCCTTACACTTTACAGTCTGCAAGCAGTCCCCAGAAATTAGCTTAAAGGCATACTGAACTTTGTTCGTCATGCAATGAGAGTGAATGGAGAGAGAAAAGAACATCATTCTCCGTTGGCCAGTTGCTGACCACTGGAGCAAGTCATAAAGTTGAGCGTGAATATTACGACTCATATCGGGGCCAGGTAGCTATACAATATTACGTTCTAACATGCCTTTCAGAACCCCTAAACCAAGTAACGCTGATGGGAAACACCCGGCTTCCATAAAATTCATTAACACATGCAACAAAACAAATAAAATAGAAAATCTCACCTTGGTAGGACAGTTTAAACCCCTGTCTATTTTCAGAGTGGTCACTGTAAAAGTGAATCACCGTTTCATGCGTTGTGCTTAGCAGCGAAGGTGGGAGTTGGCTCCCACTGAACTGACCAATCAGGGAGCTAGTGTGGTGCGGTCCATTGCGCACCTCTAAAAAATCATGGTTGTCCTCCGTGGAAAAGTTAAAAAACTGGATATGAGACCCTGCAAAACAGGGAGACATAAGAGTGCACAAAAAAAAAAAAAATCAACAATTTATAATAGTCATAAAATTTCTCAAGACAAACAAGGAGAAGGAACGGGTATGAGGGGGAGAGAGATTCTGGTGAGTTGCGTCTGATTCATAACAGAGAAAGGGGAAAGCTAGCAAAAGGCTTTCAATAAATAAACTGTGTACCACTTGTATAAGGTAAGAAAAATGCATTATGGGAAAGGCCATTCTGTTATTGCCCACTTTTTTTCCATTACACATTTTCTATTTCTTTGTTTAAAAGCCTGACAAGCAGCACATGGTCCTGAAATTATTAGAACACAGCTGATGGACCATGATTCAAACAATGGGTGGTTGTCACACTGTCTTTAAGTCACATTAACTTCTGCGGAAAAGTCAACTGATCTGTTTTCCCCGTGAACTGCGATTCTGTGCATCAGTCGGGGAAAGCAAAACACTGGAAAACATGGCACCTTTGCTTTAATGAATTTCCACTCAAAGAAAATGAGTGTTTTTTGTCTTGCTCTTTTAAGGTTGTCTGGGACTCCTTTCATGCATTTTATCATAATTGAAGAAGATATGAAACACTTTTTTCTCACATAATTTCCCAGTGAATTGGTCTTTAGTGTCGGCACTGTCATTCTTCTCTTTCTGTGTATTGTGTCCATGTACTATCATAAAATATATTTTTTTATTGAATAACTGGCTAAAATAAATTAGCTTAGGCAAAATAATAAATCCATTATCATGGTTATGGTACAAATGTAAATAATTGATTTGGTCATGGTAATCAGATATTGGCTTTCTCTACTCAACCAGTACTCAGACACTCATTATTTAACATTACTTTACTGCCATTTAACAGACGCTGCTTTTCAGAGTGACAAAATCTTACTTTTTTTAACCATACAATCAATTTATGCAGCTCCATAAAGCTCTGAAATTAAATACCTTGATCAAAGGTCCAGCAGTGCCCAATGCGGGAATTGAACCTACAACCTTTAAGTTTGAAGCCCAGTTCCCTGACCATTATACCACACTGTTTTTTAAATTTTTTTGGCCAAACAGAACAATCAGATCAATGTTAATGAAATGGTTATTACATTTAGGGCCTGATTTACTAAGACCTTTAGCATGTGCAAAACCTACTTGCACATGCATAACCAATGATTGCTGCAAAACAAATACCATGACCAATAAGTGGTCATGTTATAGGTTTTGTGTGTGCTAAAAGGTTTTGCACATGCTAAAGGTCTTAAGCCTGATTTATACTTTGTCGCAGGCCCCTTTCGACAAGTGTCGAGCAAGAAAAATAAAGGGGTCGCACGACGTTTGTCATTTATACTTCAGGCGAAGATCTGCGATGAGGTTTTGGTTGTCTCTATGGTAACGAGACGACAACCTCTGACCGTTTGTTTACATTTCTAATAGGCTACTTGGCAGCGCTCGGTGAAATTATTGAAATTGCATATCATAATATCATATTGTACTTTCCCTAAAATAAGTATAAGTATTCTACATTCAACTATATTGCCCAACAGAAAATAAACTGACTATTAGAGACGGGACCCTGTGGACACATCATTCGTGCCCCACCATGAGGCATGCACCGTACAGCCAGGCTGAAAGGACTCTCTTTACTTTACTTGAAAGACTGTCTTTACACCACAAAGTCACACAAAACAGTAGTCCTGCCTGTTGCACATATTATCACTGTGCAACCAAACTTTCCTTGGTTTTATTTGTTGCAAGTTCTTCAGTGTTATCTAAAATCCACAAAATGATCAATAGTTTACTTTTACGGATCAATGTCCTTAAGTAACTAACGGAAGGCATGTGCTAAACGATGAGGCTTAGGACATAGATTTTTTTAGTCAGTGTTTCATGTTTTTCCAGCACTTGATTCGACCCACTCTGTTGGCCCTAAAAGCTGTAATCAGCAGTCGCTTGGCCATCTGTTGTTCTTATTCAAAATATTGCTCCCTGGTAACAATGCACACTAATGCATTTTGATACAGAGCACAAACAAGATTGTTTTATTCGTACTTTTGCAGTGTCAGGTTGATAAGGCAGAAAATTGCTTTTGGATATCTGCGAGGTGAAGGAAAGAGTCTGGGGAAACTCAGTCTTTGTGCTTTTAGGCATGTGTTTGAATCGCTTTTTAAATAACATACAATTACCTTGTTTAGTACTGGAATGGTTGCTTTGTCCCAGGCTTATCTGAGCTATGAAGCACACTGAAACCACCAAAGTGGGCCACCAAAAGAAACTTGGGCAAAATTCTAATTACCGATTTTGGATGAGTATCTGAGAAAAGTTGAAAAAAGTGAGGAACGTATAAACAATGCAAACAACCAAAGTATAAATGGAATGCATGGACTGATTGGTAATTATTGCTGTTATGATTCTGATGGGTACAGGAGTAATCTATGGAAGTGAATCAAATACCATCAAAACCACACACCGTAATCTTAAAATGATTAACTGCAAACATTACTCAGAGGTGTTCAAACTGGCCTCTTATGTACATGACGGTGTTATCTGGAGAATCCCAAAGTTTCTCACAGAGAATGCAAACAGACCCAGACATAACAGAGTGCTTTGCTTTGTTTTTCCTCTTTCCCCTGCTAATCTTCCCAAACAAGCCGCATTTGGAATATCGCAATCGCAGGAGAAATTACTGCACAATTCAAATATGCAGGACTTAACAGCTGCAAATAGCAATTGGCAAGGAAACTCACAGAGGGCTGAGTGGATAGAGCCATTTAACTCATTTTCAGTAGTGGGCCCATGAGGTAAATGATATGTGATCTGTGCAAAGCCAATAGTTGAGTATGCTCAAAACTAATGAATATTCATGGCGGGAGTGGCTGCTAAATTGTTGTCTGATGCTTTCCACGGTGACAAATTCTCAGAGACATGGCAACTTGCAGAAATGTTACCAGAAGAAGCTTTAAGCACGTAGATGACGCTGAATATGTTGCATATACTATATTTTGTGTTTGTCAGGACGACAAACACATAAAGTCTTGTGAAAGGAGGTCATTATCTTGGTGAATAATGTCTTACCGTATCCGACAGGTAGTAGAATCCTCCAGGTGCAGTCCAGATTACCTGGGTAGTTTCCAGGAAATCCAGGGCTTAAGATGACATTGCTCAGGTCATAGAGGGTTCCGCCACACCGAGCTGAAATATGCACATCCATGATATCTAAAACCGTCTGCACTGCACAGAACACATATCTCACACATAAACAAACTGCTGCAAGGACAGGGAAACTGGACCTGAAACAACGGTCAGAGGCTAAACTCAAATGCTTGTAAAGTGTATAAAGAGGGAGGTTCATACCTATGCACAGAGGAGGGGGATAGTTCCAACGCCGTACCGTTCCAGGCATACATGAGATATGAGAGTGCCCCTGAACAGGTGGAAAAAATCCCCCAAAAACAGAGCAGTAATAGGTGTTACTTTTATATCTCAGTACTATACCTGACAGCAGATGTGCTGTATTTCCTGTTCTGTGGCTGAGTGTTTCACACTCAGCACTACAGACCTGTTATAGACTTGCAGACCATAAGGGAATGTACAGGCTTCATTAGTGGAACTTGCACATCATTCAAAATTCTGAATTCGCAATCTATCATTGGGGTTAAGTCAGAATTAATCCGGGGAAGAGGGAGGGTGGGGGGTGGGTTCGTAAGGGAGAGAGAAGACATGCGGACATCGGATAGGAGGGAAACGTATGACTAATCTAAAAAGACACCTTAAGGCACGTCAAGTTCATTCCAAGGTAAATATCAACTTATTAGTTTGTTTATGCTGATAAACACTAATGCTAGGGTGGGTTAAATTATGCTATTATGCATCTAATAGTGAGGGCTCTGCTTGCTTCAAACACATAACGTTAACACTAGAATAGCTAACTAGCTGGCTATGTCGTGTGAACATAACGTTTAAATTTTTATCAGTGCCAGCCTTGTCCCTTCTGAGTGAAAAACATAAAAAAGTCAGTTCTTTAATCTGCTCATAGCTAATGTTAGCTGTAATTCACTTGAAGACATCAGCTTCATACTAACCCCCGGTTTACACTGTGAGCGATTCCGTCACTCGGGTGCCGGAAGCCATTTTCTATTAAGCTAAGCGACGGTCAGAAACCCGAGCAACTGGGCGACTGAGGGCCAAGTTACATTAAATAATTTAGGAAACATTGGGTAGCATTGCTTTGGAATAGAGCATGGAAAAGTATTGTTATCAAAATGAACCCAAGTTACAACAAACAATATTGGCTATCATAGCTCACTAATTAAAGCCAATAGTGTTTGTTGCAACTTGGCCTAATTTTGATATCAATACTTTTATCGGCAGGCCTAGTTTTTGCAAATTTTAATTAATAACTTACAAACAGTGCTTTGTATGTGTGAGTAACTTGGTAACTTTTTTGTACGTTGAGAATGTTTTTTGTGGAGATAATTGTCAGTGTCATGACATAACTAAGAATAGGCTATATGGCAAATACGTCTTTGGTATTTTGCCGTTGTTTCTCTTCATCAAAAAATTTGTAGCTGCACGAACCGACACAATGATCTTATCCCTCCCTCAACATAGTAGACTTGAGCAACCCAGTGATCAAGTCTCTCACTGCGTGAACGCAAGGTTAGTCTTGCTAAGCAGGTGATAAAATTACCTGTCACAGCCAAAATTAGCCTTTGTAGCACCCCAAATGTAAAGAAATTGAATTAAAATATTGTCATTTGCTTATTTGTGCCATAAAATGTATTGTTTGTGCCGTTATGATTCTTGACATATGAAACATGATAAATATAAAATAATAACCTATGTGCATCCTTAGGCTACTTGTTCCCCCCTTAATCAAAGGAACATAAAACATGACTGACAGGTGGACACACACAGGTGGATACAACAGGAGACTGTCACACTGTGTCACCCATCTGCTCCTTCTCCTCCTTGTGTGACAAACACACGCACGCACGCACGCACGCACGCACACACGCACACACGCACACACGCACACGCACACACACACACACACACACACACACACACACACACACACACACACAGGAGGAAAGACATTGTCCATTGTTCCACAGAGAAAGGCAGAATTATTTTTTTCTTTTCAAAGAGGGGCTGTGGTGCTACGATAGTTTGAAGAGCGATGACATCACTCCCAGCCATAGACTTAATAAAAGCTAAGTCTATAGCCTATCGTGTCTAATATTTCAAGAACCATAACACCACAAAAAATCATTGTGAGCAAATGAACACAAATGCTATGTGTAAAGTTAATAATTATGTAGTTAAAGTAATGCTCACTTAATATGAAATACTTCTTAGAGGAGAGTGCATCTGACTAAGCTGTGTCTAAAATTTGACAAAAATTCAGTTAGGTTACACTGACTAAAATTAAATTGAAATAAATTACTGAAATATGACAAAAATGTAATAATTTTTTATTGAAAAGAGTAAGACTAAAACTAAAATAAAAAATTCCTGCAAAAATGATTTTTAGATGAAGATGATTTTTATGGTGTCTTACTGATTTTGACCAATTGTGGTACTTGACATTGAAAAGCAAACCCTTCTGATTGGTTGGTGAGTGTCAGTGTGGCAACTCTACCGATTATAAAGTTCATAAAGCCTTGTCCTGTCAACAAATTGTTAAGTACAGCTGCTCACCTGCAGAAGGTATCCGGGCTCACAGCTGAATGACACCACCTCGTTCACCATGTATCGATCTCCCGCCTTTATTCCATTGCTAGGCAACAGTGGCTCTGGGCAAGTGGTGAGACCAACCGCTGCATTAATCAGAAACAAAAGAGAGCCTCCGTTGTGATTTCCAAAGTGTCTTTTTAGCAGATTTCAGGTTGTGAAATATAACACTATGGTAGACATGGGGAGTGAACGTTACCATGACAACTGTTTGAAGAACCATTTGTGTCTTCTCTCTTTAGAAGTGCTGATTTAACCTGCCGCACCGTGTCCCTCGGCTACATAAAATGCACAGCCCACGTCATGTTTGCTGTGTTTTGCCTTACTAAATAATTTAAGAATACCACCAAACAATGCAGTCTTGTACAAATCACACACACCAACGCAACCTATTGCTCCTTCAACCTAACGCAGACACACTTCTTAATTGTATCCAATTAGAAGATTGTGTTTCCATGACGCATATTGTAACACCTGCATTAACACGGTATGAAATCTTTGTAAATCATTCATGTAAGCGTCATACAATGCTTTCCTGAGGATGGAATAACAAAGCAATACTCTGCTGTGATGTGAAGAAAATAAAGTCGCATGACTTAAAGTTAGATCATCCCTCAGACCAAAATTGTGTCAGAAGTAATTTCAATTATTTATGAAGATGCTATGCTGTGGACTTTGGAGTGGCACGCCCAGCGAAAGCCCTCATACATGGTGCAATGATGTGCCTGTGGCTCTGACCAGTTTTCTTATTAATGATGTTTTGTTTTAAATTTATAACTGAATTTAAAATAAGGGTCTCTTCTTTCAAGTCTTTTCGAACATACTGGAAACAAATATCCACTTTCAATATGATTTCTATACTACTGTCGGTTTCTAGAAAGGTAAACACATATTCCACATTTTCACCACTACTTCAGCATACAAACACTATCCAGCTTATCTCACCTCAATGTCCTTTTAATGATAAGTCACACGTACAGTGTATAGATTAGTTAAATGTACAGTATGTAGGTTTTATGAGGAGTCATTTGTACAGAATGTAGGTTTTAAAATGTGTCATCATAGGGGGTGTATGAGTAGTCATGTACAGTATATGTAAGTTATAATGTTATGAAAGTGTTTTTCATTTTTCATGACCTCCAAGGTTTCAGTAACTTATATAAACACACACAAATCTTGGATTATTTTAACCAATGCCTCTTATGATCTGTTGACTCCAGATGCACAATTTAGAATTGCCCCTCACCATTAATAACAGAGAAAGATTAATAACAGAGGGACCACAATATTCAAAATGCCACATGTTATCAGATGGTCTGACACTTTAAGAGTCCTGTTGAACTTATCTTTCTTTGTCTCAGCCATTCGCCTGTCACTTATTTTGATCAATATCCTATCTCTTGTAAATTGTAGTTCTACATTCCTGACACTCAGATTGCACATACCATACATTTTGTGAGCTTTTCTAAGAGAATTCATCAATAAAATGTCACATATTCAAGCAAGGCAGTGCCTAAGAATAAATGAACAACTAGTCTCAACAGATGTCTGTTGAGAACAGAAATATAAATGTTTTTTTATTTTTTTGTGTAAAACCAGTTTGCTACTTTAAAAGCAGATCTCAAAGACAATAATCTCAGTACATTCCGAATGGTTTTGCCTTCAGTCGCCACTTGTTTTTAATGACAGGGGGGAAAAAAAATAAAAACCCTTAAAATTTCCCAGTAGCAAGGCAGTTATCCCTGTATAGGCTGTACTGGAAGGCCTTTGGCATTTCATGACTGGTATGCAGAAGACATATTGCAGTCCGGGTAATTAGAATGCTGCCATATCTCTCACAGCTGAAAAATCTGAATCGGCTTGGCATCAAGAAGGCAGTCATTTTATAGCAAACTTTACACGATTCACAGATTCCCTGCAGATTCTCCTGCTGTCAGACAGTCGCAGATTTATAACTGTAGCTCCACTTTTCTGGCGCTCATAAATGCAGTACATGCCTTGAGAATGGTTGTAAACATGCTCTGTGATGTGCTGCGGTCTCTGCGAGTGCATTATACCAAGGTTGTTTTGGATTATTCATGACATCTCACGGCTTTCCACACAAAATAAAGACACAAAAAACTGAATGGCTTCTGGCAGCGCAGGACTGAAAAACATTAAAACAAGTTCACAGTTCCAGGCAAAGCTTTTGGTGGTACAGGTCAAAAAACGAAATAAAAGGTTCGCCACCAAAAAAAGGTTCTCATTGCTGAGTGAACACTATGGTAAAGTAAGATAGATTAAAAATAGCTCATACAGTTACAACCTCAATTAAAGGAATGTTTTATGCATGATCCCACACAGCTGTATAGGGGAGGAGACTCATTCACATAAAAAGGTGTTTTCAACTATTTTTGTCTGAAATGCCTATATAAATGCTTATATAATAGACATTATTTTAACACACCTTCAACCACCTCAGGCTAGAAAAAATATATATAAATAAACCCAGGGGCTGTGTTATAGTTATTGACAAAGTGCACTGCACATGGGCAGCCAGGAATGCCACATTTTATGTGACAGTAAGACCGCAAAAAAACACTATCCGCCAGCTTATGAACAAGGGATTTATAAAACTATATCCTCTGATCTTTCCCCAGAAGAACGAAAAACTGACTGCCATGATTGAGACTGATCCTCTTAATCTGTCCAAAGAAATTGAACTTGTAAATAATACAGTCAACTGAAAATGACACTGATAACATGATATCATTCACAAACACTGATAACATGACACTGACAACATGAACTAAGGAACAGGGCCATGAAATGATGGCATTTGAATGGGGACCCGTGGTCACCATAGTGAAACAGGAGAGATGTCTGCTGCAGAACTACAACTAATACTATCCAGTACTATCCCTTACTCCATGCACAGATGGTGGTTCACATTTAACACCCTAGGGTGCTTGTATGAGACCGTGGTCTCATGTAAATACCCTAGGGTGTTAAATGTACACAAGCAGTGTTAGATTTACAGCAGCATTTTTGCTGTGCGTGATCATAGCGTCTCCACTGCAGGTAACACCCCGTGAAGGAACCCCACACAATGCACTCTTAGGAAAAATATAGTTCTGCAAATAATCATTGTAAGGATACTTGGCAATACTGTATTTGCACTGTTTTGGTTGCTGTTTTTGTTGTTATTTCTCCCCCCTCCACCAGATCCCACAAATTTGAAATAGATGTGTTTTTCACATTTACATATCAGTTAGCAGATAATGAAATGTTCTCCCATTGCAGTGCACTCCCCACCTGCAGATCAGCGATGGCCAGATGTCAGACTTGAATGGTAATACCAAGCAGAAATCATGTTATGCACATCTTTAATGACATGCAAATCTGCAACAGCAAACTGTTTGTTCGGTACCTTCAATGGCAAATGAAAATGGACTGAAAGACTCCATACACATGCTTTTATCCATCACTAAACAAGACTTCCAGAATCTGAGTCACGTTTAGCAACAGAAGAAACTTGTATACATGTATGTGTCTATGTCTAAAAGTAACTAGAAACTAAATAATTTCGAGGGCACAAATGAAAATGGTAAACTATATTGTAAAAATATAAAAATATGATACTAATATCTACAGGGGGTATCAGTGCAGAGAGTGTTTTAGGATTTGCACATTAGACACATTATCATCTTAAAGGCTTAAAGAGACCTTTCATCTGTTAATGGATCAGAACGTATTTGTTTTCATTATTTAATCAATGATTATTGTACAGCCACATTTCCATTAGGGTTAATTAATTAGAGCCGGTGTTGTGCTATATGTCTAATGGAAGCAAGCCATGTGAGCATTAAGATTAAATTAGCCAACTATAAAAATGCAAGACCTGAGTGTTTTTACTAATGCACCAGTTTGGAAAAATGCTAATTAAACAGCCTAAATGTGCAGACTAGGTAAACTAGAGAGAGCAACACAAAACGTCACAGAAGATTAAAAAATCTATCATTCCCACGTGCAAATGATTCAAATAAGGTTGTAAATAATTAATTTGTATCAATTTATAAACCATAATGAAGTACTCTACATTGTCATTTACTCTCACAAAAGTAATTATTTCAAAGCAACAGTAAGTTGCATGTTTAGTTTTTTATTTATTTATTTTGTCATCCTGGTGTGTGAAGGTAAACAACGCTTTGCCTTGCTTCTTCTGGGAGTTATTTGCCTTTCCCATGCTGATGGATGACAAAGATTTTACATGTGTGTTAGCTCATTTTTATACCCCCAGGACCCCATGAAAAGCCATAGTACAGTTCCCTAAGATGAAGATGAACTTAAAAGGTAGCCTGCTAGTGCAGATTAATTTACATTAGATTTAAAAATAATAATAAATATTAGGGGTTCGAATTAGCATACTGTCATATATATATATATATATATATATATATATATATATATATATATATATAATATATTCAGTCTGAATATATAATATAGCTCAGTACTTTTAATGTTTATTTTATACATAACATTCTTTGCTTATCTTCATCAAGGGTGTGAATGGGATGTGTGTGTGTGTGTGTGTGTGTGTGTGTGTGTGTGTGTGTGTGTGTGTGTGTGTGTGTGTGTGTGTGTGCGTGTGTGTGTGTGTGTGTGTGTGTTTGTGATAAAGGCCCTAATATGAACATTTTTGCATTGACATATGAGTGTGGTATACCTGTGGACTGTCATTTGGCCACTTTCAGTAAAACACCTACTTTACTCAGGATCCACAAAAGGGAACCCAGCCCCACATATTCTTCCATAGATCCTGGTTCTGCCCTCCTCAGTTCTTCTACTTAACCCATAAGCTGCAACCTGTGTGAATTTGTAACGGTTTCATCTTTGTCCAGGATATCTCATGTCTACGACCAACCCAAAATCCAAAAACAGGCTTATGCTCTTAAGGTTTATCTTTGGTTGCCTTTGGAAACAGAGGGGAAATTTATCATTTTTTCTCCCTCAACAATGTGATTTCTCAGTCTCACTAATGATTTATACAATACCTCAGTGCGTGCTGGTGTAAGGTACTCCTTCAGGAGACCACTCTATCCACGGACTGGCATAGCTTAATCACAGCTTATTGTTTAAAAGTACTACCCCCCAAGGCCATTACCTCTCTGTTGGCAGAGCATCATTGCTTTTCCCTTCCTATTATATACACAACAAATTGCATGGTTTCTTTGAAATATGCTGTGAAGTGCTTGCTAAAAACACCTTTGCTTAGAGCACGATGTCATATATAATGTGATTCATTGATTGACCTGTATGGTAGAAGGCCTGTTTGCCAGTTGTTTTTACCTCATGTTCAAACAGATTTGTCAGTGTGAGAGTGAATCAAGAGTGGCAATTGATTGGGTAACCCTTGCCAGCTGGAAAACTACAACTTCTGCTGAGTGATGGCAGGTAAAGACAGGCTGACAACCTTTTTTAAGGGTAACAAATTGTCTGTACACTATCGTTTCCCCAAAGTAAAGCACGTGCCTTCCTGTAGAGTGCACTGTGATCGACCCAGCCTGACCCCAAGGGAAGGTATTGGATCTAGGAAATGTACCAGGCCCAAGACATTATGTGGCATTATGGATGAGTATGTGGAGCTTTTGTAGATCTCTAGTGCTCCATGATAAATTATCGGAGTTCATGAGGGAAAAATAAATTTAATTGTAAATATTAACACATCTGTAGCTGTTAAAATGAAACATTTTAATTCATTTGAACAACTACAATGGAATAAACACACAGACACACACAAACAGCACAACAGGCCAACAGTCATATCGCTGGTGTGTGTTGTGTTATTTTTAGCTCATATTTTCTAAAGTGAAAACACATAAATACTAAACATATATTTCAGTGAAAGGTGGTGATAAATTGACCAAAAATAATGGTTTTACTGGACAAAACGTCTAAAGTAATAATGGTGTAATTAAGTATGATATACTCACTTTTGTATTCTAAGTGGAATCCAGCGGCGACCACACTGATATCCGTATGGAAGTGCAGGTAAAGCTGATTAGAGGTGCTGTTGAGCAAAGCCGGGGCTGTGGTTCCTGCAACACAGAACATTCCGGGTGATATTCTTCCATACCATCAAAGCTGAAGAGTGTGCAAATAAATACACTACCGTTCAAAAGTTTGGAATCAGTGAGACATTTTTATTTTAGTTTTTGAAAGAAATTGATACTTTTATTCACCAAGGCAGCATTACATTGATCAAAAAATACAGTCAAGACATTGATAATGTTACAAACTACCACTTTTTAAAATTTCTTTTTATTTAATTCTATTTCTACTTTAGCAATTGTAGCCATTTTTACACATAGTCCCCCAATTTTAGGGCGCCAAAAGTAATTAACATAAATTTAAATAAAGTCATCATATTTAATATTTGGTTGCATATCCTTTGCATGCCATGACTTACTGATGTTTGTGACCCAACAACATCAAAAGACTCTTGATATATTATTTTCAGTTACCTCTTGGCATTTTAATTGGGGGGTGGGTCTAGATTAAGCTGTAAATTACAAGGGAATAGTATAGAACACATGGTTGGTTAAATGGCTGTAGGTCAACAAGGGTCTGAGGTTTCAAACAAGTCTCCAACAAATCCATCACTTTGCTGCCAGATGTGCAGTAGATATGGATGGATCACTTTAAGGGTTGTTTCTCTTGACTCATTTTCCTATTGAACTTTATGGAAACATAAATCAAGAGAAACAACCCTTAACGTGATCCATCCATATCTACCCAGAATTTTGCTCCTAAAATCATTCCTAAAATGACCAAGTACTGCAGGGACAAAGCAGCTGATTGTGTGCTTAGGAGAGGCATACTAATTGCTCATTTTTGACAGCACTGAAATAATCTGAACAATCAAAGTAAGAAATATCCTTTAAAAATTTATATTTTCATTAACCCCTTCGTACAGATGGCAAATTTGGTCAATTCTCACCCATTTAGGGGGTGCTCTGTTTAAGGCTTTGATGCTCACACCTGGAGTTATAGAGAAACTTGGCAAATGGCTTAAATAAAACAAGACAGTTTTACCATTTACAATACGAACTTTGTATTTGTTTATTTTCATAATTTAAGTAAAAATAAAGTGCCACAAATGCAACTTTGGAAAAATGCAAAAAAAAAAAGAAAAAAGTTTTTCTTTAAGTTTGCAATGAAATACAGTGAGCTACATATATGAAACAGGTAGATATATACATTTCGTGGATCTTAAACTCTGTGACTACAAGTGTGAAAAATCTGAAGAAACAGGAAAATGCTGCCAAATGTTCTAGCTTCAAAGAAATGAAAGTCGGTACATCAAACAGAAAACATGACTGAGCAATGCTTTACACTACAGTGTGTGAAATGCACTCAAAATATGAAAATAACCATATCCAACATAACCTACTGGACAAGACAGTGATCGAGTGGAAAAATGAACGTACGTATGTAGCCAGCGAGAAGAACCACAAATTACAAGTGTAATGGTTACACAGGGACATTTTGGGACTCTGGCTTTCTGATCATGAGACTGGCCCCCCTGCGGAGTCGTTCACAATTAACACTCCTGATCAACTGAGGCACAATGGAGTGTCTGTCCCCTTCTTCATGAGACTCTGAGATGAACATAGACTGCTTGATCGATCAGGCGCCAGTCTGGGCAGGAACACCCCCCCCCCCCCCCCCTCCCCTTTGAGAAGGAGAGGGGAGATTTAACTAACTAACTAACTAACTAACTAACTAACTAACTAACTCTCACACACACACACACACACACACACACACACACACACACACACACACACACACACACACAAATAGCTGGCCCATCTATGTTTCATTGTTGGTTTCAAGGGAATGAGCCAATCTGTTGTATGGGTTCCCTAAAGCCAATTGGGATCAAAGGGATTTTGACCATAAAAACCCATATAACTTTGCCAACGTCGCTTTGATGGTAAAGACGCTGTCTTACGCCTACCGGACGCACCACTGAAACACATCTGCGTTTCCCAACCCGCATCTCGCCTGACCACTGAGACAGAGTTGGCCTGCCACCGTCCACAGAATAAACCAAGCTGGTTTATTCTCAACAGCTGTTTTGAGGACACGTTTCTTCAAACTGTTCCTCTACTGTCTCCCTTGCGGCCAAACCCAAGTGGAGATCTGTGCACGTCCACGTCGACCTGACTGGAAACCTGTCGTGACCCGACTTTGGTGAAGAAGTTTCCAGGAGTCCACACACCTGCTGGGACCTTGGGCCAGCTTACAAGTTGACATCACTTACGGAATCGGGACTGGCCTTCCCTTTGTTACCGTTAAGTATTGAAACACATTTTATTTAGCACTGACATCAATTGATAGGGTAGCATAAAACCTGTAATACCCAGTTGAGGTTATTTCACTGCTGGTTCTTACTGTTGTTTGTATTTTGTTTTGCAATGCGCGTTTCGGTCGGGAATAGCCCATTTCCCTGATCTTATAGTTTTACACTGTCAAAACTTAATATTTATGAGACTGATAAAACGACCACAAAAATAAAACTAACCACAAAATATAGTTTAGCATGGCATTAACCCATAACGCAAACTAAGTTTTGTTAATGGTAGGACTGTTAGCTTATATATTTAGCCATCACATAATTATAATTTCCTCTGATTAACATTAAATCATAGAATATATTCCTCATGTTATATCAATTATTGTTTCTATTATTCACATATTCATAGTTGTAGCCAATAAAACATGTCATTTTTCCAACCCATTGTCATGTCTACGTTATTTCACTAAGTTGGGCTCTACTGACGTATAGAATTCTAATTCAGTGTTGAAGTTATTTAATTCTGAATAAAAGTGACCAAACCTCACTACACAAGCAGTACTTTCTTCATGTTTGCATCATAGTACATTGACTAGATTAAAAATTATGTTATGCTGGGCTGCAAATTATTGGTCAAAGCATCCCAGGAAAAATTACAAACACCATTGAAAAGGATATACAGTCCTCCATCGGATAAAACAATTGTGAATAAAACCGGAATCACGTGAAATACTTTAGAGCTGCAGGTACAGTATATGGGGTGTTGCGCACAGACGTTTGATGTTGAGTAATAACAAGCTAAACTGGTGTGTATTTCTCAAACAGATTGTCAAAGACAATAAATGACCACTGAATTTTGAAAGGGACATCTCTATGCTTAAAACCAATGGTAGGATTGTATTTTTATTTCATATTTATAGTAGAATATGACACAATAATTTGACATGTTTATTTTGCATTTGAGTGAGCAGGGCTTTTCACGTTTTCTTGGCATACGATCGGGCTATTGTTGGGTTTATTTTGTTGCTATGACTAATAAATATATTTATGAACTCACACATAGATGCTATTGTCCACTATGTCACGCATGGGTAGGTATAGTGGGGGGTTGCTTGTTAAATGGACTTGCTTTGGGAAAATAGTGACACTTAGAAATTCCGTATTCTGCAGAGTTGTTACAAATCATGTATTAATAAAGATAAAACATGGAGTTTGAGGTTTCCATTCACAGTCTGGCTGCAGGAGCAACGAATGTCTCAGTAGAGCAAAATCTTGGTGCTGTCGTCCTGGTCACTAGGCATCTGCGCAAAGCTAGCTTACACCAGGGAGAGACCACAACACAGCAAAGTAGCCACAAACAAACAAGCAGCGTGCTAGGCTACTTTGTGTTTTGTAGAGTACTGTTGTCTGATGTGCTCGTGTGATACAGGAAGTATTGTGTAAACATGGAGACACGTAACGATTGAGAGGAGGTCCAGAGGCATCGGCCATCTGCAATTTGATCCAGGTTACCAATTAGTATTATCACTGTTGTTGATATTAGCCGTATTAGCCTATGAGATCTATGTCTACAGACTAGAAGTGTATGAGTGAATAACTTATTTAGGCCTACTATTTACGGATGCTTTGAAACATTTGAAAGCACTATAGCTTGCAAGCTGAATGGGTATTAGAACTTTTGAGATGGTTAAACCGGAAATGCCTGAAAAAACGTGAATAATATAGTGAAGAAAGGGAGGAAAGAAGGGGTCTTTATTCTATTTTTACTGCTGAGAGCTGAACCCAGAGCTGATCAAGATTTGATTTTGATTTTATTATTATGAATTTATTACGGGTCATAAAATGATGGTGGGTAGCCTACCTACTACAACAGAGTGTAAAACTCAAACGTGTAGAACATTTTGGCCAATTTTGGCTGTATTACAATCTGCTTGATCCCATAAATTGATAAAGCCTAATATCTAGAAGCTACACATTTAAGAAATTGTCCCAAACTGCTAAATATTGTGCTCTTTTTAATAAAATAAAATAGACGATAGATTATATTGTTAAAGCCTAATAAAACCTGTTATCATTTGCAAACAATTTAGTAGGCTAGCTCACCCACCTATTTGCGAATGAACAGTAAATCCTACTTGAGTAAATTGCATAAAAATAAGCCAGATATACACATTTTTAAATGTTGGCTAAATGTTTCAAAAAGATATTTGAATATCATAACAGTGTATGCTAGGCTACTATAGGAATTCACCTACAAAGGACAGTAGGCCCTCGATGACAGTAACCCAAGTTGGGTTCTTTCTTCAGTCGCCTCACCTCACTGCATGACTCTCGTTCTCTTTCGCGAAGAATGGGAGTCTGTGAACGAGAGCGAGAGTCGAAACGAGAACAAGATTCTGAACTAGAGGAGTTAATGAGTTGGTGAACGAATCTGGGAAACAAATCCTTTTAGAGTCAAAGGATCCGGGTCCCTGAAAGGAACCGTAATGCCCATCACTAATGTGGGAATCATGGCGATTTCCTTTACAAAAGAAAGAAAAATAAAATGCAGTGATATAACATGCAGAATGTGCAACAAAAATACCACGTGAGAGGCTGGTCTAACCCTAACCCCAGAATAAAAAAATGTTTTTGCTGATTGTTTTAATTTTTTTCAGTATAAAGAAGCAGAGTGAAATCAGATGTGAAATGAAAAAATAAAAACATTTCTGGGGGAGTACCCGCAGACCTACTGCCCCCACCACCACCACCCCCACCCCCCACCTTATGATCCACCACTCCAGAAAAAAATGTGTGCATGTAGACGTGACTGTTTCTCAACCATCACGCTATTGCAGGAGGTCCATTGGAAGTTTTTTGAATTTTGGGGTAAATACTTCAATAAAATTCAAACTATGCGTAAAATTATCAATATGTTAAAAAAAATATCTATAGTCTTTATTGGGTGCTGGGCAGTTTGAAGCATTGAGTGAAATTGAAGGCCAAAGTTTAAGTGAAAGCCATTGTAATGCTACTGTCAAAAAAGATGCATTAGTACATGTCATATCCGACATATATTGCTATGACTACTTTAGCGAATAGAGTTATAGAAGTTGTAATGTTAATGCATCTTAATTTTAATGTACTTGACAATATGAAAATGGGCTGAACAAATATTTCCCAAATTTGTTACATGGCGAGATATTGCAGAGATTAGTTGACCTGCCAAACACCAGAGATATTGACTGAAATGTGGGTTTTAACATGCAAGTTGCAAACAAAACTAAATGCACACCGTATACAGTACCAGTCAAAAGTTTGGACACACCTACTCATAGAAGGTTTTTTTTCATTATTTTTACTGTTTTCCACATTTTGGAATAGTAAAGACATCAAAACTATGAGATAACACAAATTAAATTATGCAAAGACCAAAAAAGTGTTAAACAAATAAATGCCATGACTCAATATAAAAGGATATCAAAAGACTCCTGATATCTTATTTCCAGGTACTCTTAGAAGCGATACTATAACCTCTGCATTTGAATGGATCTCTATGGGAATTGGGGGGTGGGACTAGATTTAGCTGTAAATTACACTGGAACAGTGTGGAACACATGGTTGGCTAAATGGCTCTAAGTCATCAAGGGTCTGAGGTATCAAACGAGCCTCAAAGCATCACTCTGCTGCCAGATATGCAGTAGATATGGATGGATCACTTTAAGGGTTGTTTCTCCTGACAAGTTTTCCTATTGAACTCTACGGAAAAATAAGTCAGGAGAAGAAACCCTTCAAGTTATCCATCCATATCTACTATATATATATATATATATATATATATATATATATATATAATTTTAACATTTTTTAAAATTAAAATTAAAATAGAAATTTTCTTTAAGAGTTAAAATTAATCTAGGGTGCGTTTTCACTTTCTAGATGTAGAGGTGTGGCTACTTAACAACTTCAGGTGCATTGTCATATCAGAACAATTTTGCTTTTATTAATATTAAGTGGAGTAAAGATCTGTACTCTATGAGAGAGAGAGAGAGAGAGAGAGAGAGAGAGAGAGAGATAATAATAATAACCTTTCACTCCCACTCCCAACACACACACGCATACGCATACAGACAGGACAGAGGACAGAGCAAGCTGACGGCGATGCTATAAGACCAAAGGAACACAGAAATCACACCCTCAGGATTTATGTGGCACTGAGCATCCAACACCCTCTCTGGTGATATTCAGAAGGACCTACAATTTAACATCTACAATACAGAGGTTTGTTTGTACAACACCAAGCTGAGCAGTAGATGGCTGAGGCGCATGCAGGCACAATCTCATAATTATTTGCAGTGTACTCGGCCCTATACTTAAAAAAAAGTAGCATTTAAAGCCCGTAAGCCCACATGATAATGCGGTGCTTCATAAAATGCTCCTGAATCTAGTAAGGTGACAGCTGGAAAGACAACATTCCAATAATGCAGTGAAAAAAAAAATATATATATAATTCTGAAAAATGCTCTTTTAAGGTTGAATGACTTGACTAATATTTTTTTGAATGAAGTTTGACATCTCTGTGGAGCTCATGCACTAACTATTCAGTAGCTATTCAGAGGACCTCCATTGCCATTAGTGAGACAGTCATCGCTGCCATTTCTTTTACATGTCAGAAACAATGCTGCTGTGCATAAAATGCACTCCACTGGATTGGATCTGGAAATGTTCAACAAGCTTCATTTCACAGTCTGACAATGACCGTGAAAGCCTTAACTAAGGCCTTCGTTCATTTATTTAAGTATTTGAGATTTGTGATGAACGTAGACAATACATGTAAACAAGGAAGGAAACCAGAAAGTAGGCTCTCAGAAACTATAGGCCTAGTTCATGAATGCAAACGAAAGCAAAGACCAAGAGAAGGTGTGTGAAGATTAATTTAATCTAATTTATCTAACTTATCTACATAGTGACAAACCGTTGAACCTTTTGGTAAGACAAAGTATGTCTTCATAGGGGTGAACATACCTGTCTGTCTGAATGCCCAGGACTACCAAACTGAACTTACATAGTTTGTCTTACTAAAAGGTTCAACGGAGAAAAAAAAAAAAATGAAGGTTTTCGTTAGCTTTAAAATACTGTTTATTTTTTTCCAATTGAAAATGTTTAATTAGCTTAATTTGTTCAATTTATGGAAAGTTTGATCAATTGCAATTTAGCACAGAAAATGTATAACTAGTTATCATTTTACAACCCTAGAAAGTTGCATTCGTACTTTAGACATTACAATAAACATACATGGTGAAAGTCAGGCTTAAGTAAAAGGAGAAAAATCTTTAATTTCCAAATTGTAACTCAATTGGTATTTGATTAAGTGTGATTAATCTTCCATGGGTTATGATGCAAAGCAGGGGAGGACGAGCGAACACAAAGCCGATCTGACAGTTTAATTAAAGGAATTATACTAATGGATTTGTAAGTAAAAGTAGAATGAAAAGACTGATTGTAATGGGTGAGGGGTGTCAGGGATGTAAAATAGGACCACACCGAGGAGGCGAACCATGCATCTTAATGCACTGCCAAATTACATAAGATTTAACACCGAGCAGAATGTCACTGATTACTAGATACATACGGTGGACAATCCTAAACCCCAGGCAGGGCCGCCTAGCAAACTAATCTCAGTTTCTGCAGTCAAGAGAGAACCACAGGATCCATTAATGAATACATGAGAGTGCATCTGTTGGACAACGTCTATAACCAGCGATTAGCCTACCTAACAACAAGTGGCCACAACTGATGTCTATTATGTTGCAATCAATGTTATTTTCACATGGATTTTTACAGTTTACAGCATGAGAGCATTATATCTTTATGATATGTCTCATGTTCCAATGTACAGAATCACTAAATATCCAGATGGCTTATCCACGCTCCACAAGAAGTCTGCTTTCGTTATAAGAAACTTCACAGGGTACAGCATACAACTGCCATACAGGGAGTATGTGTTTAAATCCAGCCGGAGAGGTTCCATTATTTCGCCCAAAAATTATTTGTATGTGTTCCGTTTTTATTTAAACATCTACTAAAACATGGTTTGGGAGCATTTGTTGAAGAAGACCACGTCCATAAATGCTTTTATTATTTATACCACTGTTGCTGAGCTAGCAGCCAAGTTCATTACAGGCACTTTGCAAGGATCACTTTGAGCTGGGCCACAAATCCCTCAACTAGAAGATACAAGAAATTTTTTAATCGGCCCCCTCTCCCACGAGAAGCCTAGTTTTCCAGCTCCTGCTGAGGAATGCTCTACCGGCTGTGGAAATTTGCACATCTTAGTAAAACTGTTAGATGCACTGCTAATACCAGGACCGTCCACACTTGGACTCAAAGAGGACACCCCCACCCCCCCGACCTCCCCAAACCACTTTAAAATTCACCTTTTCATCTTGTGTTCCATCAAACTCAGCCATGCATGCATCCTATTGGCCCGTTAAGCAACTTACTCGTAGCTGAACAAGGGAATCAATTCCATTTCAACACAATAATCCATGTACTAATTTGATTTGTTCAGTCAAGTTTTCTGGAGATTAGATTAGAACCAAAAAACCAATCACCCCTTCTAGCCTTTAAAGTTCCCTCAATCAACCGGGTCAGTATCTTACTTACCCGATAATGAGACGATTGGCTTTGTCCGTAAAAGAACTATGAGGGTGAATAAAACATGCTTTTTTTTACTGACGACCCAGAGCAATATAGAGGGAATGTCTTTTTAATCTTTAGAATGACTGAACGATATTACTGAAAAGATATATGGCTCAGTGAAAGTATATCTGGTTTTAATTTATTTTAAACTCAAATGACTATAAGGGGATAACTGAAGGTGATTACATTAGATTCTTTGAAAAATATCCAGTGGGACATTGTCAATGGAAGCCCATGGGGCCTGCACACTGCTCAGCTTTAACAAAAAAAATTATTTTTGGATCTGGTTTTTTACTGTAATAGTACACAGCTGTTCATTTTCTGGGAATAGGGTTTCTCTGATTAATGAAAATTCAATGGAGACAAACAGTGACTGCCAACTGGATCGCAAAAGTTTTGCCTCTTGTGTCCACATTGTTATTTATCCAACGCAAAATGAGGACATTCTGCTGCTGTTTAAAGCGTGTCCGGGAATTAGTCTTGGATTCACACCAGTATCTGTTATCCTAAAGTTATGAAACATAAAACCAATTGTGGTATAGAAGTTTTTATTGCTTTTCTTTTTTTAAATATATATATTTTTTTACTCTTATCTTTTACCTTTTTTACCGCCATGTTCGCTCTGTAGAAATGGCGATAATGTGGCTCCAACTTAAAGTACAGGACTGTTTTACCTCACCTGTTCAAACATACACTGATCAGAAATGAAGTTCGCACCTGAAAAGCTCCCCAGTTTTGGAGTTGTCATGTCTCCACCGTCATAGATTTCCAGGGAGTCCCAGTTGTGCTCTGTAGCAAAGCTCATCACTTGGATCTGAAAATAAATCCATCAACATTAAACAGCATTACACTGACACTCTAATAACACGTGATGCATTTGAATTAAGTTACATGAGCCTTGATTACTTAAATCCTAGATGATAATCATATGCCAATTTATTTGGGGAAATTGTATAAAGTGCTATTATTAAAATAATAGAAACAAGACCATTGTTGTAAAGGCATCACAGTATCTTACTTGCTACCTCATTAACTCATTAATCTATAAGCTATTACACAAAACCTTTCCCCACTCTGTTAATACTGTAAATGGTGTAAAACATATCAAGTAATCCGAAAGGAAAAAAAAAAATCCCCTTATTTTTCTGAACTGCGAAAACCATCCCCATGTTTTTTTTTTTTTGCAATATTTTACATATCTATTTTTAAGCTCCTGTCATTTAAATTTTTCAGTGGGAGGACTCCTCGTTTAATTGGGTTACATCCCCTTTCAGCTAAAGTGGAAACAAAGAAAAAAAAAAAAAGATTTTTTTGAACTTTATTCCAAAGCAGTTTATCTCTCCTGATAAGCATAAATCAGGCTCGTCTGGTTCTTGCCTGGATCCCGGCCCCTTCTGTGACAGTGATCCTCCACACGCAGTTCAGGCTGTTTCCATACGGCTCGGGAAAGCCAGGTGAAAGGATGGTACCCCTCCTATCTGTCAGATTCCCACTGCAAGGAACTGCAGGGAGACATGGGCGGGGGAGAGTTATATATCCATACAAATGTTTTTCGGCTCAGATATCCTTGATGTAATTATGACCATAATGATTTATTACATATTTACACATACTAAATGTCTCATACAGATCCATTATATACATGTCAGCTTGTCTAAACTGACATGTCATTTTATGGTTATATATTGTATATATTATCAGTGATAGAAAGTAATAAAGTATAAATATTCTTTACAGTACTCAGGTGCATTACTCGTGTGTTGGTACTTAAGTGTTTTATATTCCTTTATTTCATTAATTACCTTTACTTTTGACATTTAAGTACATTGTAAAACATATTCTTTTTTTTCTTTTACTCAAGTAGAGTTTAAATATGACCCTTTTTACTTTTACTGGTGTTCTTTTTAAATAAAGTGTCTGTACTTCAAGTTTTGCTTTTGGCTGTTTTTTCCCCTCCACTGTTCCTTATATGAGTGCATTAAATAAACACCGTCTTGCAGCTTGTTGTGGGTTTTGGATAAAAGCATTAAACATTTTTATGGAGAGTGGAGAGTTTATATGTGTGTATTAAAAAACTCACATGCTGTTATGTCTCATATATGAGTCATATCTCAAAGTTTTCATATTGTTTTTTTTATGATCACATTGCCTAGGTTAATATGGTAACAAGAAACACATGGCTTGAATAAAATAATAATAAAAAAAATCTACTGAAAAAAATGCTGCTGGAAAATATTGCTTTAGTTGGGAATTAATTGCCATTCTCCGTCAGATAACTGGGTAGTTTTGATTGAATCAAGGGGTGACTTTAATTCTGATGGGTTCATCAATGGGGTGTAACTCACCGCCCTCTACCCTCCAAAAAAGAGCACACCCCTGTTTGGTAATCTAAGGAGCTGCATGGCCTCCCCAGGCAGTGGCATAACTCATTGTGTTTTATTCCATAGCTCACATACTTATGAATTCCTTATATTCCTGCTTCTCTTAAATATGCAAAAACATGTCAGTTTGATCTATAAGCCCTAGTTCAAAGCTTTTGGCATCCCTCAGAGTCTGTCTTTATTTTTGCTCCATTTTCCTACAATCCTGAGATCACCTAGCAACAGAAAATGGGGAGTTTTTTCCACTGCACTCATTGTCAGCCTGGAAGCACCACGTACAGACCAGCATTGACTTGTGGACGATGTTGGTAAGCAAATCACTGACTGATGCAA
Source organism: Synaphobranchus kaupii (assembly GCA_029718625.1). Taxonomy (NCBI): domain Eukaryota; kingdom Metazoa; phylum Chordata; class Actinopteri; order Anguilliformes; family Synaphobranchidae; genus Synaphobranchus; species Synaphobranchus kaupii. Next base: position 53,474,580 of record CM056380.1, on the reverse strand, counting down.
TTAGCTAGGATAAGTCTGTTTTGACAGCTTAATGGATTCCGGAGAAACCTTTTGTGGGAGAGAGCTGGCCAGGGTTCAATGAAAGGCACTCAGAAAAACTACACCATATGGGGTGAACCAAGGGGCAAATGCAAGTCTAATCAAGTGCACTGCCAAATAATTACCAAATATCAGCAGTTGTAGTTAAACAGCAGGAGCCATATCTTAACAAGGAGACCTAATCTGTCTGGTAAACTTAAGAAGAAGAACAATTCTGATTTCCTAAACACTTGAACTGCCACAGTTTTGCAAAATACGTACTGACCATGTGACACTACATTTTAAAACATGCAATTACCCCATGTGATACTTACCATCACATAAATAACACGTGATGTGTTTATACATGTTATAGGATATATATAAATGTAAAAAAACAGTTTCCCTGATGGTTATTGGGAATGCGATACATCTACTGATATGTGGAGGCTGTTCTAGTGTTAACAATATAAAGGATTCATGATTATGTAGCTTGCGAAGTTTCATTAAAAATGTCTGTTGTAAATTCACAAAGATGTGACTCACCTGCATATTAAAGTGGATACTCAACTTTATGTTAAAAAGGTAACTCACATGTAACAAAGTAAGTCGTCTGAAGAGTTGACTTACTAATACATTAAAGAGGTCATACACCTTCACTTTAAAGCGTTGACCTGTAAATTAAAAAAGGTTATACACCCTTACATTAAAGAGATGACTTACCTGTAGGAAACAACTCCTCAGTAAATTGAAGAGATTATTCACGTGCACGTTAAAGATAAGACTTACCTGAACATTCAAGAGGTGACTCGCCTCTACAGTGAAGATGTGACACATTTGATTGTTAAAGGGGTGAGTCACCTGTACAGTGAGTAGGTGATTCATTTGATTGTTAAAGGGGCGAGTCATCTGTACAGTGACGAGGTGACTCATTTGATTGTTAAAAGGGTGAGTCACCTGTACAGTGAAGAGGTGACTCATTTGATTGTTAAAGGGGTGGCTCGCTCACCTGTACACTGAAGAGGTGACTCATTTGATTGTTAAAGGGGTGATTCACCTGTACAGTGAAGAGATAACTCATTTGATTGTTAAAGGGGTGGCTCACCTGTACAAGTAGGTATGGTGTCGTTCCACTGGGCCAGAGCATTGGGGACTGCGTGGCACTTGATTGCTTTGGATCCCTGCAGTAGGTACCCCGGGCTGCATTCAAAGCGAACGATGGACCCGGCAGAGAAGTCTGACCCAATTCGCCGCCCGTATCTGGGCTCTGGAACAGAGCTGCACTGGGTATCACTGGTGCGAGGAACCGCTGTGCAGAAGGACACAATACAAGCTTCTCTGTAAATTGTCTCTTCATGCAAAAAAAAGCATCCACATTATGATAGGGCATTAAACCTCATGTTATTATTTTCTATAGATCAGTGTTTGGCTCTCTCTTCACTTTCCTATGACAAAAGTATGTTTTTCCTCATATAAAACTGTTTGCACTGTTTTGTTTGCTTTCAATTACTTTTAAATTTGAATCAATTTTAGCTTCATTAAAAAATAATGCCTAATTACTGTAAATCTGGCTATTTTTTCCTATGTTTACGTTGTTATTGTACCATGCTGTAATTAGCTTGCGAATTGTTCTGGATAAAAACTTAAGTAACAAATCCTTAAAAAAAGTATTTACTTTTTAATTTATTTAAGTAACAATCATACCAATCATACATGACCATTTTTATTATTATTATTATTATTTCCATACCGTAGCCTACTGAAAACCTACTAATACATCCTAAACATAAATTCTTATGACCTCTTTTTACAAACTACAAACCTGCTCTCACGAGTTGCATTTACAAAGGCTCTTTATGGAAAGTAATTATGCAAATGAAGGCCACAAAACACAATCCCATTACAAATTTCTACAATAGGAGCCCTTAACCGCTAATACTGAGGTGAGTTCATGCCCTGAACAGGTGCCAGAAGGTGCAAGGGGTCGGCACATTCACCTCTAACAAAATTAACAACAAAGGCAAGGATGATGTTTATAATATTCACAATGAAAGCAGCAAGAGGACATCAGTTTAAAACTAAGTAAGTTATGATGTGATTGTAATGACTTCTCACCAGTTTAACTCAAGCACTCAAGCAGCCAGCACAGTACCATAGCCCCCTATCTAGTCTTCACAAGATAAAAGGGCTGTTCCTGAAGATGAATGAACTGTGCCTGGATCCAAAATTGAGTCCAGAGCACCACTGTAGATATGTAATGGTTTATAAGGATGAGAGGCTAACAGAGGCGGTGTATGGAGGAGGGGGGCGGTTGGTATTAGAACGATTCCAGGATTTTCTGGGGTCCAAGTCCCTGGTGGCGTCCCTGGGGGCTAATACCTTATCGACACACTCAGACTGAAGACCCTGTGACTTGTAATGTTGATATGTGTAGGGATAACGTCCAAATAAGCTAAAACCTCAAACAGCACCCTGCAATCACGGTGCCCTGAGTAAAATACTGTATAACGGACACAGGCGGCCAATGAAACAAGTTGTTATTGCCTGAAGCTTTACACACATACTGTACACTTACCTTGGTAAACAAAATGGAAACCCCTGGCAGTTGGGCCATTCTTTGCACTGAATCTCAGCATTATTTGGTTTGAGGTGGCCAAAGGCAAGGTCTCTCCTGCAAAAACAAAAGATAGATAGATACAGTTGAAGTCGAAAGTTTACATTGTTGTTAATGGTTACACAGGGACATTTTGGGACTCTGGCTTTCTGATCATGAGACTGGGCCCCCTGCGGAGTCATTCACAATTAACACCCCTGATCAACTGAGGCATAATGGAGTGTCTGTACCCTTCTTCATGTGACTCTGAGATGAACACAGACTGCTTGATCGATCAGGCACCAGGTTGGGCAGGAACTTCCCCCACTTTTGAGAAGGAGAGGGGGGACCCCAATTTAACACACAAACGCACACCCTAAGGTAATTGTAAATGGCTGATCCATCTGTGTTTATTGATGGTTCCAAGGAAATGAGCGAATCAATTGCATGGGTGCCTTAAAGCCATCTACCAATTGGGATCGAAGGAACGGGTTTGGTCTTGTCAGTGACTTTTGAGCAAAAAAACCCATGAAAATTTACCAAATTTGCTCTGATGGTAAAGACGCAGTCTTAACCCTACCTGACACACCACTGAAACAAGGACGGACTTCGCCGCGTTTCCCCAACCCGCATCTCGCCTGATCACTGAGACAGAGTTGGCCTGCCCGTCCACGAAATAAACCAAGCTGATTTATTTGCAACAGCTGTTTTGAGGACACGTTTCTTCAAACTGTTCCTATCTTCTACTATCTTCCTTGTGGCCGGACCCAAGTGGAGATCTGTGCACGTCCACGTCGACCTGACTGGAAACCTATTGCGACCCGACTTCGGTGAAGAAGTCTCTAGGAGTCCACGCACCTGCCGGGACCTTGGACCAGCTGACGAGCTGACATCACTTACAGAATCGGGACTGGCCTCCCTTTGTTACCATTAAGTATTGAAATGCATTTTATTTAGCAGTAGCACTGACATCAATTGATAGGCTAGCATAAAACCTGTAATACCCAGTTGAGGTCATTTTATTGCTGGTTCCTACTGTTGTTTGTGTTTTGTTTTTCTATGCGCGTTTCGGTCGGGAATAGCCAATTTCCCTGACCTCTTAGTTTTACACTGTTAAAACTTTATATTTACAAGACTATATGCTATAGTTTAGCATGTCATTAACCCATAACACAAACTAACCATTGTTAATGGTAGGACTGTTAGCTTCTATATTTAGCCGTCACATAATTATCATTTCCTCTGATTAAGATTAAGTCATAGAATATATTCCTCATGTTATATCAATTAATGTTTCTATTATTCACATATTCATAGTTGTAGCCAATAAAACATATGTCAATTTTCCAACCCATTGTCCTGTCTATGTTATTTCACTAAGTTGGGCTCTATTGACGTATTTAATTCTAATTGAGTTTTGAACTTAATTCATTCTGACTAAAAACCTCACTACAACACCTTAAATTCAGTTTTTCACAATTCCTGACATTTAATCCTAGTAAACATTCCCTGTCTTAGGTCAGTTAGGATCACAACTTTATTTTAAGAATGTGAAATTTCAGAATAATAGTAGAGAGAATGATTTATTTCAGCTTTTATTTCTTTCATCACATTCCCAGTTGGTCAGAAGTTTACATACACTCTGTTAGTATTTGGTAACATTGCCTTTAAATTGTTTAACTTGGGTCAAATGTTTCTGGTAGCCTTCCACAAGCTTCTCACAATAAGTTGCTGGAATTTTGGCCCATTCCTCCTGACAGAACTTGTGTAACTGAGTCAGGTTTGTAGGCCTCCTTGCTCGCACATGCTTTTTCAGTTCTGCCCACAATATATCCACATAAGTTTCCTTCCTCATGATGCCATCTATTTTATGAAGTGCACCAATCCCTCCTGCAGCAAAGCACCCCCACAACATGATGCTGCCACCCCCGTGCTTCACGGTCGGGATGGTGTTCTTCGGCTTGCAAGCCTCACCCTGTTTCCTCCAAACATAATGATGGTCATTATGGCCAAACAGTTCAATTTGTGTTACATCAGACCAGAGGACATTTTTCCAAAAAGTAAGATCTGTGTCCCCATGTCCAGTTGCAAACTGTAGTCTGGCTTTTTTATGGAGGTTTTGGAGTAGTGGCTTCTTCCTTGCTGAGCAGCCTTTCAGGTTATGTCGATATAGGACTCATTTTACTGTGGATATAGATACTTTTGTACCTGTTCCCTCCAGCATCTTCACAATGTCCTTTGCTGTTGTTCTGGGATTGATTTGCACTTTTCGCACCAAAACATGTTCATCTCTAGGAGACAGAATGCGTCTCCTTCCTGAACGGTATGATGGCTGCGTGATCCCAAGGTGTTTATACTTGCGTACTAATTGTTGTACAGACGAACGTGGTATCTTCAGGCATTTGGAAATTGCTCCCAAGGATGAATCAGACTTGTGGAGGTCCACAATTTTCTTTTTGAGGTCTTTATTTAGATTTTCCCATGATGTCAAGCAAAGAGGCACTGAGTTTGAAGGTAGGCATTAAAATACATCCACAGGTACACCTCCAATCGACTAAAATAATGTAAATTAGCCTATCAGAAGTTTCTAAAGCCATGACATCATTTTCTGAAATTTTCTAAGCTGTTTAAAGGCACAGTCAACTTGGTGTATGTAAACTTCTGAGCCACTGGAATTGTGATATAGTGAATTAAAAGTGTAATAATCTGTCTGTAAACAATTGTTGGAAAAATGACTTGTGTCATGCACAAAGTAGATGTCCTAACTGACTTGCCAACACTATAGTTTGCTAACATGAAATCTGTGGAGTGGTTAAAAATGACTTTTAATGACTTCAACCTAAGTGTATGTAAACTTCCGACTTCAACTGTAGATAGAAGCAGATACTGCCTGTAGAAATCCCTGAATAATTGTAGCCTGTGGCCTGTAGCCCCCTCCCTGCAGCACTATGAGGTCTCCCTGTAGCCCCCTCCCTGCAGCACTATGAGGTCTCCCTGTAGCCCCCTCCCTGCAGCACTATGAGGTCTCCCTGTAGCCCCCTCCCTGCAGCACTATGAGGTCTCCATAGTCTCCTCTAACACCTCTTGTTAAACAATCATCCCATAGCAGAACACTAATCTTCTCAATTAATCACCTAATTACCACAAGTGAAAATTCTCTAAGTGCGTGGACTGATTTTGAAGTAAATGTGTGCAATCGCTTACTGTTCTACAAAACAATAGGGAAAGGCCATTCACCAGAACAAAAATCGTCACTACTTTGAGAAATACATGATCTTTTAAAAAAATGATTTTTAGCTGATCTGATTTATAGAGGACAGTTAGACAATTAGTGCATTTCAACTGAAAAGAGGACTTAATATTACCTTTTGCTGTTTTTGGCCTTCAGCTACAGGTAAGCTGAAGATTTAAAAATATTTTTGAAGAACATTAAACTAATGTGTATTGTTTGTTTTGAGTTTTGAGTTTTGAGTTTTGGTAGTGAATGCACTGAACTCATTACTATGGAAATTGAGCTGTTAATTGTGGTCACCGGAAGTATTCACCTTTGGATATCCCATTCATTTTAATATATTTTTTTCTAGTCCTGAAAAATGTAGAACACAGAACCAAGAGGAAAATGACTGGGTATCATTGTGCAAATATGTTTAGCAAAAACAGACAACAAACATATTTTATAAATGAAGCTATCTTAATGTGATGTGTTATTCATTATGCTATTGTGCCCAGGGAATATTTTTGTTAATACATGCCTCTGTTAAATTGTAAATAATGTTTTGCCTGCTCTCTAACTGTCATTTCCCTTTGTTTTCCTTGACAGAGGGTTCCCATAAATTACTTTAGATTTTTGTTTTATTTAAAGGGCCTGTTTTAATTGAAGGGAATTCTACAGTCCCTGGTGATAGTCTCATCCTTTTATAATAAATACACACACACACACATACACACACACACACACACATACACAGACATACAGTATAGCCTGCACATCTACACACAATTTATTTTGACAGATGGGATGAAAATACTAAATAAAATACAGTGTGTTTCTAGTGAAAGTGTTGTCGACCAGGAGACTATAAAAACAAGAGTATAAATGTGCCAAATAAACATGTCAAAGCTGAGGAGGACCGAAGACATGCACACGTTTTTCAGATTTCCCTGATGGTCCACATTCAGGACTATGCAACCACAGAATGTACTATTATATAAAGAGACCCACAACCAAACATTTTTTGGTAACAACACAATAAGGGTACACTAATTGCATGAATTAATACAGGTGCAAACATAAATTTAAATGTAATTATTGTGTTAAGGTTTATGAATGTTAATTAAAAATACATGAATAAATGATTATTAAAGAATAGAGATCACTGATGCTATTTCATTAAATGGTAACGTCTTTGTTAATGTTTATAAAGGGTGAATATCTTTATTTCTGCTTCCTAAAATCACCTTTATGAAAAAGTAGTAACAAAATAGTTAATCATGATGGATGTGAATGATGATGAATCCATGATGCCACTGCTGGACGAATGTATACAAATTATAAACCAATAGCCTGAACGCAATATGGCAACTGTTTTGTTTCAAATTATTTGTGGACCTTTTTGTGTATGACTTACTTGTTATAAATATAACATGTGGAATTAAGTTCCAAATTCAGTTAAAAATGTCAATGGTCAAAACTTGAAATTGTTCCCACATGCACTAATATTTTAAAGCACATGCTAACCAAATGGTTAAAAAAAGGATTTTGTTCAGTATTAGCATTTATTCCTTTTGGTTTTGTTTGTCTTAAAAGGAAATCACACTGGAGAGGATGGTGAGGAATTACTTACCAGAATGAGAGCCTGCAAGGGAGCTGAGCAGCCTGGCATTCTGGGTAGCCCCATCAAACAGCTCAACCGAGTCATTCATCGCTGTCTGAAAATAGGCAAACTGCCCAAACACCACTGTGGACATAAGGCAAAACAAGTAAAGCACAATTACTTCCTGTGTATCACCTGAAAGAAAAGCACAACAACACAATTAAGCACCCAGCATTTCAATGTGTTCATAGAGCTTTTCCTAAATGGTGACAGTTGGGAACTTTGGTATGATAATGAGTGTTAGCACAACATAATTAATGTATTATCATGGCACTTCTACCCCAAACATAATTTCATCTGGAGTCACTGAAGGACAAAATATCAACATTTATCAGAAAATACTGATGATCAATTCAAGACATGACATTCCAATGACCATGTTCACATTTAAAAATTTGATTTATTAATTGTCTCAAAATAAATGAATATCTTTAAGCAAAAATATTCAGTCCTTTTCCACAAACCAAGATGCATTTACATCACATCCTGCCAGTGGCTCAACAGCAATTGTGTCATGGTAATGTCCCAAAAGTGGGAAATCACAAACTTGAGACAAAATAATCACAATAAAAAAAATCACACGTAAACTCTGAGCATCATTTAACGAGAAACTATCTCTGCCAAAGTTACATAGCCTCAAAATGTTATTTTTCAAAATTCTGATGTGCAGTCCCTTTCTACTAGCCCACGGTTTGAACAAACTAAAAACAATGTCATGGTTAAATGACCAGGAAGCCTGGATATCTGCTCACGGCAAAGAGAGCTGACATAGATATAGTATCTTATTAGTGGCCTAATGCATAAAGGTCAACAACCTAAAAGCCTGCAGGAAAAAGCAGTGTCAAACTGAAGACAAAACCACAGCTGTGTATGGAATTGAAGTGCAACAACAACAAAAAAAAGATTTCAGAACTGTTCCAGCTCACAAACTCTTCTTTAGTTGTCAGTTGGGCAGTTTAAATCTACTAAATTGAAAAAGTATTCTGAAATTGGCTGTCCTCATATAAGCTTAAAATGAATAGTCACACAAAATTGGAAGGGGGCAGGTTTGTACATTCAAGCAAGTATTCTGTAACTGTTCAATTACAGTATTACAAAAGAGGAATGGGTTAGGGGTACCTTTTCGGGCAATTGCCCTATTTTACGACTGCACTTACAGATGGAAAACAGGCTGCATCTACCTACTTTCTAGGGGTGTGCAGCGATGCCACTATCTGTATCTGTTCAACCATTAACAATATCTGTATCCGCATCTGTATTCGGATTAGAAACCGGAAGTGGGCGTGGCTTCGTCCGGGAGTTGTGTTACATATAGGAAATGTGGTCTTTTCTAAAATTAATTGTTATTGCAATTTATGAGTATTCACCCCCCTCACTGTCTTTTTTTTCTTTTCAAAACTTTATATAAGAACTATATTCGGTACTTTATACTAATTTATCTATTGTTTTGTTTTGTTAAAGGTAGTTTTTGTTAACCTATTTGAACCCCCCACTCCCTAACTGGGGGACACTGAACAATAATTTTGGATAAGAACTGGAAAAAATCTGAGGTACAATATATAATCAACTCAGAATGAAAAGTCAGTCTTATGAAAACATCAAACCATTTCATTATACATTTGAATGGAAACTAATTACACAATAACAGCGCTTTCTGTCTGTTGTGATTTCATATTGTACTTTTTTGCAATTTGTTTATTGTACTATATGAACTTGAATACATAAATGATTATGTATACTAATATTATTATGTATTATTATTATGCTTTATAAAATCCAAGGAGAAGACTAAAGGATTATAGCCTAATGATTTATTGAGAAAACACTCGAAATGAAAAAAGTAAAATGAACAGTCCAACAAGATGCATTTCTGAGCTAGCAGTAACAACAAAGTTCTAGAACACCTGAAAAGCTTTTAATTCAATAAAATGAAAAAAAGTGGGGACATGGCTGCATTTCAACAGCTTTTATTATGCTTTTAGTATAGCTACCATTGGTTAAACCGATCACCACAACAAGCCTAGTTAATAAATTTTTTTATGCAGTGTAAAACGTCACATTTTCGTTTTATTAATTGCGTTGCAAGTTTGGGCTCATGGAATGGCGAGATTAACGGAATTGATTACGCAGCAATACGGAGGCAGAACGGACGGTCGGTACAGTTTAAAAATGCAAACAACACAACTAGCATTAATACAATATTGATTTTGATAGCCAGTAAGTGACATTTCAAAACGGGACATAGGCTACTGATTATAGCTGTTCCTTTGCTTTCTTTTAAAAGGTGTTTTTACGTTCTGAAAAAGTGTTGAGATTAAGAATAAGGGCAGCTAAATTCAAGCGAGCAGCATTAAAGGGATATCATTTGCATGCAAGATGTTGAGATTCTTCATTTAACGTTTAGTTTCTTTTTCTTTTGCTCTCACAAGATTGACATAGGCCTATATAAACAAGGCACACTGTTCAATTATAGCGAGCATGTTAAAGATATAGGTTGAGTATCTGTAATTTCAGGGACTGCCGCTTGAGTCACATGGCCCATATCGAACGGCTCCACCCCTAATGATATATTTTATTGTTTTAATAAACAAATAAACAATCCAATGCTTAATTCTGTAAAGTTCAGAAGAGGCATACAGACAGGTGGGCACTGAATCAAAGATTTCCCTGCTGCAATTTAATTATTTCCCGCATCCGAATTATGAACTGGCAACTTCGGATCTGTTTTGGATCCGTTTCCAACCCACTATCCGTGCACTTCCGGATTTCGGCTTCGGGCACACCCCTACTACTTTCATCAACAATTTCTCATGGTTTTGCCCCTTTTTCTTATCTCTACGGTCTCTTCTCCTCGGAACCGTGTTTGGGTGCTATTGCGGTTCTTTTCCGCTGTCCGTTCCGTGTTTTAGTTTCCACCTGGTCCTTAGCTGCTCACCTGTTTCGAGTGTCCTGCTGGTTATTTAAGGCCAGTACTTCCTTCTTCCGGCGCTTTTGTGCTTCCGGCGCTTATTTCGCCACACCACAAAGCCGGTATTGGTATAGGACTCGAAGACTGCATTCCTTGTTGATACAAATAAGCAACGCAGCAAGCTCCGCTTAGACTTAGAGTTAGGATTCTTCTTTCCTTTTCGTTTACTAAGTTATCTGCTTCTAAAGTTTGCCTGTTCCCTTTATTCCTCATGGAGGATTACCTTTGTTCTTTCCTTTGCTGTGTACTAGCTCTCTGACCGTTAAGAGCTTCAGGCAAGCTGCCTGTTCATTTCTGTTTCTCTGCTCAGATCTACGAGCGTCGCCCTCGTTTGGGGTTGTCATCATTTTGGCCTCTAAACCGGGTTTTTTTTCCTGCCCTTTTTTTCTTCCTTTCATCTTTTGGTTATTCACGGTCAGTGGATAACTTTCTGACTCCCTTCCTGTCGCGTCTAGTTCTCCGAACCCAACCCCTTACACAATTACAACATTATGAGATGTATAGCACTTGGTGCCTGTTAATTCTTTTTTTTTAGTAATCACTGACATTTCACCTAATTATTAATTATTATTAATAATTATTAGAAAAAATGATAATCTGCCAGTTGTCACAGTATTTCCACGTATCTGGGGAAATAACATATGTTATAAATGGTACAGATTTGAACTGTGATGACCGATCTGAATGAATCTGTATCACTGCCAATTTCCCCCATTGTGGAACTGAACCATTATTTAACCACCATTTTCATTTTTGCCCGACAAACTTCCTTTCCCCTAATTTCATGTTTGATATGATACACCGTGCTCAAACAAAGTCTTCCCAAACTAGCTAGTGGTAACTGTTAACTTTGGGTATGCGTACTATGACTTCTCTCTTCTGTCTCCAATTTGCCATATTTGAATACGCCAGTGGTTTCCCCTATTCTTGGATATGCATGTGCACAAGAAAATCGCAGCGCAGCTTAAAGCATGTGGTGTGTCAGGCCCTGTGAGTCATACTCATTTCTGTGTTGTTTCCTCTGACCGTCTCATGCATATAAAATAGTTTTGTTACAACCATCAGTAATGTAATGTATGAAAAAATTATTTTATTTATAAATGTTACACATACTGTAACTTAAACCAATTATTTGCAGGAGATAAGGTAACACAAGGATTTATTTAAAGAGGGATTGTGTCCTCTAGTCCTCTGGCAGGATTTCAATGTTATTTATTTAATTTCTTCCAAATCATATTATGCTTAATTACATTTACAAAAGTCAGGGCTCTAGATCAACTTCACTGGTGGCAATGGTGCAACCAACTGAGAAAGTTGCACATGATTTTATTTTATTTTCTTCTTTGGTGCGGTATGGTATTGATCAGTGACCTTGCATGCTGATGAAAAGTTGTCTTAAATTGCATACCCTAGTTCTAGTTTTACATTGATGCAAAGATTGAGTGACTCGAGACATGACATAACATGCAAAATGTTTTTATTTGAATATTAAGTTACTGGACTGTACTGTCTCCTCTTCCCTCTCCTCATTTTGCTTTTAAAATAGTCAATCTATAGACTGCTTCATTTTTGAAAAATGAAAGGCTAAATGGATTGTTTCAGTTCTCAACTTTTGGTGCCCTCGAATTTGGAGAATGTGATATGGCCTAATATTTTTTTACGTTCACTTCGTGAAAATGGATGACTGTAAAACTTCCAGTTATCGCCAGGGTGGTTATTTTCTTAATAGCGTGGCGTATCATCTTTTTAATACCGTGGACAGGTGCCCGTCTCCCCAAAATTGTGTGTGTTGTGTAGTGTATATTAATAGCCTAATAATGATAGACAGTAAACGGGCATTTTGTGATGGTCTTTTTGCATATTCATGTTGCCATGTATCTTGGTACTCATCTAAAATCGGCAGGAAAATGCTGGTTCTTCTGGCTCACTAACTCCATAATTTGTTTCTGAGCTAGTTAGTTTATACCTAGCCATACGTCTCCCTTGTGCAGTTGAAGGGGCTAGCTGCCTAGCTGAAATCATACGAAGGAAGCACCCATCAGCAACAATATGATCAGATCACACATACAGCAAGCTACCTTGCTTTCTTTCATGTCATTTCACAGTAGTTCAGATAGCCTAAAATGGACGTGCTTTACAGGGTCTGCTTGGAGCTACATTATTACCTTCTTTTCTTGTGTCTTTCTTAACTATTTGTGTGCATGATGACTCTGGTGTGTGACATGTTTTATTGGCTACGCTAGCCATTGTATCAATGGCAACCAGTGCTAAGGTAAACTATTTTTGACCTGGCGTTTATTGGAGACCGGCGTTTATTTACAAAAAATGACTTCTCTTCTGGGATTGGGTTAAAAAGGGACTGGCTCTTACTTGACACCGACCAAGTCAAATATTTACTACTTACCAACAAAAAAAAAAGTTTGCATATGCGACCATTTTTGGTCACAATCTAGAGTCCTGATTGTCCAGTGTCTATAAACATTTATTGGCATGACTGCATTAGCAGGTGTTGCTGATTGACAATAAACAGCAAAAAAAGGCCAATTGTCATTTCTTAAGACATCAAAGACATCAGTCTTTCTTGAATGAATGCTTATTAAATCATTTCCTTGTCACTTGCCTACAACAAGTTGATATGTTAACCGGTAACATCACAAATCACAACCTTTCAAAAGTGTCAAAAGTTCCAGTCAGGTTTCCGGCAAAACCATAGTACAGATCTCGCCTTCTCCATATTAGCCCCTAGACTCTTCCCCTCAACATTAGAACTGCTGGGTCAATGTCCACTTTTAAAACCTGTCTCAAGACGCACTTTTATAGGCTTGCTTTTTACTAATGCTTTAATGTATGTTTTGTCTTTTTAATCCTTGTTTAATGTATTTATTTAATTATTTTTAATTTTTAATCCATTTCTGTATCCTTTGTAATTTTACACGTCATTTCTTCTTTTACCTGTCTTGAGTGCCTGTTTGTCCTCCTGTTTTGTAAAACACTTTGTGCTTTGTGCTTGAAAAGTGCTATATAAATAAAGATAGTATTACTATAAATACAAGCAGGTGAATCTTGCAGCTTTGAGGAATTCTCTAAATTCTCCCATTGCCGTAGTCTAAAATGTAATTCTTCAGACATACCCACACTCACAGGTGTAGGTACAAATATGATGTTTACCTTCACTTGCAGAAATTGATTTTTATTGCCTTTATCTAAATTCTGGCACAGATGGGATTTCTCACAACAAATCATACTAGTTTCTCACCTCTGTAGGTAATCTCAGGATCTGTCCCAGAAAAAGCATTGCACTTTCTGGTGCTCCAAATTACAATGTCAATTTTTCTACAAAATGTAAACAATGTCATTTAAAAACAAACGTTATATATTTTCTCAATTATTTTTATTGTAGATGTTTTTTTCTCCCTGTTTGGGATGTTCATACTTGCAATACTGGCTCAACAATGTTGATGCAAGACCAGACACTGGGGCACAGCAGAAACGTAAACCCAGAGTTTTAGCAGGACGAGCTAGCCGGCAGCCCATGCAATGGAATTACATAGTTATGTGGTAATTAATGCATAATTACAGTGTAACTACATATTCATCCTGACCATATAAGGACCACACTGATCTCTGTGAAATTGAATATTTATAAAAACCTTTCCCTATTTGTATTATTCTCTCCTTTTTCATAATTCAAATCAAAATGTGACATTGATGGTGAGATGTGTGGTGTAGTCCAAAGGGCAGCCAACTCTCAATGGGTCCCCCCGCATGGGCCCCCCCGCATGGATGTGGGTTTATCTGTTCCCGTCTGCTTTCTTCCTATCCGAATAAAGCAAAAAAAAAAACAAACAAACAAAAAAAAAAGGAGGGCGGAACTGTCCGCCCTCCATTAAACTAAAAATGACAGTGCTATTCCACAGCAGTGGCAGTGAAACAGACATAATAACAACCGACGAGAACACAAGCAAACTATTTATGCAATTAAAGGCACAATAATGGACTGTCTACACACATCATGCCCTCTTCTTCTCAGACAAAAAAAATATAGCAGAAAAGGGGTCAGGAAGGCCAATCATTGTGCAGCGTTATCTCCGTTCTGTAATTACATCTGGGCTTCATTTGGCTCCTTACACTATGCCTGAGATTTTCCTCCAGTGTGTGACTCATATTATTATGCATATGCATGAAAATCAGACAGGTTTCTCTCCAGAAGCATAAAAACAATCCCACCGCACAATTATATTTTAAGCTCTTCATATTTTAGCACGTTTTGTTATATATTGTTACTGTTATATTGTTATAAGATGTTTAGTGTTATCCTAATGCAACTGCTATATAGCTTGATTCAGTCCCGAAAGTTATAAAACCAAAACAAGCTGTTTGCACTGTGTTTTATACAGACCTAAAACACTGTAAACAATACTTCTTCTTCACAAATATAAATGATCTACAGTTACATGTAGAAACTGTCTATTTATGTAATTGAAAAGAAAGAACGTGAGTACTGTTTAATGTATTTATTTCTTTTGAGGATGAAGCTGAGAGCTCACCGAATTCTCCAGAAACGGTGATGTAGTACGAGCAGGTTTGGCCTGCGGTGTAGTTGAAGGGGTAATTTGGAGACAACACCACCCCCTCAGATCCAGCGTAGTGTCCTCCACATGGTGCTAGGAAAGAAAAAACATTTTATAAAATACATATATATATATATATATATATATGGGGGTGGACAAAATATTGGAAACACCAGACACGGAAAAAGCAGTTTTTCATAAAACATAAAATAGATGCTCCCATTTCTCTTACCTATATTTTCTACACACTTATGATTGGCATGCCATGCATACATTTTAGTTTCTATCTCGTTTTTTTTTTTATTAGCTTGATAATGAATCATAATTAGACATTAATCATATTATTATCAAATAATACAAATGAATCAATTAAATTCTGCTTTTGTGTCAGTAATAAGTGAGAACACCTTAGAGCTAATGTAGTACAGAAAGCATTTTGGTCCATGACAACCGGAGATGTGCACCTCTGCACAGCTGTGGGGAGTGAACACCTCTGCTCAAAGTGAAGGGAACAGCTGAATAAAATAGAAGATCATTGAAACTGGTCTAGAATCCAACACTTGCACAAAGTATCAGTCATAAATATGGCCCAATTGTTAATTATTCCTTTTCAGTTAAGTTTTTCACTAATCACATTCCACTGTACTACATAAAGGAGATCAACTCCAGTTGTTGGGGACCAAAATGTTTTCTGATTTATTCCTATACATTTGTTGTTTATGATTTATTAGCATTTCATAAAAATATGACTAACAGGCAATTATGATTGTTTGGCATAATTATAAAGAAAAACATGTAATCATATAAAATGTACACGTGGCACAAGATTCACAAAACAGCATAGATAATCATGTTAGGAACAGAGGTTGAGGTTTTGCGTAGCAAACATGTGGCAGGTGTTTTATGTTTTCTGGAAAACTGGTGTTTCCAATATTTTTCCCACCCCCTGTAGATATACAGTATGTGTGTGTATATGTGTGTATATATATATATATAGTACCAGTCAAAAGTTTGGACACACCTACTCATAGAAAGTTTTTTTTTTGTTATTTTTACTGTTTTCCACATTTTAGAATAGTAAAGACATCAAAACTATCAGATAACACAAATGGAATTATGCAAAGACCCCCCAAAAAAGTGTAAAACAAATAAAAAAGGTCTTATATTTTAGATTCTTCAAAGTAGCCACCCTTTGCCTTGATAACAGCTTTGCACATTCTACCTGGAAATAAGGTATCCAGAGTCTTTCCATATCCTTTTATACAGAGTCATGATAGCATCACCTGTTTACCTGTGGAATACCTGTTTACCACAGAAGTTGGTTGAGAGAATGGCAATAATGTACAAAACCGTTATCAAGGCAAAGGGTGGCTACTTTGAAGAATCTAAAATATAACACTTTTTTTTATTTGTTTGCATAATTAAATTTGTGTTATCTCATTGTTTTGATGTCTTTACTATTCTAAAATGTGGAAAACAGTTTAAAAAAAAAAAACTTTAAAAAACCTATGAGTAGGTGTGTCCAAACTTTTGACTGGTACGGTATATCCCATGGAAAACATTATATATATATATATATATATCCCATGGAAAACATTGTCCTCATGTCCTTATAAATGTTATGGATACTGTGATTGAGATCACCTACCGGTACTTACATACACATCAGTGACCAAAACCAATCTCTAAGTACATAATGATACTATTAAAAAGGATTCCCCAATTTCACATAGCACACACTTAATTATTATAAATATATAACTCAAAACCGCATGCCATGCACACGCACGCACGCACGCACGCACGCACGCACGCACGCACGCACGCACGCACGCACGCACGCACGCACGCACACACACATAAACGCACAAACATATCAACAAGTGGGCACTAAAGAGTATGAGAAAGAAATACAGTATATATTCAACTGCTGTCCATTTTCCAACATTTAAAATTTCAATGAGTTATATCTGCTAAATTACCTTTTTAAAATCAATTTGATGACAAGACCACAACTGTTCATAACATATTCAGTAATCAATGATCTTACATTATTATATAGGATTTAAACACCCTGGGCCCTATCTTACACCCGGCGCAAAGCGGCGCTAACCCAAACGCAAGTGTCTTTGCTATCTTACACCCGGCGCTAGGTTCATAATAACGCCTAGCGCTTACGTCCTTTAACTAGCATGTATTCTTGCGCCATCACAAGTGAACTGGGCGTGTTGGTCTTAAGATGAGGAGTAGCCAGGATTCTTTTTGGCGTATTGCTATCTTGAGCCAGCAGAAAGCGCTTGTGCTAGAACCACCACAAACCTGGTCTAAAGTCATGTCGCAGTTGTTTACATGTTATTTTAATGGCGCATATAAGTGCATCTACATAGGCGTGTACACAACGCGCGTAGCCTCCTGTCTGTTACACACAGGGGCGCGCACAAGCATGACTAAAATATCTAGATCAGAATGTGAAATATTATTATTGTGTAGGCTATATCAAAAATGCATAATAATAAAAGGTTCCATAGGTCCACATACCTTTCCCTCAGCGAAGGGAAACGATGCCACATTACATTGCTCTCAGCCCACTCCATCAACATCCAGGCGATGTGCGATGGTACGGGACAATGGCTATACATTATAAAGGAGCTGATAACACCTATATCAAGCCTAATGCGCAAATTGTCATTTACACCTAATGCGTGAATTGTCATTCAATGGAAAACTCGCGCACTGCAATAGACGAACATTTGAGTTCTGAAAATGCGCTTCAGACGTCATTACAATACAGCTCTGTTTATCTAGGAATACAGCCTGTAAGTAAATAGAATGGTTTGTGACTGAAAAAAGTTAAAAACCTTGTCCAGTGAATATTGCTTTTATTGTTTTTCAAATAGCGTAGGCTACAGCGGATTCGCTGTGCATAAGGTTTTTTTCGATAGCCTATGGTTAAAAAATGGAGATAAATGTCATCATGTTAACTGAATTGTAACCTTAGCTATTCTTCGTCCTTCATATTTTTTTTAATTACAGTGACAAGGTTTCCATACCCTCAGCTTATTAAAACCTCGCTGATTTCACCTGTTATTCCATAACTGAACAAAAGATTTTAAAGAGAACTAAGCGTCTAATTAGAAACAAAATTTGCAGCACGTTACACAATTCATTTACAATGAATTTTAATTACATTATCTGCATGTGCGCTTTACGGGAGCAGGTCTATTTCCCCTGCTGTAAATCGCACTTTTCACGGTCTTCCTGGGAAAGTGGATCGTATTACGCTACCAGTAAAACAAGTTGGTCACATTTCCATAAGCAGGACATTATAAAACAAGGGAAAATATGCTGAACCTATGGGTTGCCAACCTGACAGATTTATTGTATTTAGTGTCATCATTAAGGCAAAATAACGTTATTTATGTTATTAATCAAAATTATAATGCAGGTAGCCTAATGAACTTCGGATGAAGCTTGAACATGAGTTCATTGCATAATCAAACAAAATTTGTTAAACAAGCAGGCTAATTTGGCGTTTTCTAAGGTGAGATGGAAGCAATTGGTTGCTTATTCTCAGCTGTTGCAGGTGCTTTTAACAAAATTTAACCGCATATATTTTGTAAACAGCACTGTCAGGAATTATCGGGAACTCATAATGGTTAGCCCGAATAATATTGATCATAGGCTACTATTGATCCATATAGCCTATTCCTTGATCGCACTAAACACGCTCGAGCATGTCTGTTGCCATCATAAGCAATCCGCCAAGGTGGAAAAGCAGGCTTTTAAAGGGAATGGGATATAACATTTTGAATGGTTTATTGCATGTCACGCCCAAGACACACCTATAATTAATGAAGAGACTAGGTTCAGCCCAGTTGCACCTTGCGCCGTGCTTAGCGCCCAAAAAACACACCGCTAATATAGCAAAAGTGGACTTGGACACGCCCTAAATTGACTTAGCGCCATGCGCTTAGACCAAGCGCCAAGATCGCCAAGATAGGGCCCCCTGTGTGAAGGAGTAAAATAGGACCAGCTTCATCAATCATTATCTGATAAACTGGTACCCTCAAGGACATCTAAATAGTTAATATGTTCTTGAATGGGAAAAGGGAAAAATATACTGACATCAAAGGAACTGGCCACATTTACGCAATCTTTCTGTCTTTCTGGGTGTCTTATCTGAGGGGCTTGCATTGCATAGTACATACATGCATGACAAAGGTGAGCTCATTTTAAATGTCATGCATAGAACTATAATGCCATAATAGAAGGTAAATCAGAGGTTCCCTGCAGGACAGAAGAAATCATGTCGAGATTAATAGTTTATATACCACCACATAAGTATCCTTGATTAGTAAGGTGGCAGTGTAGCATAATGGTTAGGGAACTGGACTACAAGATTGTTGAATGGATTTTAAGGTGGGACACTGTCATTGCACTCTTGGGAAAGGGAATTTAACCTGAATTTCTTTAGCAAATATCCAACTGTACGAATGGATTTCATGTAAAGAAGTAATGTAAGTTTCCCTGGTCTGGAGAAGATCTGTTAAAAAGTGCCATGCCTTCCACACAGTGTGTACTGAGTGTGTGCACAAATAGAAAGTACACAATCACAGAGAACACCTACATCTAACGACCACATCCAAATGACCCACAAGCCTCAGTTAACACGCTTTACTCCTCATTACTGTTCATACTGACGCTCCTCTCCCTGTCTGGGCTCCTCCTCCTGGGATGAGTTTCACTCGAACCGCCACTCGATTCCTTCCTGTGATTTCCCTGCCTTGTCTCTTTCATCCACCTGGTCCTTGCTACAGTGATTTGGGATTGAGATTCTCTGCACATCCTCTTCCCCACTACCCCCCCCCTCCCCCCCAGCTCCTGCTCCCTCAGGTACGCTTCTTCATCTGCCCACAATGCTGTGCAAAGCGTAAAAAAAAGCCTGTTGTCAAGCCGCAGCCAGGAATCGTCATTCGTTGAATATCAAACCCTCCCTGAACCTTTGATCACATCACCTTTACCTCACTCTATCAAGACAAAAAAAGAGGAACTCTTTAAAAACCAAGGAACTCTTTGTAGAAGAGGGGTGTGCCCTGAAACGATAAATTTCACACCCTGAAACAGACATTCAGGTACCTGAGATGTGTTCAATAATGGTGAGAGCTGGGAGAATATCTGCCGTCTGGTTCATCTGTACTGTCAGCAGCAGTAGCATTTTGGGCAGAATAATAGACGTGGAACAGCCCTTTTATTACACTGCAAACTCTCATTTGCACAACAACTCTGTGTTAATTATCAATATGTATGTTACAAGCAATGTGTTTACCGGGTTCCTATCTTTCCTACCATTTCCCATCCAGTATATGATGTATTATTCTCTCTCTCTCTTACACATACACTCACACATATGCATGCATGCACAAAAACGCACGCACAAACACACGCGCACGCACACAACACGCACAGGCACACGCACACACTTTACTGTGTCTAGAGAAACATGGAAATATAGTTAGACAAATACACATTTGATTATGCCTGTTTAGGTTGATTTTACAGTAGACCTTATTTGGTCTGAATTATCCTGCACAGTAACATGGAATCAGTCCAATACGTGAATGTGGCCTATTTGTGGTGTCTGGAACCTGTAAGGTATTCAATTTTAGACACAAACTAATATGAATGATTTAAAGCTGAATTAATCCAAAGACAACTCAATGCTCTGAACAAATAAAAACAATTAAAAAAATTTTTATAATTAGGTTATATTTTGAATAGTTTAATAATAAATAAATAAATAAAATATCAATAAAGGAAGAAAGTATTAACTACATTTAATAATGATATCTTGCTGTCCATCTCAAAATATATTCAGAAAATGTGATGGTATTTATTCTACATTTTTACAGAAAGTTAAATCCAAATTTGAGGTCATCGCTTTTTTATTTTTAAACAGCAATAAAAGGACACTTTTAAAAGTATTACAGCCTTTGGCAAGCCGCAGAGCTCCAGTGCTACCCACACAGATAAACTGAGATGTTTGGCTGGTGCTCTCCTACTCTGGAGGAGTGCATTTTTTTTTAAGCTTTTAAATCCCTGTGTGCCCTTCTCTATCATGGACAGTGACAACAGATGTGTCTACCACCTGGTCTTCCTGTCTTCTCCCGCAAAGCCAGCCTCTGAAAGTAACCGTGGAGGAAGCAGAGGGGATTCCTGTTACTGGGCTCACGAGCGCGACACACACAGCTCCAAACGAGCGACTGCCACCCTGCACGCTCCCTACCCATTCGGCGGAGCTACCGCACTGTCGTACCCTCGCACGGCCTCAGTGAGGCGCCATACCTCCACAGATTTAATCCCCCTTCTTCTATTTACAGTCAAGGAGGATTTCTCATTCAAGAGCACTGAGACAGTCTTTTAGTTACTATGGAAACAAATAAAAAAGATATGTTTGGTGGAGAGAGGCAGAGAGTGACAGAGAGAGAGAGAGAGAGAGAGAGAGAGATGGAGAGAGAAAAGAAAGAGAGTGAGAGAGAGGAGGGAGGGGGGAGGAAGGGAGGGATCCTTTATTATTTAAAGGGATCTCACCCCTTTCTAATTAGTTTTGTCTGAGAGCCCAAGGAAGCTCCGGAATTCATCAGTATTCCAAACAGCAGAGGAGAATTGCAGCTTTGTAAAATGGGAAATGGCCAATGTTAGTTTTGACTGTTTTCACAAAAAGAGAGCAAAACTACACTACTTTCACTCTGATACAAACAACATTAAAACAAAACCAGTCAGTCTGCGGATTCCCTTCAGCACCAAAGCCTGCGACTGACAGAACTAGCATTGTTGGAGAGAGGCATTTATCAAATGGGGAGGAGGGTGGGGGGGGGGGGGGGGGGGGGGGGGGGGTGAGGTTTCAGTTCCTGATTAGACCCTCCTCCATTCATTATTGAATAAATAAGGGCCCCTTTCATCAGAGGGATGACACCAGGACCTTAGTAAGCATTTCCTCTTAACGGACATTGAGCAGCTGTGGACAGAACGTCAGGAAGAGGACTTGAAAGGTATCGATGCTGGTTCTGTGAGAGGGACAAAAATATTATGCTGAACACACAAACAATTTAGGCTCACGTGGGCGTCTTCTCGCTGACGCGCAGTTTACTTACCCTCTTAAAGAGACTATTTATTTTGGGGTTCAGTCCCATCAGGTTAAAATTATATTCAAAGAAAGAATACATCTTAAATGTTAACTGTAATCGTGTGATGATCATGTATTTAAAGGACATATTACATGCATAATAATTCTGAAATAAAGTACTACTTCACACCTTTTCTTTCCATAGAACATTCCTGGGTCAGTCCCATTTAAAATTCAAACAGTGTGCTCCTGTCTCAGTCCACCTCATCTGAATATCCTCAGCATAGCGCTCTCTCTCTCTCTCTCTCTCTCTCTCTCACACACACATACACACATACACGCACACACGCACGCACGCACAAACACACTTTCAGAAGGAGACAGAAGCAGATGTTTGGGTGCAGTTTTACTCTTTTGTCTCAGAAATAAGCAACACATATAGGTTTATCTCCTTTGTTGTCATAACGATTCAAGTCTCACTTGATTCTCGTACAGTGATCGGTAGCCTGTGTTTTGTCACATGTGCAGGCCTGTGTGTGTGTGTGTGCGGTTCTGGTTGTGTGTTTGTGGTTGAGTGTATTCATGCGATGTATATTTTAATATAATATTAATATTAGTTCATCCTGCAGGCTGGTTAAACCCCCTCTTTGTGGGGTCGACATGGTTCAGGTCCCCCATTGGCTCATTTTAAGAAAGAAAACATCAAAAGTTAAATCTCAGTAAATAGTATGAACTATGAGCTTGAATACAAATTTTCTTTGTTTGGTTTTTTGTGTGACAAAAATGTCTAGAAACTATGGTCACCTCTTGGAAGGTATAGAGTGATAGTCCCCTCTTAGTAACATAGACGTGTGTGTGTGTGCGTGCGTGCGTGCGTGCGTGCGTGCGTGCGTGCGCATGTGCATCTATCCCACCCCCTTACATGCAGCAGATCCAGCTAAAATCCATGAGCCTGACCCAATCATTCTTAGCAGCTGGAAACAGTTTAGCAATTCTCCTCATTTAATGAACTCACACTGACTGTAAGGGTACATGCTCAAAAACACATGCACATCCCTATATCCCCTGGTAAAAGAGACACAAATAAGCTATCTGAGATATACTAAACTGACAACAATATGCTGTGATCATCAAGCATTTGCTTTACATCCCCTGGCTTGCAGTGAGATTGGTCTTCATACCTGCTGTGTACTTTTCATTTAATAAACCCAGTAAAGCATCAGTTGCCTTCCTAATCAAATTTTACTTGCTTTCATTGATAAAAAGAGAAGTCAGGGACACATTACATCCAGACCTCACATTATTGATCATACAAGGCCACTGAGCCACTGCATACATTCCCAAAGGAGTAACAACAACTCATCTCAACACACCTCCACAACTCTCAGCAGGGAATCTACCACTCACCCATGTTACCACACACACACTGGAAAAACAGAGAGAAGAGGTACCATAAAGATGAAATACATCAAATATCCCTCATTAGGGCCCCTAATAACCAGTCTGTTTATGGTCGTCTAATAGGCAAAGCACCATAAACAGAGCATCCATTTTTAATATTTAATGATATTAAAAAGTGACACAAAAGTAAAGGAAACAAATCCATCTGCTTAATGTGCTGGCTGCTTTATTCATCCTCCTTTTAAACATACACACACATACTGATTCATCCTCCTTTTAAACATACGCACACATACTGATTCATCCTCCTTTTAAACATACGCACACATACTGATTCATCCTCCTTTTAAACATACGCACACATACTGATTCATCCTCCTTTTAAACATACGCACACATACTGATTCATCCTCCTTTTAAACATACGCACACATAGTGATTCATCCTCCTTTTAAACATACGCACACATACTGATTCACCCTCCTTTTAAACATACGCACACATACTGATTCATCCTCCTTTTAAACATACGCACACATACTGATTCATCCTCCTTTTAAACATACGCACACATACTGATTCATCCTCCTTTTAAACATACGCACACATACTGATTCATCCTCCTTTTAAACATACGCACACATACTGATTCATCCTCCTTTTAAACATACGCACACATACCGATTCATCCTCCTTTTAAACATACGCACACATACTGATTCATCCTCCTTTTAAACATACGCACACATACTGATTCATCCTCCTTTTAAACATACGCACACATACTGATTCATCCTCCTTTTAAACATACGCACACATACTGATTCATCCTCCTTTTAAACATACGCACACATACTGATTCATCCTCCTTTTAAACATACGCACATACTCATTCACCCTCCTTTTAAACATACGCACACATACTGATTCATCCTCCTTTTAAACATACGCACACATACTGATTCATCCTCCTTTTAAACATACGCACACATACTGATTCATCCTCCTTTTAAACATACGCACACATACCGATTCATCCTCCTTTTAAACATACGCACACATACTGATTCACCCTCCTTTTAAACATACGCACACACTGATTCATCCTCCTTTTAAACATACTCACACATAGTGATTCATCCTCCTTTTAAACATACGCACACATACTGATTCATCCTCCTTTTAAACATACGCACACATACTGATTCATCCTCCTTTTAAACATACGCACGCATACTGATTCATCCTCCTTTTAAACATAGGCACACATACTGATTCATTGTTCTAAACAACGTATGCATTATCTTGATCAGTTATCTGTAGCTAACTCAGCTATTGGCAGCAAGCAAAGTTTGTGAAAATTCTTCCCAAATGAAGGCAGATGGATGAATCTTACTGCATGCCCCCCCCCCCCCCCCAAAAAAAATAAAATAAATAAATAAAAATATAAAAATATATATCTATACTGTATATATATATATATATATACTGTATATATATAGATTTAAATAATGAATGAATAAATATCCACATTTATTTATTTAATAAGAAAGAGGTAGTGGGCCAAGCATGCCAACAGTTATTTTGTTTCTTCTTTGTCTCACTCTTCTGCTTCACCTTCTTGCCAATTACACAATACAGAATCCTCTGGCCCCACATTTATTCATTACCCCCAATGTAAATCAGCCTAAGATCCAACTACATCAGCCAATGGCAACACCTCTTCTTCTTCATGGTAGCCAGTAGCAGGATCCATTGATAACACTCTTATTTTGGAGATAAAAGGATGTGCACTCTGTTTCTATAAATAGAACAAAAAAGTAATGGCTGCCATATTTGCTCAACATTGGATCTAGTGCGCCTGCTAACTTCTAATGGTTGAATTATCAATACTATGACTTTCACAACTGTTTGTTCTCTGTAGTACACTATATTTACATGAAATGTATAGGCTTAAAAAGTTTTTAAAAGCTAGTGTTAGGTAGGACATAAAAAAAAACTCAAAATGACAGGAGACCTCAGTGACAGATGCTATTAGCAGGATGGTGCATACCTTCTGGCTAACTCGCCAAGCCAGTTACGCATGTTTTCTAACTAGGTATTCAGAGTCACCGTCTACACGTGCGTAGCTTCGTATTATTTTTTTTTATCTTCCTTGCATGCACTGGAAAATGTACATTTGCTCAGGTTAAGCACACGGGCAGATAAAAATAATGGCACTGGTATTACACTTTCTATGACTCCTCTAAACACAAGAGGAGACTTGAATTATTCAATATTTACTAAAATGCTTTTAAAATGAAAGCACTCATGAAATGAAGAGGCGGTTTCTGTGCATCCCTTTATAAATGATCACCGTAATATTAAAACAAAAATATTTGAAAGAATTATCCTTTACAATAAAGCAATGGTAAAAAAAAAAAAAAAAAGTGTGTATAATTGAGTCCGTATTTCGAGGCAGTGGGCTTGCAACTCTGTTTGTTGTACGGTTGTATGTAAATAATAGAAGCTTCATAAGTCGCTCTAGATAAGAGCATCTGCTAAATGCTAAAATGTAAGGTAAAACATAAATGTAATTTTGGATTGTTTTCAACAGGCCCATTTGAAGCAATAGCTTATTAAGCAAGTAATGCCCCCTCACTGTTTAAACCAATGTAATGCGAGTGCATTCTGGCTCTCCCAATAGAAGGCTTGTGCATTGAAATGAGGTGCTAATTGATCATTTAAATAATGAAACTGCAATAAACCCCAGAAAAGGTACATGGCTCCCTCTACTTTACATTTTAAATGCACTAATAGTTGAAATAGGCTATACACTATTGTCAGATGAGCTTTACTTTTGTGACAATCAAGGATTTCTGAATCCAGTGATTTTATTAGTGACAGTAATGCGCAAATAGATTTACACTGCTTTAGTACCTCCAGTGGAGGCGAGTTCGAAGACACAAGCAACAGAGATGGCAGAGATGGACACAAGCCTAACTTTAATACGAAGGTGGTTGTGAAGCAAGTGACCAAGCATCACTCCATTCTGCATGGGATGCACGGCTTTTGCATGGACCGTGTCTGCAAATGTGTGATGTTGGCCAGGATCACAGAGGCAGCGTGATCAGTGGGAGAATGCAAACAGGATGTGGACAGTTTGAAACACAAATAGGGGAACCTGTGGACTGCCATGAACAATAAGCTGGCCAGCCACAAGACGTATCTACATTACAAAATATGCACTTTTAAAACCTGTGTGGCTCCTAATTTTGGGTGAATGTAATATTTCTTCTGGAAACTCATTAAGGATCGCTTGAAAAAAACACTTGTGTAGTCTAGTAGAACAGATAGGAGGTCAATTTTACAGAAGAACATTACAGTTTAATTCCAAACTCATTAATAGCTGATGGAAGTCATTTTAGAATTGAACAATGGCAATATAATGTAAATTTGAATTCATAATTAGAAGTGTGTATAACTTATTAACCATTCTATATAAAATACAAACATTTAATTGAGCTCACTTTTAGTTACGCAACATTCCCAGATTGTGGTGCGCTAGATATTCCACCTTTTTTAGTAAGATGTTGAAGAGACATTATTAAAGGTGCACTATGCAGGATCTTTAGTATTACTGTGGTCCTGTGTTTACAGTCAAGTTGCTTCCGGAAACACCCCCCATTCAAGGTACTCGACTTCGGTCATCTAGCTACCTAACGTAGCTAGCTAGATAGCTAGAGGTAACGTTACTTATAGGTCCAACTCCAAAAAAAAAGAAAAGAAAACACGATTTGCTTTTCCTTAAAAGGATTTGCTTTTAAGGAAAAGCAAATCCTAGCTTGACTCAGCTTCTTGAATGTGCCCTGTCGGCGCATTCAAGAAGCAGAGTCGTTTGGCTCTGCTGTACTTGCCATTCTTCATCTCCGCCATTGTAGTAGCTAACTAGAAACCTGATCCCGCCCCACAGGCTCTGTAGCCACACCCACCCCTCCCCACACAGATAAGAGTGTCATGCCCATAAACGTCCCGAAAACATCTCTGAGCCATTTTTTTTGGTTATTTTCTATCTAGGTAAAAATCCTGCACCTTTAAGCCACCTTTAAGCACTTATCTCAGTCTTCAATGACACACACCCTCAGGCCCCGCCCCACAAGCACATATATCTCCCCTTCACCTGACACCCTTAAAGCACCCAACTCTGAATGTTTTCAAACTGCTGAGGTGTGCAATTGTGGAAATAAGTTGATTTTGCAGGCAGGAGGCCCCAAAGAGAAGAGCACAGAACTGCCTTTTTTTTTTTTAAATCTGCTGATGTGACATTTAATGAATGAACGATGGGATAGTAAGATGAAGGAACACAGAACCAAGTCACTTGAATGAATGTAGGAAATAAGCATTGCTTTGCTCGTCTAGTTTCTGTGAGGCATATTGATGAAAATTTAGTTCAGAATGATTAGTTGAAACATTTTGATATCAGTAACTTTGTAACCACATAGATTTTACAAGTTATGTTTTTTTTTTTTACGATAGAGGGTATGCATACGTGAGCCATATGGCTTTTTACATGAAAAAAGAAGGTCACAAATGCTCCATGGAATTTGTGCTGGCATAGAATTATAGTATATCCACAGTAGTCACTGATGGACATGCGTCTCACCTTGACAACACCTTGGTGACCTCTGTATCTCAGCATTTGGAATGGAAATCTACATTTTTCAGCCAGGAAGCACAGTGACTGTCCAATCAGGACTGCAGAGTACACCTACAACTTCCCCTACATCCAGATCAGGGTACGCATTAGTCAGACCACAGCAGGACATCCCTCGTGTATCAAGGGGGAATGTCAGCACAGAAGAGGCAGGTATGTATAGCACAAAGAGCGGAAAGAGGCATGGTTTCAGGAAAGCCTATCTGTGCGCGTGTGGGCCTCAGTCAGGACCTTGGGCGGGAGCAGACAGAGTGAGTGGCAGCTGTCGCCTCCCAGGCCGGTAAAGCTGCCAATAACGATAAAAGCCCAGACCCCGGCCTTCTCAAGGCCCCGGACTCTGTCTGTTCCCTTCCGTGTCTGACAGCTGAAGCATAACACTGTGAAAATTGGCTTTATATTGACAGTGCGACCGAGGAAAGAAAAGGAATGACTCACAGTAGTGTCTTTCACCCGTTCGCTCGTCTTTGAAGGTCACTGACACAAAAAGCAAGACTGGTGCTTCATGGTAACACAGGTGAAAGACCCAAAGCTTCACGGGTAGATGCGGCTTAGTCTTGATATAAATATGTACAGCAGTGTGTGTTTTTTTATGCTCAATAACTTCCATTTTTATGTAATCATTTAATGCAATGACTACCACTGATGTTTTTGTGAGGCACCCACACACACGCACACAAGCCTGGAAAAGTATTCGGACCTTTACACTGATTTTTTTCTGTATTTGTAAAACTGGATAGTATGGGGAAAATGTAATGTGTATGTTACTCTGGATAAGTGCTAAATGCCGAAATGTAAACGATTGGTCAAAGCAGATCCCAAATTACATTATAAATGGACATTACATCTTATTCACAGATCTGCAGTACAAGACATTGGAGATGGACTTGTTTGTCTAGTTTACAGCAAATAACTACAAGAGTAGAACTGGCTTCCATCCAGAAATATACTTAGCCGGTTAGCCAGCCAATTCTTTCAACTAATCATCTACAACATATAGTAGTAGTTGTAGTATAATCATCCTCAAGCATTTATTGACATGTAACAGCTTGGATAGTGTGATAGTGTGCTAACCTGAAGCAACAAAATGGTGATGAATGGTCATAGTCAGCTATGCTAGCTAGTCATGTGTTTTGTTTACTGCTAGCCAGATATGTTAGTAAATTATGTAATACCTAATCAATGCTGCTAGTTCACTTACTAGAACTAATCATCAAACGGACCCGAAAAGGTTGATCACCACACTAATTATTACTAATTAATTACTAATCACTTGAAAGTAACCAGATGAATGCTTATTATGTATGCATACATCACAACACACACGGCTGCCTGAACAGCGGCCTGAGTCATGGAACCAACATTCAACACGCTCTGCCATCTGTTAACTCTGTCCATCTCGGAACACCTGTGAGTCAATCGACTCACAACAAGTAAAAAAGTACAATAAAACCAGTTCAAACAGGTGCTTTACCTTTACAGGTGGGGAGGGCCTTGTCCCACACTGGCTTCCCATCAGCCCCCATAATGCATGTAACGGTAGGCGGACCCGCTGCAGTGTACCCAGAGTTGCAGCGGTAGGTGACAGTCGACCCCAGCTTGAAGTCTGTCCCAAGGCGGGTTCCGTTCATGATGTTTCCAGGATCAAAGCATGCCTCTCGGGGCTTCTCTATATTCGGGAAGCAAAAAATAAATAAATACACAGTGTAAGGACATATGCATATAAGGATGTTACCAAAATGATCAAATCACATATAAATACAGGGGAGATGGCTCAAACTGATCAAGCACACCGTAACGCCACAGAATTCAGAACTGAAGGGCTGCAAATACAGTTAGACAGGATCTGGATTAGGATTCAGATAGATGTGAAATGATACAAAGTTTTTTTTCCAGCTGCCGTTGGCCACTTTGGCCTTTATTAGCACCAACATCAGGCTAAGAGACAAGGCAGAGCTCAGGTAGCGAAGATACAGCCGTGCAGCCCCCGGGGGCAACCCTGTGAGAAGGCTAGCGCTAGGGAAGCATGCTGTAGGTGACGTGGCAGCCAGTATCGCTCTGACAACAGGCCATCAGATCACTGGCCCTAAAACTGTGGAGATGGATCTTTAGAGGGTACCTGACGTAAGAGGTGAAAACTGAAGGCCAAATTTACTTCTCTACCTGTGCTGCAGGGCAGGATTCCCAAGCTGTCTAATTTGGAGGCCCTCAAAAATAATCTTCCTGGCTGAATAATCTTCCCAACTCAAAGAAGTATCCACTGCAGGCTACAGTACTGTGGTCCTTTAGTACACCAGTACACAGAAGCATCTAATCTAATACCGGGGTGTGCAACAAAGTTACTGTCTCTATCTGTATCTGTTCAACTGCCAAAATGATCTGTGTCTGTATCTGTATTTAGATAGAAACCGGAAGCGGGCATGGCCTGAACTAACGTTGTTAGAAAAT
Organism: Synaphobranchus kaupii; assembly: GCA_029718625.1. Classification (NCBI taxonomy): domain Eukaryota; kingdom Metazoa; phylum Chordata; class Actinopteri; order Anguilliformes; family Synaphobranchidae; genus Synaphobranchus; species Synaphobranchus kaupii. The sequence goes on along the minus strand of CM056380.1, from coordinate 53,443,894 downwards.
ATAGACACGTAGGTTTTTTCCAACATTCAGATGGCACTTGTTGGCCTTTTCAAGCTTTTCAAACTGACTTTTACATCGTAGCCTTTTTCATAAAGAATGAACAAAGATGTAACTGTTTTTAAAAACTATTTTTACAAAACAAAACAACAAACTTTAAATAAGTAGTTTCAGAAAGTAGCTAGATACAGGCCTACTACAGGCTACGTCAATGATGAAAGCCAGGGGTCAATCCCCAATCTCCCACAGTGGTGATAACAATAACCAGAGACTCAAGCCAGACTAAAATGGTGTATGAATGGACCACAGAGTAGTGTCTCTCTGTACAAATGAGTGTATGATCACAATAAATATAAATTTGTGAGGAATTGTTAAAATATTATAAATGAGGTAAACAGCTGTTTTGCATAATAAATTATTGGTCCACTGGTGAACATACGAACATAATCTACATATGTCAGAAGTGTGCAGTAAATGCTGGGAAATTGGAATTATTAAGGCGCACTATCCCTTGCCCATGCATTACATGTAGATTATAGTGCAATAACGTACGGTAGAAGTACAGACGATGAAGATTGCCATGCTGAAAGCCCACAGAGAGACTAACTGATGTGTCAAGTCTCGTTCAAGAGTAAATGACAACTCCTATTGAAAGAAAAAAAATAAACTATTTAAGAAATGGTGGCCTGTATGAAAGATAAAAAAGAGAACAGATTTGCTCTTGATTGTTTTTTTTTTTCATGCTGCTGCTGCAATTGCTTTTAGTATCAATCAAAAAGATCAAAAGGCCAGATGTATTCTCAGAAACGTGTACACTTGTGTCTGCACGTCTGTGTCCATCGGCGCATGTGGTTACCATGTCGACAGTGTGTGAATCTGCAAGCATTTACCCTGCACGCGAATGCTGAAAAATCTCACATCGCATAAACAATCAGCAAGCAATTTGAGGAGTGACAATTTGAAAGCAAAATGTCAAAAAAATTTGTTTTCATAGACCTCTTCCAGGTTTTTTCTCTCTATCACAGCAAAACAACATTGTTTACCAGCAAATACATGTGAAGTCCAGCAATCAACCAGGGCTTTAAGCACAGTCTGTTGCTGTTGTCAAAGTTGATTCAGATAAGAGTTCAATTTGCTGCTGTCTTAATGTTAAATCCTTAAGGGGGCTGTCACAGCTCCTTGGCCAATCCAAAAGCCAGAAAATGGAGGGAGAGTCTGGAAGAAAATGCGCTTTTATTCCCAGAAACATGTCACAAACACCCCTTGTCCTCTGGTTTTCTTTTGTCTCCTGTCAGCCAGTAGATACATTAAATATTGTGATGCTGCTCTGGAGAAAGTTTCTGTTGTTTTCGTTCTTTATGTGCTCAGCATTTAGAGAGTACTCAGGGCAGAACATGTGTTGAGTATTTTGGGGTCTTATACACCCTGCCTCATCAGATGGCTACTTTATTATTGCCTCGACAGCAATTTACATGGTGAGACTGCTCAGATCAATACAGCGGTGTACTCTCCATAGAGAGGAAGGAATTAAATTCAACACATGAAAACGGTTTGGTTGACTTCGATAAATAAAAAAAGCTTTGCCCTGCAGATGCTTTTGTAAGGGAAAAATCACACTATATATTTCAATATTCCAAGGGAAATGGTTTTCTGATTTTAATCCTATTACAAAAGGTAGCTGCTGAAATAATATTGCATCTCAAAGCAATTAACAAATTGAAGTGGATTAAAAATCATCAGGCCTTATTTTCCTTTTCATCTGGCCCCTGTATTAATTTAATATTGTATGGACTGGAATTGTGATGTTATTCGGTGCACACTTCTTTCAATTGTGCAAAAAAACCTTCTTCAATAAATTTGTATCACCTGCTCACATGGGTAAGAAGCTCAGATTCCTAAATTGACATTTTTATTAAAAAATAAATCCTCACCACATGCTGACATGTAAAATACTTTAAAATGTTTGAAAAAAAAGGGAATAATTACTGTTTTAATTCAGAGCTGAGTAGATATGAATGATACATACATCCAAGCTGATTATTAATGTTAACCTGTATCCCAACAGATGGGAGCACTGAGGTTGCGCGGGTAATGATAAATGTAATAGAAGGTGCTAGAATTGCTTACACTTTTACTGAATAAACTTTTTCACTACAAACAAAACATGATGGCTAAGGAGAGAAAGCAGTGAACACTCTTAGGTTGAAAGGTGCATGGGTTACTGGACACTTCCAGAAACTTCCTGATGTCACTGTGAAAATAAATTTATGTCATTTGAACCTACGTATATCACAGGGTCTTATTCAGGGGGTGAAGTTTCTCTGACAAGGTTTTCTCTTAATATTTTTTTCTGAGCAGTGCCATGTAATGGCCAGTAACCTGTCATATTGTAAGACTCCAAATGTTGATAGGAAAATGTACCAGGCAAAGGCTGTAGATAATCGGTGTTCTTTATTCTGCAGAAGGGGAACCAGGTCACACAAAAAGATGTATGTCCAGAATGCAACAGAGGGGGCAGTCCCTTGGGGCATTTATATCATTCATGTTACGTCACACATGTATACATGAATCATTGGCCAATCCTCACTCGATTCATTTTACTGATTCCCAAATAAGGTTACTCAGGTTAAATGTATACATTTTAAAGTGATACTGCAGTCAAAAACCAACTTTTCCCATTGAAAACTGATGTTTTGGGTTAGATTATAATCATACACAACTGTCTATGTCCGAAAATCTCATGTTTAGTTAAAATAGTTTTATATGAGTTTTTGTGAAGGCTTACCAAAACGCTGGTTTCCAGGGATTCGTGACGTCACGAGATCCTTAACATAAAAACGGGTGGAGTTTAGGTGGTCCTAGGGGTGGTCTCGGCTGGGCACGTGGTATAAAAGCAGAGACCAACAGGTTTTTTTTCCTCTTTGAGACTGAGACCCTTGTACTGTTAACTAGCGTTCTAATGCCCTGCTAGGCGTAAAAAGTCACATTAATTCCGATCTGACAGACTGCGGTCGCTTTGACACAATCGGTTATGTATCGGCATCTAATACCACATTCAAAAGTGGCCCAAATGAGAATTGTAAATGTCAGATTCAATGTGATTTTCACTGTTCACACTTCCATTAAAAAATCTGATCTGTGTCACATTTGAGGAAAAAATCGGATCTGGGCCACTTTTTACCTGCAGTGTGAACGTAGCCATAGAAAGTTATTCATCTACAACGTCTTACTTTGGAATCTTTCGCTAACTTGCCTGCATTATGCCAAGGAGTCATATGTATTGTTCCTCGGTGTAACGCCACCAGCACTGTTAGCTTTCATAATCTGCCGAGAGATGGAATGTATCGATAAATTAGGTAATGCAAAGCAGTCTATTGTGTGTGAGTTTAGCCCCGTTTGGTCCAGTAACTTAGCTAGATAGCTAGTTATCGCTATCATTTATGAATGTTAGCTAATAAATGATAACAATTCTCTCCGGACCAAGTGGAGCTGGGCGCTACAACCAGCCATGTTCAATATACTAACGTTACTGTTTGACTGGGTTTTGCTGTGTATTTGAATGTATTTAATAGTAACGTTACTTTAGGCAGACAAACAAGCTAACTTAGCTAGGTAACGTTAGCTCTACCATTCGGTTACATCCCCGGTCCTCTCCTCGATCGCGAAGACGTCGCTCAACTAATACAGCGGCTGCTGCTGCCAGTGACTCGAATGAATACGGCTGTATTTCCCAAGCAACATCTTCGCGAGGAAGAGTCTTCCACCACGAAGGAATCCTTTCAAACTCCTCCACCTCAAAACTCCCTGCAGTACTGCTGTCACTCTCATCATTTGTCATTTTGTTGTTTGTTTAGGTGAGGAGAGAGCAGGAAGGGGGCTAAGTTCAGTGGGGGCCTGAGTCAGTTCACCAAGACACACCCTTTCACTCCTTGACTGTATGAATATTCATAATATGACTACGTGGCACCACCGTCATATGACCACACCTACTCACGAGTTCCAGTTCAAATTGAAGCGGTAAAAAAGGCCTCTGCAGTATCTCTTTAAGAGAAAGCATGGACAGAACTCCCTCACCACCCCTAGGCTCCCTCCATATAAACTACAGTATTAGTAATCACTAATACTTATATATTTTATGGATTAGTTTATTGTATTAGTGATAATAATATTAATATTAGTTACATTAGTAACAAGTGCACACATATATAGATATAACTCCACCAATATCAAATACTTTAAGTCAAGACCAAACTAATCACTGTGGATAAAAGCATCTGCTAAATGACTGTAATGTAATGCAATGTAATGTAATCACACAAGGCAGGAAGGCTGAGGGCAGTTTACCTTTGTACTCAATGGCAAAACCGGACAGGCCAAGGGAGGCGTCGCTGCGGAAGGCCAGGAACAGGCTGTTCCCGCTACTCTCAATGCGTTCGGGGGCCTGGTTCCCCTGAAGGCTGCTGATAAGGGGGCCATTAGAGTCTTCCCCCTCATAGACGTGCAGGAAGTCATAGCTGGGCTCCATGTTGAAGCTGAGGAATCAAACACGCATGTAAAAATGGAGGGGACAGGAAGAGGTGGAGGTACAAACGGCTGTCGAGAGGGAGGGAGAGACGACTGGATAATGTGCTGGATGTCGTGACTCAGGGTGAGGTGTGGGGGATACCATCAATGCCACCATCGTGATGAGTTCTTGTGAGTGTGGTTTTGGCTTTAGCTTGCTACACTCACATTGTGAAATAATAACAACAAGAACTACAACAAAAATCTGATGAGAAAGGAGACCGGCATTTCACATTTCGGAAACAGTTGCTTTTTCACAGTTATTTCAGCTAATTGTGAAATGGCATGGGGCGAGAGAAGGGTCGGCTTCTTCTTACGACTGTCGGCAGCTTCCAGCAAATTCTGAGTGACATACCTTTTGAAAATTAGGGCAATGACAAAGTCAGGACTGACTTTTATCCTCCAATCACACTCCTTTCCCGGTGGGTACGGCTGAGGGTAGTTGGGTGATAGAATTACCCCAGCAGGGCCTGTCACATTACCTCCACAGGTGGCTATCACAACGAAAAGAGAAAGGGCGACAGAGGGTTTTAAGCTGGCACTTCAAGCCCCGGATACATACTTATAAGCAGAGGTTCACAATACTGGTTGTTTGACACATCTGAAGGGGGAATGAGATTCTGGATTTAAGAGATGAAACAAGCGTAGGCTGTAATGCTTCCTGACACCTACTGAGACAGATAAAACACAAGCACACTAAAATGACCGATATAAATGAACAAGAACCACAATATCAAATACAGATTGGCAAAAATATCAAATTCATGGCTGCAGCGGAGTAAGGCAATGGCATTTCGCTTGGTAATTTAGCGAAGACATTCAAGGTGATGGAGTGGGAGAATGCCTCGTTGAATACTGATGTGGCTGCTTGTATGGACATGACCTCCATGTCAAGACATTTGATTGTAGTTTGCCAGCCATCTGTAAACCAATACAGAAAATAAGGGTATTCTCTCATTCAGATAAATAAAATGACAGATTTGGTGGAGCAGTGGATAAATATGGGTATATCATTGAAAGATTGTGTGTGTGCGTGTTTGTGCGTGTGTGTGCATGTGCATTTTCGTCTTAATACAATGTGAAATCCTGTTTTTTTTTGCCCTGATTATAATGTACCCCGATCTGCATGAGAGAAGACATCAGTTATATAACATCACATCCATTCCTCTGATCCCATTAGAATATAAAGACTAAGACTGGGTACTGTTGCAGTTTTTTGATACTGTTATCGCTACTGGGTCTTCATTTGGATAGTAGAACCAAAACAATACTTTTTAGTTTGTTTAGAGTTTAGTCGTAATCTAACATGACAGGCATGTGCAAATGAGCTGAGAACACACACACACGTACATTATTTATTATCAGGCAAACAGTAGAAAACAAACTGCAGACATATTTTTTTTTAAAACAAGAAAGATACTTTTCATCGTAAAACTCCCTTTAGACACCGATTCTCTAACAAGAGCCGGTCTCTTTCATCAATATCTTATTTGTAGAATTTGAGTAGAGCAGTGTTGAGCCACTTTGGAATAGACCAAGTGCTTGAGCAAATTGAAAGGGACAAAAAGAAAGATTAATATCTATCTATATTAATGGCAATTTAAATATCCACAGCCAGAACAACTGAAACGGATGAGATAGGCCAGTTCAGTGGAGGTTTACAAAAACGCTACCAGTATGTTAGCACTGTACTTTAATAAATACAGTTTCAGGTCTCATATTGATCATCCCATTTAAAATGTTAACTTGCATGAAGACCTAGGCTGCATTCGGATCTGAAATTTATCCTTTCTTCCTGTCGTTCCCTTCCCTTGCTTCAAGGGGGAATCTCCAAAATGGCAGGATGAAATACAGATCCTTTCCAAAGAATTAGAATATCATGGAAAAGTTTTTTTTTTTCCATAATTCCATTCAAAAAGTGAAACTTTCATAGATTATAGATTCATTACACACAAAGTGAAATATTTCTAGCCTTTATTTGTTTCATTTTTCATAATTTTGGCTTACAGCTCCAGAAAACCCCCAAAACAGTATTTCAAGAAATTAGAATAGTGTGTCGAAAATCAGCATTTACTTCAGTTATTTCAGAGAATGAATGTTTTAGACTGAGTGTCACACTCTAATCATCTAATTTACTCAAAACACCTACAAAGTTTTTCTACAGGTGTGTCGTTAAATTGGACAGGTATCTCAGTTTGGTTCAGTATGGGGAAGACTGCAGACTTGACAATTGGCCAGAAGACCATCATTGACACCCTCCAGAAGATGGGTAAGCCACAAAAGGTCATCGCTAAGGAGCCTGGCTGTTCACAGAGTGCAGTGTCCAAGCATATCAATAGAAAGTTTAGTGGAAGGGAAAAATGTGGCAGGAGAAGGTGCACAAGCAAAAGAGATGACCGTAGGCTTCAGCGGATTGTCAAGCAAAGACGATTCCAAAATTTGGCGGAGATGCAGAGGGAGTGGACTGAGGCTGGAGTCAGTGCTTCAAAAACCACCACGTACAGAGTGTGACACTCAGTCTAAAACATTAATTCTCTGAAATAACTGAAGTAAATGCTGATTTTCGACACACTATTCTAATTTCTTGAAATACTGTTTTGGGGGTTTTCTGGAGCTGTAAGCCAAAATTATGAAAAATGAAACAAATAAAGGCTAGAAATATTTCACTTTGTGTGTAATGAATCTATAATCTATGAAAGTTTCACTTTTTGAATGGAATTATGGAAAAAAAAAAACTTTTCCATGATACTCTAATTTTTTGGAAAGGATCTGTATGGCAGCCACACCAAGTGTGATTCGGATCCAATTTAAGAAAGGGGAGGGAGTAATTATATTCCCTCGCTTCCTCGTTTATCCTCCCTTCCATCAAGGGTATAAAATGCAAACTTCCAGCAAGAAGGGAATCCCACAATGCAATGCTCCACATGGAAAACATGGGCGGTCACCATAGAACTATGTGGCGGTCACATTTCAACTCTATGATGTTGCACTTCCGAAATGTTGCGACGGCGGTTCGGTTCTGTTTTTGTTTGTTTCTCGTCAATCCTCCCTTGCAGATCACCTTTTAAGTTTGCTTGCTGCACGTAGCAAATTGCCTCACAAGATAGCTCCCGCAAGGGAAGGGAGCGTGTTAAATTGGATTAAAATGCAGCCCTAGGCTGGCCTATACTGGCAGCTTCCATACCAGTAGCCTTGTTTTAGAATGAGCTGTTGCCTACCCACGTAAAAGAATGCCCTGGCTGTTATTTGAAGGTTAACAATAATTCAAGGAGTTGGACACATAGCAACCACCGTTCAGCATTCAATCAAAATGAATTAGAGACAGAAACATCAGCACAAGCTAAATTCCTCTAATACGGAGGCATAGTTTTTTTTTTTCTGTCACCGAAATCAGGGTCCCTGGTTTTGTAGAAAAAGGATTTGTAATTAATGGATTTGTAATATTATATGAGAAAAGTGGAAATTACAGCAAAATGACAAATGAGAACCATGAAATGCGTCACTTAAGAGAAGCATTGTTGTAAACCATAAACATAAAAAAAGGGTAAAAAAAATAAAATAATAACATCCTCATTTTTACCCTTGAGTCCGATTCTTTATTCGGATGCATCAATATAAACATAGCAAATCGGAAGAGCTCAGAATTTGGCTATACTTTTGTATGACACCCCATTACATCATGGGTGTCTGTTTAGTGAATGTAGTACACAGTAATAGATGCATTACAGTATTGTATCTGGATTTCCTGTAATTAGTTTCCTGAAAACATACCAATGCACGTGGGAGGATCAGGTTGCCAGAAAAACCTGTTGTTGAGTTGCACGCAGGTGATTCTGGCCACGCCCTGTATCTGATACCCCGGGTCACACATGAAGGTGATGGTGTCTCCTGGCTCCCTGCTGTCTCCATAGCGTGTTCCATTCTGAGGTGTCCCGGGGTCATTACAGGTTGTAGCGGTCGTAGCTAAAGGCACAAAAAAGCGTGGCAAATCAAGATGAGGGCGAGACCCCTGTTGCTGAAGCATTGGTATGAGTAGTGGGGTCTCTCGTCTTTCTCGCTCTCTTTTAAATAAATCTCATGGCCTATCTGTAGCACTTTTGCTGTGACGCTGATAATAATAATTCCTCCCCCAGCCCTAAAACGGACTAGCTTATTTAGCGGACTAAATAAAAACCCTCTGCTTTCATTCAGGCTCAGTTGCAGTTAAAAGATGACAGAAAATAGGCGTCAAATAGATTTGTTTCATGCCAGGTTATTTGGCTTTTAGGAAAGGCTTTTTTTTTCCTTATCATGAAAAATTCTGTTATTTTTCACTCTTTAAACCTGCCCTTTATTCTTTAAACCTGCCCCCCTACCTGCTTTATTACCACCTATTTTAAAAAGATGTCTTTAAAGACCTTATGATCAAAAGCTGAAAGGAAACAAGGGTGGCATGTCACAGCACTGCTTGCGTAACAAACCGAGAGTTTTTCAAGGCATCAGAAACTTACATCTGTGCGATATAGAAAGGAAACAAAAAACATTCATAGCAAGCTCATTTCACATTTAATATGCCGCTAACAGTGACACCCATTTAACTTGTGACATATCAGTTTACACTTGCAATGTAGTACTCTTACATGTGACACATCAGTTTACTAGTATCACATCCATTTTAATAAATGCATAAATTAGCTTTTAAAGTAAAAATATATCTGCTTTTTAAGATGTTTATCTGACTTGCTTTAAAATTACATTAATTTTGAGGGGAGGGTGTGTATACACGTCTGTAGTCTGTGTTGTCCTAAAGATCAGTTGTCCTAAAAAGTGCTTTGGAAAGGCAACAGAAGATGGATGACACCTTTGTGCACGATATTAGACATCTGTTGAAAGACTATTTGCTTCACTGCATATTTCTGTAGCAAAAGCAAAGCGTGATTCCCACTGTGCTGTGATAGGGTCACACAGGCAGTGTCCGTGTATGCTATCTGCTCGCATCTCCTCTGCAATATAGGACAACCAGAACCTGCTATCAGAACTAGAGATCTTCCAAATTTGGGATCCCCACATTTCAGTCCACCAAAAGCAAACAAACAAACAAATAAATAAAATAATACAATTGACAGATGTAGAAACTGTACTGTTAACCCAATTTAAAATGAATATATTTTGCACTTTGCATATCCATTTGCTTTGTGGGAAATTGCTTACTTTGCAGGAACGCTGAAAAGATGCACAGAAATGTCAGTTTTGCTAGCAGGGTAAATGCTGTCATAAATGTGCTGAGCCAGGGATAAACTGTACATCCTCACTCAGAGGAAGTAATATTCACATAAGATAACATAATTCATAAAAACTACAAGTTTGGAGCCATTTACAGAACAATACTGGATTTCCTAATTCCTTAAACTGAAGTAATATCTCTTGACTCTGGTGAGTCTGATGGTTTATAAGACAAAGTGTACTGTAGATGGCTTTTCCTCATGACTAATCTAAATTTAAAAAAGATTAAATGAAACAGATCTACGTAACTGCGAAAGGTTTAATCAGCTTTAAAGGTTTTATAAGGTTACTTATAAGACTCCTGTACACCTACTGCGGAAGAGGAAAACTGTTTAAAATAAGTGGAGTCCTGAACAATGTTTCACTTAGAAACAAATATATTTCATTACAACCTTTCGGTCATCTTGACCTTCATCAGGTAAGGTGAAGATGTAGGTAATTAGGTAAGGTGAAGATGAAGGTCAAAATGGCCGAAACATATTTAATTAAATAAGCTTCAAAGTGAGACATTATGTGGGACTCCACTTATGTGTGTGAAGGTTTTATGAGGTAAAAAGGAAGGTACAGATGAAAGGAACATTCAAAAGAAAGGCGTTACCCACTTGAAAACTGAATGGAGAAGCCGGACTTGCTGATGAAGTAGTCGCTGTCAAACTGAAGGGTTAAAATGTTGAAGGTACTGTGGGTGTCCTCAGGCAGAGACGACCCACTCCATTCTTTCAGCAAGATGCCACCTTCCGTCGGCCCGTCCCAGACTTTCAGGATATCGTGGGCGACCTCCGTGTCGAACACTATAAAGTGCAGGCTGCAGAAACAAAACACTGACTCATTTTCCACACTGCTAGCAGGATCTGTTCAGGGCCTGCACTGAAAATATTACGCACACACTCTTCTCTTTTCTGATTTGTGTTGGCTTTCTATCCAGTGAATGCAGAGGACAACAATAAATCATATCTCAAACAAAATAAGAGGCAATCCATCGAGTAAACGATGAGAATTGAATTAACATGCTTGAATATTAGCTTAGCAAATATAATTGATACAGTTAACGTATATTAGGCTTTGAGCTTTTAACTGCATGCTTTATTCAAACCTGTCTTTTAGCCGTTTCCCTAGATGACAAGCAGTTGATTTACTGCGTTGGGAATAAAACTTACTTTGTTCGACCCCTTTTTGTCCTTTGAGAGTTGGCTGTTATTTAAATTTGAAAATTGTTATTGAAAGAGGGACACATTTTTCTAGTAGAAGAGAGTTAGGTCATCTGTCATCCCCTTAAGAAACCACAAAACAACCTGCCTTTTATGCCAGGATCCCTTCTCTTACTGTCGTATCATGTTAAAGAGCTAAATGACAAGGACTCTGTGAGTAAAAGAGAACAATAAGGTATTGCTTACATTCAATTAAGTGTAACTCTTCAACTTATTGCCTCATCACTTGCAAGAGAATATGTTGCGGTTGGAGATGTACTATTGCTATGTTTGGAGTTATGAATAGTGTGTGCGTGGTAAATCAGCTGCAAAACTCCAACTGCAAGCTGGGGCTGTTCTACAACATGCTTCTAGATAATGACTGGAGAGAACAACTATCTGTGGGGGACGGAATAGAGATTTACAGGAGAGAGGTCGGACAAGGATATGACAAAAGACAGTTATGTTGGATGAGATGAGCTGGTTTCAATTCAGATAGTTGGCTATGCAGGAGGCAGAGAACTGTAAAAGTATAGGAAAATAGAGAATCACATGGAAATTTATCTAGTTGGATTAGAGGTTTTTGGTCAGAGGGGAACTCCAGCACCTGCTTAGTTCATAGTTGCTCATCAGAGGAAATAACAACTAAAGAATAACTACAAAGACTAAAAAACCGAGTTTGTGCACCTTAAACTTTTTAAAATATTGAAACCGCAGGCTGTTGTAACACTACTACAGCTGCAACTGTAGGATATCTAATATTTCCCCCCTTCTCTCTATCCCTGTCACTCTCTCACTCTCACCCCCCAACATCAAAGATAAGCCAGTCTTTGTCATAAATGACCCCTCTCCCCCCCTCCCCCATACCTTAACCCAATCAGGACAGGGATGGTCTTCCTGTGGAGGTATTTTATGAGTGTACCGCAGAAAAAGAAGTTAGTCAGTTTGGAGTTTGTTGGTGAAGAAGTCATTCTTTTTGGTTCCTCGTGCGTTTCCTTTTGTTCCTGTTCAGCTGGAGGGTAAATAATTTGGCAATTTTTGGCTTATCTCTCTCTTTACTGGTATTTCCTAATTAATGTATGGTTTAATGCCTTCACTTTTGTGAATTATAAGTAGTCAGCCTACATTCCTTTGTGAATGTATGATTCCCAGTCATTATTCTAATTGAATGTTTTCATTTAATAAAATTACTTAATCTCAAGACCTGATTTAGACTTTGTTTTGGCTTGTTGGTTGATCCACCAGGTTACTGTTCGACTTACCTATCAAAGAATTCGGCGATTTAATTGATGATTGTCATTTTTAATAATAATAATAAAATTAAATCACGTAAAGCTTATTTTGAATGTAGGTTAAGTGAGGGGTTCTAGCACGCAATATTGCTTGTGTTCAGTATTCAGAGTGCTGAACGTTTTAACAAGGGCATTGACTGTTGGAACCGCTGGATTCAGAAAATACACATTTTACCTAGTCCTCACTTACCCGACACAACTATCGATTATTTTCTTAGTGACTAGTCTATCGATTACTTTTTCGATTAATCGAATAATCGAGGGGCACGTTTTTTTTTTTCTTCAAAACAATTTATTGATATAGCAATGACAGATCTGAACAAAAATGTCATATAATTTCATCAAAGAATTAATAATAAAAATAAATAATAATTTATTATTTATTTAATTAAATATACATTTTTAACAAACAACAAACCAATCACCCATCCCACCCTCAATTTCTTCCCCTCTCTCTACCCTCCCTCCACTTTACCCCTCCTCCTTTCCCATCTCTTGGGGCAGGGATGGCAGAGGCACGGGGCTCTTCGGCCATTTTCAGAGAGAATATCTTAAATGGCGGCAAAACGTTTAGCTGCGAGATGAGCACTTTCGAGAGATTATAAAAAAATCTATATATATTTTTTTTTTTTAAATGCATATTTTTTGTATTATCAACTAATCGACAAGGGGAACAATTTAATCGAGGATTAATATTATTATTATATTATTATAATCGATTTAATCGATTAGTTTGATTAACTCTTGCAGCCCTAAACACTACAGCAATCTTTTATCACATAGGTATTTTTATCCAACATCAAGGGCAGAATAATTTCTGCACACACAGAAAGATGTCATCTTTTTTTCCTTTATGAGTCAGGCAGGAAACCCCTTTCATTTGAAAGCTGGTTCAGACCTCGAATACCAAGTGACTTGGGTACAAACATTTTAAATTAATAAATGTGGGTTCAGTTGCACAGTGGATACCAGGAGATTCTTGTGTCCATTGCTGCTCTACAATGGGCAGGACACATTTCTGTTTTGAATTAAACAACATTTATTGGGCCACATTAAGATTATTCTGCAGTGATATCAATATTCACTATACAGGACAATGTGTCTGTCTGACTTATTTAAGCTTGGCAAGGCCACAATCTATTCTGAAGTGAAAGTGAGACAATGTAAGCAATCAATGTACAATCCACCGAAACAACACAACTGTAATGGATGTCAGTTGCCACTTCAGATACAAAAGGCAGATACTCCTGAATGCCATACTAATGTTTAACCAGCCTGACAGTCAGACAAGATACACAATCTTTCAAGATCTTTCACATTCTTTAGTCTGTGCTTGTGGACTGCCCTCTTCAATTCTTACAATTCTTCCTACAGATTTTCCTTTGCATTCACATCTGGAGAATGGTCTATCTCCAGAATTGCCATTGTAAATTTTGTGGCCAGTTGACCATTCCTTGGTTGATTTTAAGATATGCTTTTGATCATTATCCTGCTGAAAGATCCATCTTTGGCTACATTAAGCTTTCTGTCAGAGAGAATCAGGTTTTTGGTATAAACATATACATATTGGTACTTGTTTGAGTTCAAGATTGCATGGACCTTACAAGAGCCCCAGGACCGGCAGAATGACCCCATACCATCAAAGGCACACCACCATGACTGACTGTAAGTATGGTGTTATTTCTAATACACGGGTCCAAATGCTGGTGTGCATGGCCAAAAAGTTCAGTTTTGGTCTCATCTGATCACCATTGGGTTCCAATTGTAGTTCTTATGCTGGTTAGTGAACTCCAGATGTTTACTTTTGTTGATTAATAAACAGTATAGGGGGTTCCCAATAACAAAGCTTAACAGGAGGTCCAACTCAAAGACTCCTCACGCTGTAGTGAAACACAATCTAAGTTTCATATTTATTTTCAGCCAATTTGTCAAGTGATTGGCAAGAACACCCCTCTATAAATCAAATTGTTGAACACAGTTGGAGAAATCTAATCAGTGATTTTACAGTGCGTTTAAGGCAGCTTGAGGCAGATGGTATGTGATTTTCTGGAAGGCTGTCAAATCATCAGTGGTTATTACCTGATGGTCTTTCCTGTATCAGCCTCGATGGACCAGGTACAGTGGAGGTTGTTATCATAGGGTGCTGGGTACCCTGGTGATAGTATACGCCCAGCTGTGGCTCCCTGAATGAGGCCTCCACACTCAGCTAAAGGAGAGGGAAAGTATATAAACATTGCTTTAAAATAGTAATTCACTATAATCTTTAATTTCTCTTTCCAACATTTTTTATTTCAAAAGGGCATTCAAACAGTCTTCTTGAAATTAAACAGTAGATATCATTAATTAATGTAAGCCTTAATCCTCTGCTGAGTCACCCTAGGTAAGATTTATTTGCACTAGGTTTGTAACCACTTACATTGGCTATGCAAATTTATACCCATTTGTGTCATCGCACTTGAAACAAATTATGAGCATCCAAACCATTTCACATGTGTGTGTGAGACGGAGGAAAGATGCAGAAGGTGGGGGGGGGGGGGGGGGGGGGGGGGGGGGTATCCTTATTAATTTGTCTAATACAGAGGGAAAATAATACAATGACAGCCTTGGGCAATGTCATCCATTTTCTGTTACTCTCCTAGAGCTGCAATATGTAAATTTGTTCCAACCACAACTCATAAGGTATAAGAGCGATAGAATAACCAAGTGATCTATTTTCGAACTCATATAAAGTAAAAGTAATGGCACTGTGGGTAATGAAGGAACTTAGTGAAATGAAGAGGGGGAGAAGGAAAGATTTATGTCATCTTAAACATTAGACATTTTCTTTCCAAAAGACAAGATAAATTACTGAACTTAAATTTCAGTAAATGTACCAGTTTCAATAGGTAGTGGGATTGTCATGGTTTTGGTAGCTTCTTGTGGTTTCTGCGGTCGTTCCCCCTCAGAGCCGCACGAGGGCGCTCTTGCCTTATTTTTCCGTCGTCCATTCCGGGCTTTCGTTTTCTTATTCTTTTCACCTGTCTTAGGTTAACTGCCGGCTATAAAAGCTCTGAGGTTCCGTTTTCCGGTGCTTCTGTGTTTTCTTTGTGTGACACGTAGCCAGTAAACGGTATAGGATTTAGGCATCAAATGGTGACCACTTTGCTCCATCAGCGACACCACAGGGAGTTAATAAAGCACTGGCCAGTCAGGGCGCTACAGGGGGTACTCCTGAGGAGGGCATTATTGCTCTCCAGATACAGCAAGGCCAGCTGATGGAGCAGCTGTGGTATCAGGGAGACTGTCTCCGCGAGTTGACAGATAATCTTCACAGACTTAGTATTGCAGTCAATCCACCCCCAGTTGCACCAGCACCTATACACCCCGTTCCCTTGCCACGCACCCTTAGGGAGCCCAACCTCCAATTGCCGTCCCGGGGGAAATGAGGGGTCTTGCTAGAAAAATCGGGGCCTCTATAGCGAGACAAAATGGTAATCTTTCTCAGACTCTTTTACCAGTCAAATTGTTCTGGAATAGGCGTTCGGTCAACATCGACGCTTTCATTGATTCTGGGGCAGTTGAGTGTTTCATAGACGCTAAATGGGCCAGGGAATTAAAAATTCCCATACACCCCCCTCACTCGGCCCCGACTGGTTACTGCTCTCGAGTCGCCCTTTGGGCTCCGGGACCGTTAAGGAGATCACGGGCTCCTTACTTATGTGTGCTTCCTTCTAGGGTCATTCTGAGTGGATTCAAATTTTTTTAGTTGATTCTCCAGCTTACCCACTCGTTCTGGGACATTCGTGATTGGTTTTACACAACCCTCATATTAGCTGGGGCAGTGACAGGGGGCTTATTCGCCAGTGGGGCTCCCAGTGCAAGTCCCACTGCCGTGCTCTTATTAACCTCTATCTGGGCGGCGCCAGTGACAGTACCGAACTCAGCTCCATTAGTGATCTGGGGGAGGCGGAGCTCCCTTCTGACCAGGATACTTTGCCCTTTCTCTCTGAGAGTAAAGAGGAGAGTCTGGCCTGGGATTCCTTTGCGGAGGGGGTTTCTATGGGGGAGGAGAGCCTTCCTAATTCCGATTTCGATTGGGAATCATCACCAGACCCTATTTTCAACCCTGAGACTCCGGAGATAGTAGGGGCGCTCGAGTTCTGCTTGCCTACTAATGTACCGGAGGAGTACGCTGACCTCGCTGAGCAACACTACCTTACCTCCTCATAGGCCGTATGACTGCACTATTGAGTTGTATCCGTGTACTGCTCCTCCCAGGGGTTCTCTGTATTCCTTGTCGATTCCGCAGAGCACAGCCATGAAAGAATACATTGAGGAGTCTCTGGTTAACGGTTTCATCAGACCTTCCACTTTGCCAGCCGGCGCTGGATTTTTCTTTTGTAAAAAATACAGGTCTGAGGCCCTGTATAGATTATCGGGGTCTCAATGACATCACCGTAAATAACAGGTATCCTCTTCCACTCATGACCTCCGCATTCGAGCGCCTACAGGGGGCGTCTGTCTTTTTCTAAGTCGACCTTCGCAACGCCTACAATCTGGTACACATGCGTGAGGGAGATGAGTGGAAGATGGCTTTTAATACTCACAACGGACACTATGAGTACCTGGTCATGCCATTTGGGCTCACTAGCGCTCCCTCCGTCTTTCAGGTGTTAGTTAATGATGTGCTCAGAGAGATGCTGGAGAAATTTGTATTTGTTTATATTGACGATATTGTGATTTTCTCTTCTAGCCTTTCTGAACACATCATTCATGTCATCAGGTTCTCAAGAGCCTTTTACAAGCCAAATTGTTTGTGAAGGCAGAGAAATGCCTGTTCCACGCCAGCTCAGTTTCTTTTCTGGGGTTTATTATTGCTTAGGGTAAGGTCCAAATGCATCCGGAGAAGGTTTCTGCAGTAAGGAACTGGCCCTGTCCCCTTTCGGTTAAACAGGTGCAGCACTTTCTGGGCTTTGTAAATTTTTATCGACGGTTCATCCGTAATTTTAGTGCTGTAGCTGCGCCCATCACAGCTCTCACTAAAAAGACATCGTCACACTTCCAGCGGAATTCCAAAGCTGAGGTGGCCTTCATGGAGCTAAAGAAAAGATTCAGCTCCGAACCCATTCTCATAATGCCCAATCCCTCCCTCCCCTTTGTGGTAGAGGTGGATGCTTCAGAGTTGGGGGTAGGCGCAATCTTGTCTCAGCATTCTCCGCTGGACCGCAAGATGCACCCATGTGCATATTTTTCTCATGGCTTAACACCTGCCGAGAGAAACTATGATGTAGGACAGCGGTGTCAAACTCGTTCCATTGAGGGCCGAGTGTATGCAAGTTTTTGTTCTAACCATGCTCTACACCAGCTGATTCCACTAATTAGTTCACCTCCTTGGTTGAAGAGCTGAGCTAATTAGTGAAATCAGCTGGTGTAGGGCACAGTTGGAACAAAAACCTGCATACACTCGGCCCTCGATGGAATCAGTTTGACATCCCTGATGTAGGAGATCGAGAGCTGCTGGCGATCAAAATGGCTTTAGAGGAGTGGCGTCATTGGTTAGAGGGAGCTGAGAATCCATTCACAGTTTGAAGGAGATCGAGGCGATCGTGCAGAAGGCGTTGCGCTCGGATCCGGGCCCAGGCAGGGGTCCATTTCACTGTCTGTTTGTCCCTCCCCGTATTAGATCTCGGGTGCTCCAATGGGGACACTCATCTCAGCTGGCGGCTCATACGGGTGTTCATCGGACAAGGGATTTTTTATCTAGGCGGTTTTGGTGGCCGGACATGGAGAGAGATGTGCGGGACTTTGTCTCCGCCTGTTCGGTTTGTCTCTGCCTGTAGGGCTCACGACTCGCACCCTCGGGGCTTCTGTGCCCTCTGCCTCCAGTGGACAAGCCGCCGCCCCCTCCCCAGTTTGTGGAGGGAGGTCCAGTTTATACGGTTCGGCGCATTTTCACCAAGAGATGGGTGGGTAGAGGGGCTCAGTTTTTGGTTGATTGGGAGGGTTACGGCCCTGAGGAGCATTGCTGGGGTTCCCTCCAGGAACATCTTAGACCCGGAATTAATTAGGGTCTTCTGCAGCAACAAGGCTGAGGGATCTCCTGGGGTTGTCCCTTAGAAGGGGGGTCCCTGTCATGGTTTTCGTAGCCTCTTGTGGTTTCTGCGGGCGTTCCCCCTCGGAGCGGCACGAGGGCGCTCTTGCTTTATTTTTCCGTCGGCCGTTCCGGGCTTTCGTTTTCTCCAGGCACTTATTCTTTTCACCTGTCTTAGGTGACCTGCCAGCTATAAAAGCTCTGAGCTTCCTTTTTCCGGTGCTTCGGTGTTTTCTTCGTGTGACATGTAGCCGTTGAACGGTATAGGATTTAGGCATCAAATGGTGACCACTTTGCTCCATCACTTTGCTTTGGAGTAAAGAGTTTCCTTTTAGGATCCTTTTTTCGCTTTTGCTTTCTTTGTCCCTCTATTCTATCCGCCTTTGCTGTTCTCTCTGAGACAGTCCCTGCTTTCCCATTTCCTTTCCACCTCTCTGTGTGTACTACCCTCTTGTACTGAGGGTGAGAGGTATTTCCTTTTCTTGCTTTGTCTAAGCTCGGAGTTACGAGCCCATTACGGCCAGTTTCCCGACCGCCTTATTTTTTCTATTCTTTTGTCTCTCTGTTTTTCTACTCTCCGGTATCGAGAGTGAGAGGTATTTTATTTTTCCTATACTTAAGCCTACCAGTTTTTTCGCCCACTATTTTATGGGTTATTATTTCTCCTTCTGTTACCTCCATTTTGTTACTCCTAGTAAGAGTGAGAGGTACTTTATTTATTTTGTTTATTCCTTCTCTACACTGATTATTTCCGTGCTTGTGGTTGATTCCTTGTGGTTGAATTAACTTTCTGACTCCCTATCCATCGTGTCTGGTCCTCCAAACCAGGCTCCCCATTATAGGGATAACTTCTTGTCACTGATCAGACATCATATGTTTGAGTAGAACTAAGGATTTGATATTAAAATAAGGATGTTTTTAAGTTTTGTACTAACCCACACATGAAGGTAAGGGTTTATCCCAGACCCTTCGATCACCACTAAGACAGGTCAGGGTGCTGCTACCATGGAGAGTGTAACCAGGGTTGCAGCTGTACAACAGAAACGTGTTTGCGAAATGGCCATCGTCTTGAATCTTGTATCCATAATTGGGAATCCCAGGTTCTTCACATTTAACAAGGTCAAAACCTGAAAACAGAAAAGTATTTCAGTGAGACGCAAGGAAATATGAACATTTGAAAGACTGTCCATTTAAATTGAGCGCATCGGCATTGTATTTCATTTCAATATTTATAAATGTAGGTAAAGGTATAAGTAATTAGACCACATATCTCAGATCTGTAGTAACCAGGAAAAGACTGCACAGGCTGAATAGCTCCTTGCTAACTCTCCACCATTGAATAAATCCCATTCAGGCCATGTCCTGAGGGGTGAACTTTCCTCCCTGATCTGCTCCTGTTACTGATGAATATGAAATCCATTTGAAACGGAGCAGCCAGAGGGTGCCTTCACACATCCGAATGTCAGAAATCTCTGAAGGAGCTGGACACCAAAAAGAAAGTTCATCTTTTCTCTGAAGTGAGTATGGGCTTTTTAAAATTGAAATTTTTACATCCATGCCCTCAAATGAACCAACAGGGCTCCCTTAGGTTCTACAAAGTACGACTGGATTAAAGTGCTCCCCTTTTTTTCCGGTAGGATGAAAATTGTCACTCTCGAGGCGATCATTAAAGAATCAAATGTGCAGTTGTATCAGAGCTGTCAAATGTGTTCCAGTCAATCAGACAATCACCTCTTGCACAGCCGTAGAACACGTGCTGTAATGGGCCATAAATGTGCCATATAACATAAAAAGCTCAGAGACAGCCAAGCAAAGGCACCATCGAGGCAGCTGTTTATGTTTGTCTTTAGCAATAAAAGATGGTACCACAAAGGTACAATGAAGTAAGAAATAATAAGAAATAACTGAAAAGTGGTAAAAATATTAAGTCATTGCAATGTTACTCCAGTCTATATTCTATCATAATGTCTATAACTTTTAATTAGAGGTCCAAACAGCCAAGCTGCGAGAGCCCTATTGTAATTTTAGTGTGCTTATTAGCGGTTCATGCACAGTGTAGTGGAATCCTATTGCTTTTGTTAAATTTGTATTATTGTTTTCAGGGTTGAGAAGCAGCAGTTGTTTTCCTGGTCTCTTCTCAATTCTTTGTGAAATTTAGTGTACTTTTACCACAGCATATTTTTATAAATATCCAAAAAGACATGGACACCACATTCCATCACATTTTGGCCATTTTTCACTGTTGCTGCATTTCAGTAAAAACATATTCTTCTAAATACCCAGTGCCCTGGTTTTTCACAAACAAAAGAAAAAAAAGCAAAGGAAAAGCTGCTTCAAAAACCATGACGGCCAAGACCCATGACTGCCATAGCCAACAGTTAAAGTACAAGCATTTATTTTTCTAGTTTTCATTGTCTGTAGGGCTGATTCACGCATTATTTCCATAGACATAATCTATGCACGTCAATCACTCATATTTTATGTAAAATGTAATACAATTCTGATTTTTATAAGTTAAAGTCTGACTGTCATAGGATGAAACAGAAGATTTTGCATATATAATTGCAACTGGGGTCATTCTTTATGGTTCAGAATTGAATTATATTTATGCATGGCAAAGCACTATCCCATAAGTGTTTTTCCAACAGCATAAGAGGCTCAGTAGACTTCAAATGAATTTGAATTTGCGGGATTCGCAGAGGCAAAATTACAGGTTTGCAACTAAAATGAAGTGCCACATTTGGCTTTGATCGCCATAGTTTGCACAGGCCGGCCAGCTGAACTAGTTGGAATTTTCACACAGCCTCGTTCTCCGCCCCCCAATATACCGTCTTATTTACTTCCAGTTCAATCCTCTCCTCCTACCACTTGATTGGTTGCTTCCGCATCTGTCACAGAGCATCCTTAAATTACCAGACCACAAGTCAATTACAAGTCACAGTGAGGACAACTGCAGTTCAACAGCAGTTGTGAACATACCATATTCTAATTTGTTTCTAGTTTACTGACACCTTAAGAATACTGTTGTTATTAACCAGTTGCAGCTGAGGTCATATCCAGCCATTGTACCCTGTGAAAAGTTTTTCACTGTGCCATAGAACCAAAAACTTCTGAGATTCTTTTCTGAGTTGCACAAAACATTATGGGTGATGCTTCAGCTGGTTGGGCTTCTACCTTCAACTCAGAAGAGCCAATGTTCAAATCCAGTCAATGTATGTTTTCAAATACAGTGTGGAAAAAACGATGTGCACATATTGGGACCAATTATTGTCCCACCATTGGGACAGTAATTGCTATTTTTTTAACTATATACACACTTAGGCTTAGGTATTTATATCTTTGAGATCATACAGCACATGAAGAAACCAAATGAGAGATGATGAAGAAACACAAGCCCAAATTATTAGCAATGTAGGAAAACATGGGTAGCTTTGTACACAGAAATATTTTTACGATTGTGCTTGTTACACATACAGAAAGTATAGGCTTTGTGTATGTAAGATAGCGTTTTTACATTGAAAGCATTTTTTGTTGAGATTATCAGTAGGAGTAGTCTCCTGAGCAGGACAAACACATTACTCAAGCTTCCCTCCTGCTTTACTCACTGCTGTACGTCAGTCTGAATCCATTGTCCGTGCCCGACCCGTTGCTGTTGAATTCGATCCACAGGTGGTTTGAAGTGCTGTTGATGACGACGCTGTACATGTAATTTTTTGTGAAATTTCCGAGGAGTCGAGATGAGCTATCCATTCCATCGTAAACCTGGCAAGGTGAAAATTAAAGGTGGGAAAATTGTTAGGCATCCTACAAGTTGCCCAAAGTTGTATTTATTTACTCATTTATGTTTCAGCAGTAGCTGAAAAATATTGGACTAGCCTACAGTTTACCCTCATTCGTAGGATGAGGACATGCTAACAGATTTCAGTTATAAAACACAGAATGAGAATCTCCCCTTGGGGCACTAATTTTGAATCTGTATTGTGTTTTATAATTATGTTTCGGGAATTACTGATAAACGGCATCTTACAGCAGCACACAAAGAGAGGTCTGCTGTGAGATGGAAAATGTTAGAAGCCATAAATCAATGTCAACTTCCTCTTCCCCCCTTTTCTGTCACAGCAAACATTATTTCACCTCTGACCTGAGGAGCACACCATGTGACTCAGGCCTGTGTGAAACGAGGGAGGAGTCACAGCGGGAAGCAGTTGTCAGTTCTCAGGCTGAGCTGCTAGGGGAGGATAAAATCACTTCTCCTTACATCATGCGGCTTGTGCTCAATATACCACTGGAACAGGACTCAGGATGCAAACACACACAAACACAAATACACAAACACACACACGCACATGCACGCACGCACGCACGCACGCACGCACGCACGCACGCACACACACACACACACACAGGCCTTAAGCTGTGAAATATACAGTCTTGATTGCCATTTCTAATTTGAATCCTTTTCCTCTTTATGCAATTCCAACTCTCTGCTTCCCCGAAGAGACAACCAGAAGCCTGCGTTCAGTTTGCAGGCAAGTGTTATGCAAGACCACAAAGCGCTGTGTACCAAAATAAACAGAGTGGACTAAAACAAACGCAATCATGCAATGTGCACTTACACACTTATGCATAGATTTTTTTGAGATAACAGCTTTACTCAGCCTACGAGCAAGTACCTACCAACATTTCATCAATGGTTATTTACATTTAGATAGCTGGAAAGTTGTGGCCAGTCACAGCACAAAGCCACATTAACGCGAGCGATTTCCAGCGACTTCCTCTTGTGGCCAGTTGAGTGTACATGTATTTATTTATTTATTTATTTTTGCATGAAATGTGCAATTTCGTCTGGTTCCAACCCACCTGCCTCAGCGATATGCAGCCGTGCATTGGGACTTCCATTTGTGCTGAGATTAGGCACTAAGCTTCGTGCTCATAAGATCTCAGCCGCTCAACCCTTTAAATACATGCATGGAAGTGGCACGTGATGCATTAAAATCTATTATGGGGAACGGTTAGAGGGCCACTACAAACTAACCCACAGCTCTGTGTGATTAGTATTGGCTAACAAAAGCCCATTTAACTTTTAAAAACATAACTTAACATTTCACACCAATTTCACTATTCATTATGAATCTGTGACCTGCATGGAATCATGCCATGGAGCCCTTTGGGGTGTGACTGCGAAAATGAAGCTTTGCAGGAAGGCCTATGCTAATGTAAGGAGGCATGGCTAAGATTAGCTAATTACCTTGTTTTCTTAGTGAGAGAGTCATTGAGCTACATAACAGAGAGCACTGTAGCTGTATCAGTGATGTTTTTAAAAAAAAGACTGAATCTCTCTTATTTTTTAACCCTCAAAACATAGAATGCCCAGTTTCATTTGTGGGTTTCTCTCACAGGCATGCCCGGATGAGATTAATGTATACGTATCTAGACGGCGCTGCCTCCGTGGCTGAACAAACCCAGTCGTCCGCTTAAGTAAGACAGCTAACTAAGGGAGCAAGGAATGAATGTTATCAAGACCCGGAAGGTTCTGCGAGTTAGAGTGGAAATGAGTGGGGGAGAGGTATGAATATGAACCCTCATCTGTGGCCCACGCCAGCGGTGAGGAGGCCTGCTGCCTCAGTCAGAAGCGGGCATCCAGCTGAGCGATCAGAGGGAGGGGATCGGATTCGGCTCACCTTCGCATCGCCTGCTATCTCCCGCTGGCAGGTACACGCTTTCTCTGTGTCGTCTAAGTGGGAGCGTTTGCAGATGGACGCTGCAACACTTCATGCAGTGCTACAGGGTGGAAGCCACTATCTCCTTGTTCATTTTTTTTTCTTCTATTAATTTCATATTTGTACATTTTTTTCCAACAGCATTCTGAAAAATGCAAAAGCAAGGGGCCTCGTGCAGGAAATGGGTGAATCATTCCTTTTTCAATGCACTTTGCAGCCACTTAGGTCAAACAGAATCTCCCACCCAATATGAAAGACATGCAACAGGAAAACTCAGCGGAACAGCCCATTCTAAGATGTGTGGCCATTAGTTCTGTTAATTATTGTGTGACAGAAGACAGAATATTTTTTTTTAATTCTTATCCTGGGACACTGTGACATAGTCTGTAAGGTGGCCACCTCTTAACCTATTTACAAACCCCCCTCCCCAGCAGCCAGGGCTTTGATTCCCTTCCCTTGGCACTCTCTGCCTTCCCCCTGCCTGAACAAAGTACATAAGGGCAGACTGGCCTTTCTAGCCAGTAGCCATACCACCATGTACCCTGCTCCTGCTGAATGCCCCTTTTCGGATGAGACGTGATACCGAGGTCCTGACTGACTGCGGTCATTAAAAATCCCAAGACACTTATCGCAGAGAGTGGGGGGGGTCCCCCGGTGTCCTGGCTAAATTCCTAACCTGGCTCTCACAACCTGCTACCTAATCAACCCCCAGTTTACTTGGCTAAAAATCTCTCATTCTCCACCTCAGCTGATGTGGGGTGAGAATTCTGGCACAAAATGCCTGCCGTACATCACCCAGGCGGGTGCTACACATTGGTGGTGGTTGAGGAAAGTTTCCTCTCACCACTGTACAGCACTTTAAGTGTGATAAAGGTTCTATGTTAATGCAAGCTATTATTATAATTTTTTTTTTTTTTTCTTCTTCTTTAACAAAATAAATAGACAAAGTCACAGTCCTCCAGTTCACTCACCTGTGACCTGTGGCTATTTAATCTGTTTGGACTGTATCGACTACAGAACAAGGTCCAGCTGGAGGAGTGGTGTGTTTCTTACTGAAGTAATCAAGTGCCTTTGATACCTACGCTGTCTTAAACGCTTATAAAGATGACTGCTTAAATTCACACAAGCATACGGATTAATTTTACAGCCAGTATATGCAAGCTCCCCTTCTGCCCATTTGACATCTGTTCAAAGTCAAACTCATTTTCAGTTTTGGTTTATATGTGGTAATAATTAGTCATCTCGAGGGACTCTAAACTGTATTCTTTTGCCATGGCATTCTGTAAGCATGAAGGGCTGCCAGTGTGCACAATGATGAATAAAATGTTAGTTTGTAGTCCTAAAACCCAGAAGTGAGTTAGCGTTTTTGAGCCATGGCTTCCCTCGGCAGATTTCCAATGCTTTTTTTTCCCCGATGCGGTTTTTGATTTATGCAGAAAATAAGGTCTGTGGTTAATATAAGCCGAGACATACTGTATAAGACAGTTTTGCATTTTGTTCTACGACATAAATTACACACATTGGTTTGGTGGAAAAAAAATGTAATGAAATAAACGGCAAACGCGCAGTATCACAGATGATTAGCCGTCATAAACCGGCTGCAGGAGTGTGGTATTTGCCCACGCGGATCACGCCGCCTCTCTTTTTGTCGTTCAGTTTTGATTGGCATCGGCGCTGCCACAGGAAACGCGCGCTGACTTACTTTCAAACTGTCCCCTTCGTTTAGCTGGAAGGTTGTGGCGGTAACGCGAATGCCCTTCCCCCTCTCCGTCTCGATGCGGTAGATGCACTCGTGGTTGTTGTCGTAGTTGCTGGGGTAATTGGGGGAAAGAAGCGTCCCCTCGGTCCCAAGTGATGAGGCTCCACATTCAGCTAGGCAGGAAGAGGGGGGGTGGGGTGGAGATGGGGGGGGGGGGGGGGGGGGGGGGGGGTGGGGAGGGGGAGGGGGAGGGAGATTAGATATTGACACATTCCAGAGAGATTACAATGTCTTTGCTTTATTTAAATGGGCGTCCAACTTTATCACAACTTAGAAGCAGAAAGAGCAGAGAAACTGACCAGAAAAAAGTCTGCATTGAACAAAAGAAACAAAATATCATGTCTGGTTTAACCCCTGACCCCACTGCAGCAGCTGGTCTGCTTTCTGCTCATGTGCTGCAGATGAAGTTCTGCAATGGCTGGAGTGCAAATCACTGCCCCGCTGGATGAACAGCCACAATAACACCTTGAAAGGAAAATTAATTGATTGGCAGATTTGCACAAAGGCTCAGAGCTCAACTTGAGTCTGATGTCCCCGTATTTAGCATTCTGATGTAAAGCCTCGGGTCCATTAACAGATGTCGCCTCAAGACCTTTAGCTGTAGTGCTTACCCTTAAATAAACTGCCGGGGATCGCTAAATCTTTAGACGGTTTGATCCACTGATCCGAACGTGCGAGAAAGAGGTCAAATGTTACTTTTCATCACCTCATCTCATTAATGCACAGAGATGGATGAAGAGTGATAATGAGCAATCAAGATAAAAGCCCTACAATAGTCACTTAATTATATAAATAAATTACCATAGACAGAGCAAAGACTTGTATACAAGACAGAGGGATCCCAATTCCATTTGGGGATCATTTTAAATTCCTTGATGGTTTAATTTCCCAGCATAATTTATACTACTTACACGTTGTGTTACTTTACCTAAGTCTAAGTATGTATGAAGTTGTCTCTGAATGTACAGTTAATTAAATGTGCTAGTTGGTTATATAAAATGGCACAGGCACAGTGAAACAGATCTTATGATTAATGGGAACTGGCTGTCGATTCTGTTGGTGTTGAAATCTGATAATAAAAAATAACTAGGATTTAATTAAGTTAACCTGGCACAGTCCGATTGCATGACGACGAACATGTGAACATATACACAACACGTGTCTTCATTTGATGGCTAATTTACAATTCTTTTTAATGCAATGAAGTGTAAATTATTCACAGAGTAAAACTAGGTTACATCACTGCACACATGATAATTTTTCTGTCTGGAAAATTGAAGGCTTTCTCCATGAATTACAACGATAGGTAAAAGAGGTGACACGCTCGTTCACAAAAAAAAAGTAGAGCCATCCATCTAAACATATAGAGAGTCAAATGTGGTCAAGACTAAGAACAAGGAGTGAATGATTACACTTCCTGTTTCACATCTGCGAGAGAGTACAGTGTGTTAAATAATGCATGCTCCATCTCCTGGCAATGCCTTGCAAAATAACACAGCTTTTCCCTTTTAAAAGAACACGGAAGTTAATCGTCTACAGTTTTGCATGTTCGGTTCCGCCTTTTCCCCATCTAGTTTACTTAACATTTGCCTGCATAGAATTTAAATTTCAAACCCTGGGTTTTAGAAGCACTTCAGGCTGTGGGCCAGGAAGTAGCATGTCATTTATACAGTATCATTTTAAATGCAACATCTAGTGATTTTATGGGTTAGATTCATATAGTACCCGAGTAAACTCTCCACCATAAAGTGCTGTAGAAGTAATCTAATGTAACCCAGGACAACAATGTAATAGTGTACTGGTGGGAAGAGGTAGCAATTTATATATATATATATATATATATATATATATATATATATATATATATATATATATAAACCATTACCCCGCGGTTTATGGCTAGGCCTAGACATTTACTGTGTATATTTATTGAAACACCATTAAATCATGGTTCATTGAAATAAGCTTCCTTTTTGCAAATGACTATTAAAAGGCTATCAATGCTTGTCATGTTAGTAAATAAAATGAAAATATTACGCTGGTATAAATATGTTATGCAATAATTGAAATGTTTGTGTAAGGGCTCCTGTAAGGAATTTCGGTGAATAATTGAATTTGCATGTAAATAAAAATGCAGGTGTCATTTTTTTGTCCTCAATATTCTGGCAAGAGGTAAATTAACCTGTCATTTGTAAAATATGTTAGTTTTATTATGTACTTGTAGTGTGGTTGCTGGCTAGTAATCACCAAGGAAGCACAGCTGTTACACAAAAGAATTGCTTTATCAGCAATCATTGATTTTTTAATTACCATAGTATGCGGACTATGATTTAATCAACCGAAGGAGCAAACTGTCAATCATATATAAATCCAATTTTGCATCTTGCATGGTCAATGAAAAGAAATATGAAGTAACATTGAGACCTCTTTTGTTTAGAGGGGATATTTTGGTTAGAGCTTGACTGTGGCTTAAGATTGGCTTTGGTCTGTTTTACCATGAAAAAGCTTTTTCAGGTGGTGTATACTCTACCAACAAATAGGCTTTGCATTGTCCCCCCTTTATGTGTGAGTGTGAAGTAAACAATTGCTGTGTAGCATGACTTAAATAATATTTATTACACCAATTTGAGTAGGGCCATTGTAGGAACAAAAGCCTTCCTGTATTATGGAAAGAGGAAAATGTTCCAGACTGGAGAATATGCTTGTAATAAGAAAATTAACATTTAATTTAATTTCATACTCAGAGGTCAGTGAAAAGCTAAAGAAAGAAGGGATGAAGGTTTTTTCTAAAAACACCAAACAGTGCACAGTTAAAGTAAATGCAGGCACGAGTCGATCAACCTTTGAAATCAGTTAGTCACTCATAGAAAATGGTCGCTTCACCCATTTCCCATGGTTTATGATGCCTTATTCTCCCCAAGTCAAGAGAAAGAGCAAATCAGAGTGACTATTCTCATTGTCTTTAATAGCATAATGTTGAAATAATATAATCTGTTATGCAATAGTCCCAACAGTTGTGTCCTGGCTAAATTCCCAACCTGGCTCTCTCAATCTGTCACCTAATCATCCCCCAGTTTAATTGGCTAATAATCATTCTCTCTCTCTCCACCTCAGCTGATGTGTGGTGAGCATTCTGGCGCAAAATGGCTGCCGCTGCATCACCCAGGTGGGTGCTACACATTGGTGGTGGTAGAGGCGAGTTTCCCCCTCATCACTGTAAGCGCTTTGAGTATTGAGAAAGGTGCTATATAAATGCAAGGTATTATTATTATTATTAACAGTTCCCCTGTGCCTGGGCATAATGAGTGAACGAGAGCTATCATGTTGCCACCTTGATTAAAATCATAAGCTATTTACAATACAGACAAGCGTCTCACAAACAATTGGACAGGGTTTGGAAGTTAGCGTGACCTCAAGGGTTGAATTTCTCTGGGCAGAGTGTGGAATTAGAAACATCACCAGAGGTACATTAGCGCTGAACAAACAGGAGCAGCTGCAGTCGCCGGTTTGAATCAGGCAGGGGTAGAGAAACGCCTGAAATTCCCCACCCTTTGGTGAGGCAGTGGGCCGGACCCACGTCCCTCCTTTCCTCGCTCTTGGATGCGGGCAGTGCGCAGGCCAAAGTCCATATGAATGAAATGAAAGCGTGTGACCACCTACCCACACACCTTGGCAGGACTGCGCTCCACACCCGCCGGCCCCCTCCCAGGCAGGTGATCTGGTGCTCGCCCTCCAGCCTGTAACCAGGGAAACAAGAGAAAACCAGGGAATCGCCGACCCCGAAGTGGAAACCCACCCGCCGGCTGTAGGCAGGGACTCCCGGGTCCTCGCAGGGCTCCAGACTGTACTCTGTGGGGGAAGGTGATGACAGTACAGACACTCAGAGACCAGCACAAGGCACTGGCTGAATCTGACAGATTTACCGCGGTATTACTACAGTAAACCAGAGCCTCTGTGTTTCTACCAGTCGAGAGCCCTGAAAAAGGCATGATGGCACTTCTCCTCCCAAACTCCAGAGACCGTAGCTTTTGTAAATTAATGTAGCGTCGCTAATAAAATAGGTATGTGAGCTCATGAAAGCGTGGAATGATTCATACTTTCTGAGCTGTTGTATTTCAAAGTTCATTAAAGCCTAATTTTATTTCGCAGGAGACTCCACATAACGACACTAGTGAACAAAGAATTTATGAGGAGAATGACAAATGGCGTCCCGTTCTAGGATCTTCTAAAAATAATGAAGTTGGATTATTTCTCTGCATTCCTATTCATAAAACAGGCCATGGATTACAATAAAGGATGACCATATATTTTAAATTATGTATTAATTGTTTTTTTGTGGCCGCTATCCTCCTGCAGGAAGTAATATAAACGTTGTGTTGCTGGTTGATCACTTGTGGAAAGTTCAAATGTGCTCACGGGATGCGGCGCTCATTCAAAATTGGGGCAAGGACTGTCTGGCTGCTGCAGGTGCACGTGTATGGCATTTCACCTGAGAAGGTGATGTTGAATCCTTCGTACGACATGGAGAAGTCGGAGATGAAACGCAGCTGGGCGCTGAAGTTCCCGAACAGGCCTGCTTTGATGGAGGGGGGCAGCACTGAGCCCGTGAGCCGGACCACCGGCTCAGTGAAGCTGCCTCCCTCTGTGATGAGCAGGTAGTCATGAGAGTCCTCCAGGTGAAAGGTGTGGAAGACCAGGTGCACTCCTGTGGGGGCAAAACAGGCCAATGACATATTGTGACGCGCCTTTTTTTGTTTTTCCCCAAATACACAATTCTCACAGAAGCACAGCGATGGATCAAACTGTTTTTTGTAACCGTCGTGCGTAAAACTTTCAAACAAGCCGAGAAGGCGGCAAATAAAACTGTCATAACTACTCTTCAATTATGCATGGCCCTGCGGGGCTGTTGGCACAGGCACAGTCAGGATTACATCCTGGTGAGTGGGGCCCATCTGCGCACTAGAACGGGAATGAGCCACCCAGCAGCCTGAAAGATCTGTCCTTTTTAATACTATACCTTTCCCATGAGGCACCTCGATTGTCCACGTGCAGTTCAGTGAGTTTGGGTAGAAATCAGGGAAACCAGGAGAGAGAACAGTGCCAGTTTTTCCAAAGATATAGCCTCCACACAGAGCTAGAAAAAGCAGATATGTGCAATTTTAGACAATTTTTATGTCTTTATGCATTTTTATGGAATGGATCATTCAGCCGAGTGTACACAAATACTCTTGACGTTTTAGAGGGACTGAGCTTGCGTTTAATATAAAACTATAATTTAGCGACACAGTCCAATTTTTTTGTATGCCAAACAAGAAAAGAAAAATGTAAGAACAAATGCTAATTAACCTTATATAACCTTAATCATATATTGCCTTGTTGTACTGAATTTTATCAGCATGCTAGTTCTGTTGAACTGCAGCACTAAAAAGTAGTACAGGTGGGTTTAATTAAATAACTAAATAAATAAACAAAATCTGGGTCAGTCGTCAACCAACATCCCATGTGTAGAAAATATCATATGCAGTCTGTAAACTTCATGAAGAAACTTTCTCCATTTGATAGGTAAAGACAACGCTGATGGCAGTGAGTGTGACATGCTGAGGCCTAAGTGGAGTTTTTAATGAAAGGTTTACATTTCAAAAAACTTGGGCTGTGTAAACCAGTGAGTGTGTATCTACAGAGATCAAAAAGACATGTAATAACCGAGTCAGAACGCTGGCAGAAAAGCAAATGGGATTAACAGAATCTTACACAGGAACTTTCATGCACATTCGTCTCAGAGCAAGCAAACAGCAAACGAGAAAATTCCCTTTAACGTAACCGCAATGAAGCATGAACCAGCAGAGGTAGTAAATAAATAAATAAAAATAAATAAGAGCAACCACAACATTTTATTTAGTTTGTGGCAGCAAAATCTTTGGGGTAAAACCTGATTAAAATGCAACAATGCAATCATTGTGCAAGTATAATGGTAATAATAGTGCATTTTAATATGTTTTTCCCCCCAAAGATTTTGGCTGTCACTCGCAAATAAAAGATATCCTGCTCTTTTTATTGCACTTTTTTTTACTTGGCAGCAATAAGTTTACTTAGTTTTGACTGCATAAAATTTGTGCGAATATAAGTCTCCAGACATTTTTGAACCAATAATGCTTCATCTATCAATAAATGGCATGTCCCAGGGATTTAATTGGTCTGACCCATGATCAGATTGAAAAACCCGGGTAAAGTTATTACCGTCAGTTATCCCCGCCAAATATTCTGCTATTTTTGTTCCCGCAAATTAGTTATGATTAAAAATATTGGCATAGCGTTTGTTCTAAACTGAGACGGCTTAGTCAAATGTATGTCACTGCCAAAGCTTATAGGGCAACAGTGTTGCCATTGGCTGGGTATCTACTTTCATTACTTTCATTCCTCTGAAGTTAAAAATATATGACTAAATGTAGAAATTAAAACAAAAATGTTTATCAAACACATTTTGCACAATGCAAAAATGTTTTTCTGTCCATCATATAATCCAGGCATATACAGTGCCCTCCACAATCATTGGCACCCCTGGTAAAGATGAGTTAAAATGGTTATAACAAATTCACCGTTTGGTGAATTAGCTTAATCTCACACTGAAAAAATGAGAAAAAAATCCAACCTTTAATTGAAGTAAATTTATTCTGAGAAAAAAAAAGAAATAATTATTTTTATCAAAACCACAATAATAATTCATAAGAATCATAAGAGCATTTTTTCCATTTATATTTTACTTTGATCAGAGTGTTTAGGAACTTTCAAGCAGTAATCCATGACTTCCTGTTTCACTGGGGTATAAATATAAGGTGACAAAGAGGCCATATTCCCTTATTCATACATCAATATGGGAAAGATAAGAGAAGACACAAATCAAATGAGGGAAAAGTGTGTTGAACTTCATAAGTCAGGGAATGGCTATAAAAAAAAATAGTTACTCACCTGAAAATGCCTATATATCTACCGTGAGGGCAATATTTAAAAAGTTCAAAGCAACTGGAACTGTTACAAACTTGCCTGGAAGAGGACCCAAGTTTATTTGTTCATTGAGAACAGCTACCAATAATACCTGAAACCGAACAATATGTCACTTGCTCTTTGCCCTTTTCTTTGTCAATCCCACCATCTGTAGGCTTCTAACCACTAGTCTATGAACATGGCCTAAACTACCAAATATAAATACTTGCAGCTGGCACTTGTAGCCCAGTAGTGCAATTGTCTGGACCAGTGGTTTATATTTCAGATTTTTTGTCAAAATAGGCTTCATCCAAGCTATAATCAAAGGTGCACCCTACTTGCAGTACATAGACTTTTCTATCCTCCTCATCAACAACAGCTCCATCCAGTGTATTAGCAGAAATGTGTGTAAATATGTCAGAATCGTTATTTCAATATATAATATGATATTATATCTTAATATAATATCATATATATAAAGCATATACTGTATATGTATGCTCAGTTTGCACACACACACACGCACACGCACACGCACACACACACACACACACTCGCACGCACACGCACTCACACGCACTCACACGCACTCACACGCACACACGCACACTCACACACTCACACACACTCACACACACTTCAACAAACAGTTTGAGGTCTTGAGGCAGTTTTCATCGCTTGAAGGAATTGAGAAATGTTGTTGTATATGTACACACAACACAGTAAACAGACTGCTTGTGGCATTCCTTCTGCAGGAACCATTCAGATTTGAGAGCTAGAGATGAGAGCATAAAATTGTCATAGTAATATTTAAGCATGTGGAGATAAAGAAAGATTGCTACCACAGATTCTGTATTAAAATGCACTGAACTCTTAAGTGACGAGAGAGAAAGACAAAGCATCAGCCAGGATCATAAGATATTACAGTAAAAACTATAGTTGATTCGAATAAACAGGCAAAAAAGAGGAAATTTTACATTTTAAATATAATGTCCAATGGCTTGATTGCTTTGGGTGGAAAATACATTATGTTAATCTCTGGAATATTTATTCATTGATAGGGGTATGTTTGTATTGTCAGCTGATGTTCTTTGTCAAAAGGAATTATTTTTGTCTGGATGGTGGTTGCACTGAAAAAATTACAATAAATAAATAAAGGCAGTAGTCGAAACGAGTGAGCTACATGAGTAAAATAGTATAAAGATGTATGACTCAAACTCTCACTTCATTAAAGAGAGGATCATTGGCCTCCATTTATTTTTATCTCCGGAAATAGAGGAAACACAGGGAGCACGAACTGCGGTGCTTTGATTGCTGTGACCCCCATCCTGGCATTAGTCTTTGTCTGCTCTCAGAAGTTTATTCAGATTACCTCTTCCCTCATCGAAAATGAATGAACTCGGCCCTTGAAAGGGGAAGAGGGAAAAGATCGCTTATCCTTTCATGGCTAATAAGATGCTGGCTATTGTTGGCTTCCTATCTGGGTCTTGCGGATATAAACACGCAGCCAGCTCAGTAAATACTGGTGAATGAGCCACCATATGCACTGTAGTGCACTTGAAAGAGAGGGCGACGCTCACCATCGCAGCTGGGCAACGCGTGGTTCCACTGATGACTCCTTTCACACACAATGGGCTCCTCGTCACTTAGCGTGTAGCCCCGATTGCAGCTGAACGTCACTTTGGACCCGATAGCAAAGCCGTTCTCGTGCCGCTTCCCATTCACTGGAATCCCAGGGTCCAAACAGGAGTCCGTATCCATCATAACGCCTGCAGGTGCCAATTACAAAAATATTTATTGGACGGACAGATCCCGGGTCAAATGCAAGATAACAGCCTCATGCAAAATAAATTAGCTTAACAGTGATTTATGACCGATATAAAAATTGACACAAATTATAGAAAATCATCCTATTTTTAGGAGAATCAGGGCTTTATGAAATAATTATGTTGGAAGCCATACAGTTTCAGACAGCGTGCTGGTAGAAAATGAAGATGAAGTCACATTAGCATTGACTTCTCAAACATCCCATATAATTAACATATTTCATTTTATTTTCTCAAGGCAAGAAATTCCAAAGTAAATATAAGTATAATAAAGTCAACAAGGTATTAAACTCTGTTACCAATTACAGAAACATCCCTAAGCTATCAGCATAACATTTCCAATGTGGCATTTTCGATATGAAAAGGAATAATGTTTTAAATCACTATTTAACTATTTATAAATGTTAATCATTTCTCATGCTATACATCACTGCCTGCAGTTATTGTTATCATTTCCAATACTCAGTGGTGTGATACCACCACCCACACAGGTATAAGACAATTTACCCAATTCATTCCAGGCATTAGTTCACTTCATCACAAGTTCTTCTTTTAAAAGTTGTATCATATGTACCAGATTATCACAGCTTGCTTTTTAAGTTGAGTAAATGACATGTTGGTATCAGCCCAGTTAAATTATGTACATATTTTGCATTTTATACATTTTAACGTTCTTTGGTTACTGTGCTAAATTCAGACCCAATGTAACTACCTTACAATGTAACTAATAGTTGTCCTATGAAAACAGAAGCAGAAAATAATGTCAGTGTTGTGATCCGTTAAACTCTATAGTAGATCTTGTCTGACTCTGTCATCTTTGAGCCATTCATGCATGCTGGCACCTGCAGTGCAGTGATATCCTCTGTTGGCTGTGAACCATAGGTAAAGCTCAACAGAGCCCAAGCAGAATGCCCTTAAAAACAGGAGCTCAAACAACAGAGCCAAAGTGAACTGGGGGACTCACTCTCATAGCGGATCTGGAAGCCCACACTGGAGCGACTGTTGTCCGTTGTGAACAGCAGGTACATGTAATTACTGGTGCTAATGAGGAAATGGGGTGCCTGGGTTCCATGGTATTCCCCAATTAATGAAGAGGAGCCAACAGGGCCATCGCGAATCTCCAAAGTGTCGTAATTAACCTCTGTCTGAAACCTACAACACAACAAAGGCAAGACCAAGGTAAGCACTGAAAGCAAAGTACATTCTTGTACAATAATAAGCCCACACAACAATGAAGATGCACATATGAGTCTGTTGAAATTGTGAAACACATGTCACAAGATTGACGCAGGAAAGCTGACAGGAAGTTTTTCCCGCATTTTTTACAGCATGTGCTCAAACCAGCAGAAATACCTGTCAAATGATATCTTTATGGCATGTTCCTTTCTCGCTTCGATAACCCATTCACAGTTCAGGGAGTCTTTATAGTAGCCAGGCCAGCCAGGGGATAGCAGAATTCCTGTTGGAGCTGTTAAATACCCGCCACAAGGTGCTACGGAAGAAGGAATGAGTATCAGGGCCCGGCTCTTCGACCTTTTGCAAGGCTAACACACATAATAAGTAGTATTATAAATGTAAAAGCTGGGAATTGTATACAATTAAGTAAAGTGAAGTAAAAGTTTATTTATATAGCACCTTCCAAGAACAAATTCACAAAGTGGTTCACAGAGGCATAAAAAAAATAATGAATGAAATAAAAAGGACACAAAAACAGAGCCGGAAAACAAAGACCAAGCAGAGATTTTAACTGAAAGCCAGTCTGTATAGGTGAGTCTTTAGCTTCCACTTAAAGGTGTCATGTTTCACTGACACTCAGATGTATTTCTTTGTTTCTTTTTTTTTTTGTTTTTAACAAAGAAAGGTGTTAATAGTCCAAATACTTTAACAGGACTCACTGTGGAAGCAGACTCCTGTGTATTGTTTAAGACCTGTCTAGACAGTGTTGGACGCGCTCTAAGGTGTACCTAATGGTAAGCGTAGACCGGCTGAGTATCCTGTTCTTGTGATAAAACTTTGTTCTTATTCATGACATTCCTTAACCTCATCTTAAAAATATCTATGTTTATATGAACTTTAATAGTTCAGCATACACAACAAAAGAAGACGTTAAATGCACACACAAGCTAAGCACAATTAGCGTAATTGTTCTACTTACATCCATTAATTTAAATGTATGCAAGTGGAAATTTATTTATGCATAGTGATCATGAGGAATAAATATGGATTTTTCTTTTATCTTTTCTACATATGCAAATTACTAAATATAATGAATAAAACATGAGAAGTATTTGTATTATATTGTTTTCCTCTAATTTGAACAGTAAACAGGCAATACTTTCATTTGTTTCAGCTACATTCCTAAACATTAAGGAAAAGGTCATTTACATACATTCACAAAGAAGATAATTGTAAGGAACCACAGGAAGCATTGTATTTTAAGTCACTATAATTGAATATGACTTGGTGTAATGTACAGTAGGGTAAAACATTTTTAAAAAAAGCAATAATAATATTTTTTAATTTTCTCACAAGCAGAGCTGAACACAATAAATTTGATTATGCAACAACACACATGCAAACACACACACCCCTATATGTATACCCCACAATGCACAATGTAAAGCCTCCTGGTATTACATAAATAGTAATATTAATGTAATATTAACACAAAAACTGGATGGATAAGGAACAGCAATGATTTACTGTATCTGTGGAGTTCAGATTTGATCGTGCCATTACCTTCACATCGAGGGACTGCTGCATCCCAGACCACATTCCCGTCCTGGATCACGCATGTTATGGCCTCGGACCCCTGTGTTTTGATGAAGCCCTCGTCACAGATAAATGACACCGAGCTCCCCAGCAGGAAGTGGTCCCCAAAGCGCTGGCCGTTGATCGGGATGCCGGGGTCATGACACTCATTCTGGCCAAATGCTGGAGGTGGAACAGAAATGCATTGCAATTGTTGTCATTGTGAAAAGCTGTTTATTATTTTTCATTTGCCAAAACAAGAACAGAGAAAACCATGAAAAAAACAATTGGTGAAAGAATGCGAAAGAAAATGTGAGAGGTTGCACAGTACTGGACAAACTGTTACAACTGTTCAAAATGGCATAACTGCTCTGGTCCATTGATATTGGAAGGGACAGCAGTAGTCATTATTTCTGGAATTTTTATGTATTAAGGTTAAAAGCTTGGACACTGGGTTATGTGGTCCTGGTGTTGACTTAATTAACTGCAAAATTCTCCTTGGGTTTCATTCAATTCTCCTTAAGACGTTCCGTTTTTAAATCAAACACCAACATTGTATGCTAAAATATTGATAAAACACGTATATGCAGTGTATCAATAAACAATAATAATAGTGTGCTAGGTTCACGTTAAAATTCAATGGCTCAACGAGAAAAAAAACCGTTTATTTTAAAGACTTCCAGGCTGTTCATATATAAATGCTGGAAGATTAATCTAGTGGGGTTTATTTTAGTTGTAGATTTTTATGCAAATTCCATATTTCTGAATTTTGCCTTATCTGTCAGCTTATTCAGTTCTGTCAGGAATTTTATAAAACGTTAAAAAGTTCAAATTTAGGTGAATGGGGGAAGCAACTTGCAAATGTATCCCATGCAAATAATATTGGTAAACATTTACTCAAAAAACGATGGTGTTAAGAAAAGGAAGAGAGGGAATCTAAGAGCTCTAATCCTGCGATTAGAGAATTGTGGGAATGTGAAAATTGATTTTCTGATCATTTGAACCAGCTCTGTCTATTTTCAACAAACACTGCAGCATATATATTGCCTTTAAGTGATTTTTTAAATTTAAATTTTGTTTTAAAATGGGGACATTTGTTTATTATCCATGTTACATATTGTTTCGTTTTTCAAACGAAGTTCATGCAAGGACATTTATTCACCTCTTCGTTGGCGTCTTCACATAAACTCCACTGTTGTAATATTTTGCAATTTGCAAAATGTATAACATTTACATTTATAAGAGAGTTTTTTTACAGAAACGTTGAACTAATTGTTTTTTTTATTGCATTAACATGGAAGTAGAACTATAATTCAGAGACCGTTGGGAATATTAGGCAATTATTAGAGGGCATTTTCAGCACAGGATTTATAGTTATGTTCCAAAACATCACGCTCTGCATTTTTCATTTCATTCTTTAATTTAAATTGTTGACATAGAAGGTCATTAAGCATATTACTTATTTGTAACTAAATATAATGAGCAAAAAAAGCAAACAGAAACCCAATCGATAAAGACCCCGAACATGACAGACTTCAAGTGCTGAAGGCAAAACCGTAACGTGTGCATAGTGGACTCCCAGTCTCTCATAGCGAATTCAGAAACATGTCCCCCCTCCTCCTGAGAGCCTCAGGGCCCTCTGCCATTGCATGGCTGGCACATCCCAAAATATGTCTTCATTTCCCCCCGTGTGAGAGAAGGCCACTGGACACCAATGTATGTGCAGGATGAGAGCTGTTGCAACATTGTCCTCCATTTCATTAACCTTTCACTGCACTGTCAGCCAGCTTGCTGCGCTGTTGCTTCTTTTCAAAGGAAACGGGAGGCTTTAGAGCCGAGGCATGTCTCTGCACATTCACCACAAAAAAGGGGAGATTGTGCCCACAGAGATATCCAAACGAAACAGAAGCCAGCGCTACTCACACCCAATTTCAGCTCTCTCTGGCCAAAGCATAATTCCATTAACAACGGGTACACACAGTGCAATATTTTTCTGTTGGAGAGAGTATCTATTTCTGTTCTGAGAAGGAAAAATAACTATTTGCATCTGTTTTTCTTTTCCATTTTATGGTAATGACTTAAATTTATCTGGAAAGAAGCAAATGGAAAAGTAATTGTATCTGTATCGCAAAGGGTTGAAATTGCAATGGTGCTCTTTTGAATTTGTGCACTCCATGTTTAGAGATAAAAATTAAAGAGAGGAAAAGGGAAAGTGAGTAGTGAAAATTAATAAGTTTTGGTTCGTAATACTCATTTGTGCATCGCGGGGCAATACAAAGGGACCCTCCTTGGGTTCTCGGTTTAGTTTTTTCCTCTCGATTCATCGTTGAGCACATTGACAGTCAGCAGTAGCTTGGGCAGAGATAAACCAGCCTTGTGACGTCACAACCCAGCTCGTTCCAAGATGGCTGCGCTCTAGTGCCAGTAGCTCCAGAAAAAGTGAACTTCAATTTATTTTTCTCATAAATATGGGCCAATTTCAGATTTGAATGCAGGGCCATATCTTATCTAAGGTAAAAAAAAGCAAAAAAAAAAAGCAAATGAACCACAGTCATATTACGGAGTGCTTCACTTCCCTTTAAGGACACAGCTGGAGTTTACCAATGCAAACACTAGTTAATAGATGCCATATTTTTGTTGCCATTTTAACAGCGCTAACACACGTAACACAAAGCACCAGAAGGTGAGTGCCCTCTGCAATGAGTTGAAGGTGTGACTGTGGAGTGGCCAATCAGAATTGATTCCACATTCCCTTTAAATGAGCACTATGAATTAAACCTGTGGTTGTAGTTACAGCACAATCTGTCTGCCACTACTTTGACATATTTTATATTAAGCCCTTGATATGTATTAAGTGATCGCCACAGGACCATTCTTAAAGTAGTGGTAACCAAATATGGTGTTCAGTTATGATTCATAATATTATTAATAATAAAAACAACTTTGCTCCAAAATAAAAATTATAAAGAAAAATAAACATTTGGTGTGTAGGTAGGTACCTTATTATGTGTGTACTGTGTAAGCACCTTATTATCTTATAGATCTTTTTAATGTAAATTTATTAGCCTTTTTTAATTCATTCGAGGATTGAGTCCATTCTGGCATGTTTTCACTTTTTTCAACTGCGGAATGAAACCATTAAACCTGTATGTAATTAGTTGTAAACATATAATGTATGTGAAATTTATTTGCAGATGTTTGTTTCTTTTTCATATTGGTTATCTGTGGTTGGCCCCGCACATGCAAGCTTGAAGATTATTATTATTAATAACAGCTGTACAACACTGTGCCATGCATTCGCACAAGTCCAAACCCCAAAACAACCAACCAGCCCCTGTTCCACACAATTAGCATAAGTGAAAAATAAAAATGCATGAAAATATTGAACTCAGAAAAACTCAAGTAATCACTTGGAATTAATAAATCCATTGATAAAACTATGATTCCCATTATTTATTAAAAACATTATTTGGAGAAAGGAAACTGTCAATAAATGGCTAAAGTGGAAACAATCTTAACAGGCTTTGGCTCAAGACAACACAGCTGTTTGTATCTTTCAGTGTGCCAGAACCAAGTGCATCTGTGTAACGTTTCACTTCTGCCTAAAGAAGTACAAAATCCCTCACCTGAAGTGTGAGCATTTAACATAAAATCACTATAAAATCAATGCTTATTTACTTGTGTAGGTTATGTTGAATCCTCTTCCTGTGTTGGAGTGGTCAGACTGAAACTCCAGCCGCATAATGTGCCCATTGCTGGCAATCTGAGAGGGGACATCTTTGCCAGAGAATGTCCCGAAGGTGGTCGGCTCCGACATTCCATCATCCTTCACTGTAAGATAGTCAAACTGAGGCTCCACATCAAAGTCGCTAAAGATGAGATGGATCCGGCTCCCTGGCTCAGCAATAATCAGCCACACGCAGTTCATGTTGTTCCCGTACTCATCCGGGTAGTTTGGAGAAAGAATGATTCCTGATGGTGCAGTGAAGTTGAAAAAGCAGGAGACTACATGGAGAGAGAGGTATAAAAAGGCACTCAATCACTGCACTGCTGCTGTGTTCAGAGAGAAACAAAAAATAATAATCCCTTTCTGGAATCTCTGCTGATTTATTTTTTATTTTTTAATCTTAAGGCGAACAAATGAAGAGGGTTGTGCCCGAAGCCAAATACCTTATTCGGAACCACAAAAACAAATAACCGTAAACAACTAATGGTTCTAGTCGAAATCCAAGGGTTATATATTACTTTGTTTTTGTTTTTGAAAGCGATATGTGGGCTACTATCAAGAGATTCTACATAGGCTAGGCCTATTTTAAGGCCTGTTTCAACAAATTTGATTTCTGAATCTGGTTCTAACAATGTTCTGTTAAAGGCAAAAAAGCATGCTCTTTCTTTCCATGATGGGCAGAAGCGATTAAATGCACCAACCTATCAATGCATTTTACTCATATTTGTTGTAGTGGCAGCTTCCCGCTATTTATTTTGAAACTTCAAGCACTTGTTACTGTTAATACAGTTGCCCATGTTATTTCAATCAGTTCCCAATGATGCACATGAGGTCTATTGGTTAATTTCATGAATTAATATTTTTATATAGGTAAATTTACGCTCTGAGATTCCTTTTTAAAATTTTCCATAATTTTCAACAAATTTGAATCCGTCATGAAAAAATATATATATCGGGACGCTCTATCATATTTTTTCCGCCTCTATTACGGTTTTTGTTAGGCTATTAGTCCTAATACCTGTTTTGGGTTTCC
Organism: Synaphobranchus kaupii; assembly: GCA_029718625.1. Lineage (NCBI taxonomy): Eukaryota > Metazoa > Chordata > Actinopteri > Anguilliformes > Synaphobranchidae > Synaphobranchus > Synaphobranchus kaupii. Next base: position 53,401,726 of record CM056380.1, on the reverse strand, counting down.
TGCCGGTTATAAATAGCCCAGGACTTCCGCCTTCCGGCACTTCGATATTGTCTTTACTATTTTGACAACGAAGGTAAGGTATAGGAATTTGGTCACTGCATTTCTGGTTTGTATAAATAAGAAACGCAGCAAGTTCGGTTATTATTTGGATTAGATTGGTTTATTCTTTTCTTTCCAATCTTAGAGCTTAGGTAACATGTTTGAATTTCTATTTCTTTCCTTCACCTATTTTTCTCTGGTTTTTCTTTTGGTTTTCCAGCCTCTCATGTGCACTGTTTGATTTAGAGCGTGAGGTTCTTTTGTTATTTATACTCGCTATTATCGAGTCTCGCCTCCTTTTGAGGTAGTTTTCAGTTGGCTGCTGCTGGGAAGTTTTTCTCCCATTCTTTTGTTTATTTCCTTCCTTGGTGCGGTTATATCCGCTTTTGTGGCGTATCTTCTAGATACGCTTTTAGATTCCTTATCGGTCGCGTTTGGTTCTCCGAACCTAACACCAACCCCTTACACTTCTGGTTTAAGTGATTTAGTTCCGGTTTCTATCCAAATACAGATACAGACATTTTGGTGGTTGAACAGACACATATACCGATAATGACTTCCTTGCACACCCCTACACACGTGTTTTTAGGTCCTGTGCCTGAGCACGTTACAGTGAAGCACTGATAGAGAGCTACACAATGTTAAAGCAGGAAGCGGATTAAAGAGTACTGCGGTGGCCTTTAATGATTAGCTGATTGACCCCTGTTCAACAGCCAAGCAAAGCAAAGTCAAATTACTTTCACTTCAAACACCCGAGGGAGGGCAAAACTATTACAGGTGTGCAACCATAAAATGCCGCTCTAACGATCTGTATCACCGATCAATTTTACATCTTAAAAATCCCCTCCTAGCAAAACAGACCGAGGAGGCTCTTGTGCGCGATATGCGCGTGGAGCAATTAATGATCTTGAAGAGACATAAAAAACGATCTTCACCCACAGACCTTGACTACGTTTCATCGTGCACTTTGATAAACCGTCGCCCTATAAATGACTTACCTGGAAAAGGTGAAGTATCATTGCATGAATCAATGGAGTTTTTTTATAGCATCTGCCAGCTAAATATGGTTGCTGTCTCTACATCTAATTGCTTGTTCTCAATGGCAGAGCTTTTAATTACAGTAATGTGTTTTGAAATGACTCTTACAGACACAGCTGGGTTTGTTTCCAGACCACTGGTTATTCTGCTGGCAAGAAATTGTCCTTTCTCCAACCAATTGGAAAGCTGGCTGGCACTGGAACGTCAGTATGTTTCCATGTAGAAACTGGGACCCTGTTCGTTTTCCATAGGCTGGGATTCCGGGGTCCCCACAGCCCCCTTTTTCGATTTCTGCAAGATAAAAATAACATACAATCTGATGCCATGTATTCCTAAAAGGTTCTGAATAATGATGGAAAATAACACAATATTGCTATGAACAACAACAACAATAATAATAATAATAATAATAACAACAATCACAATAAATAAAGATTATTATGATTATTATTATTGAAGTTAAACATAGCCTGTTTTCATTGCTATTATTTGTACAATCATTCAATAAATTCAATTCTAATAATTTGAAGAATGAAACAAAAATACAGCCCACCTATTACTGTATATCTTATATAATGGTTTAGACCAAACCTTTTCATCCAAAGGTACATTGATGAATTTCAGTCTAGAGTCTACCAAAGCCTCACTAAACATTACTTGCCAACCTTGCATATATAGGGCCAAATTTACATACATAAAACTTGCAGCGCGAATTGTCACCTGACGAGGGTATGTTGGTGCATGTGCAATATGGGTGGCAAATGGGACTGCCTACTAATCACATTTTGCATATGAAGCACCTTAAAAGTCACGGTAAAAAAAAAAAAAGAATCCTGTTTTGTGTTGAATATCTTCATTGGATGTTGGCAAGGGTGTAATCTCCAGGGGGATACATGGGCTTTAACCCCTTCAATTATCATAACTGAGCAGTACAAAGCTCACAATAAAATGTTATGATGAATAAAAAATATATTTTGTTATAAATTATCAGAAAAGATCTGTTTTCTTATTTTACCACCCATTAGAGGAGAAAACTTGGCTCTTCATCCTCCCTACATCCTAAAACTTGGTTGCGCCCATGCAAGCTCCATTTGTGAAAGGTGAAAGAACTGAGTTTGAACTGTAGAGGTCTTGGTGAAGAAAGGGAAAGGTGAAATGAATAATGGGACACCTCTGAATATGTTCAATTCATGTTTTGATGTGTTGCTGTAATAAATGTAATCTAGCTATGATGAGGACAAGTTTCACACTAGAGGGTCGATTTACTAAGATTCCAAATAAGGGCTGTTATTTTGCATGAGCAGTATTTGCACTTATCATTTCACACTTTGCGGGTAATCATTATCGTAACATTTTTTAACTGACAACCCCTATGGAAAAAGAATATGCTGCAGTATATTGTAAATATATCAAAATTATCTTCACAATATATTAAAAATATACTGCCGTATATTACATTTCCATAAGGGAATCTATGTAATCAATTTACATTTTACAGCATTTAAACAGCGAAATGTATGTACATCTTACATTTATCTCAAAAATTTAGTTTTTTTGTGCAGTGTGATATTCCAGCTATGGCGGGAATTGTCGATTGAAATGATCCAGATGTGAGATAGCGTAATGTACCAAGAAGCTTGATTATTGCTGGGATGGGAATAGGAACATCTAAGTCGTCTTTTATTTCTTCCAAAAGAGTAATTATCGTATGACTGCTTCATCGGTAGCGTCTGATGATTTCTTGCTCGGGGAGTTTAAATAGCGTGATTCTTCTGGCAAAGATTCATTCAGTGCGTCTTCAAGGCCTTTACCTGTGTCTCCATCTTGCTTTATTTGCTGCAGCCATTGTTTAAGGAAATCATCCCCACAACAACACTCCTTTTATAGGCCTCTGCAAATCTACGCCTGCTCTTTAGAGGCAGAAAAATATCACAAAAAATTCACCCTCGTTAAGTTTGTGAAATAATTTAAATTTAGTCAATTCAACGGAATAAATAATCAGCCACACATATATCCTCCCATTATTTGCGTGATCCTCATTTAAATGCATATGCATTAAGGAGAGGAGTGCACCTTGTGATGACTCGGGTAGATGAGGCAAACTGTGCTTCCAGCCCCCTGTGCCTGTTTGATACATAGATAGTATGCCGCATGCATGTTCCTGGGGCAGAATGCGCCATATCTGCGTCTGAAAGTAGTCGCAAAATGCTTAGTACATCTGGCCCATAATATGTATAGCGTCAAATAAAATTTAATTTTACACCTGTTAAACATGCTGGTGTTGTTGTGCCTTTGTAAGGATAGCTTTTTTTTCAGAATTGTTTGACCAGGTCAGACTGAGATATACAAACCCAAGTATTTGAAACAGCTGACCACTTCCACAGTTCGACCACTGATTGTGACAGGAGTGTGGGTGTTCTTGCGCCTCCTGAAATCCACAATCCACTCCTTGGTTTTGTGGATGTTCAAGGCCAAGTTGTTATCACACCGCATAGCCAGCTCCCTCACATCCGCTCCGTCACATCCTCTCTGTACTTCACTGTCATTGCTTATGTCGTCAGCAAATTTTATGATGTTATGTGTACAATCAGATCAGACTGACACTCATGTGAGGTAAGGGTGAGTGCATTGCATTGCCTGGAAGAAAACATCTTCCAAAATCTCTTTTGTAAAAGTGTAAACATGTGGCAAGTTGTCCACATAAGAACTGCAGAAAGGGCTGCAGTGTATAACACAAAGAAAGACATGTTCTTCAGCAGTAACCGCAGGCATCTCTACAGTCCTACACGCCGCACTACTTTCAGCTATAGGTCCAGCTCGCAGTTTCTGCTCTGTGTACGTTCACGGAAAACACACAGGCAGAAGCAATGGATGCCTTTGTTTAAAAGTTAATCTTTACGTTCACGGAAAACACACAGACAGAAGCAATGGATGCCTTTGTTTAGAAGTTAATCTTTATTTTAACAATCTCAGCGACCAGGACTTTACTGATCCATGCAGGCAATAATCTACAGGTCATGACTTTAGCACCTCCATTTCGAAAGGTCCAACAACCTCTGCAGGGTATTAAGTACTAGTTAAGGTCCTTTAACATTAAATACCATAAACAATTTGTTGTAGAAGACAACAAAGTGACTTGGGAGCTGATTTACAGTACCGCACATCACCTGTTAATGGGTACTGTATGGATTATCAAAGATCACAAGCTCAAGCAAGTCTGAACCCTTTTGAAGACACCCAGTGACATTGTGAAAGTGCATGTCCATGTGACCTGCCAGTTAACTGACCAACTTAATGTATTCTTGTCTTCATCTTAATGTCTTCATTTTCCAAAAAATTGCTTCTGTCTGTCCAGGATTACCTAGACAGACAGAAGAGCGGGAGACAGCAATGGTCTGCAGAAGAACTGTGGCAAGTTCTCCAAGATGATTGGCACAACTTGCTAGCTGATTTTCTTATAAAACTGCGTGACAGTGTACCAAAGGGGTGGTCACACCAAATATTGATTTTATTTAGTTTTTTACTGTTTACTGCTTTTTATAGCCAATTGTTTGATATATAGAAACTTTTCATTTCATTATTTTTGAAAGCAAAAATGAAATCACTTTGTCACTTTACAGAACTATTTTACATGTGCCTAAGATTTTTGCACAGTACTGTGTGTGTGTGTATATATATATATATATATATATATATATATATATATATATATATATATGACTGAACATGCTTCTGGCCAATTATATGGTGCCATGAGTTTTACAGTTATAGATTTCAATTAGATTTCCTCAAAGGTCTGACCTCCTGAAATCCCACTGCACGCTCTCTGGCTTCGAGATATTCGGCAGTGTGGGGGGTCATTAAAGCAAGAGAACTTTACAGTGTGATCCCGGGTGTTAAACATCTTACAGACTTCTCCATCTTACAAACTAATGCAAAACCACTAGGATGTCGGTGTACTTGGGCCAATTAAAGCATGCTCTTTCACACCACACAAGTTTCGAGAGCAAAACAGACAAAGACAAGGATGGAAATAGCAGGTAATTAAAGGCTCTGTATAACACCCCGGGTATTAGTCAAGGGGTGAGCACAGCAAGACAAACGGATTTGCCAGGGAAAGGGGAATGAGATGGAGATTAGGCCAAAAGGTAGGTTAGTGCATGCTCCAGAAATAATATACATCTCTCAATGGATTAGTGTTGCAGGGGTACAAATAATGATGGGCAAACAGCCATTAGCTGGCCTCCTCCTTCTCATTCCTTCAAGTGTTTCCTTGGAGGCAACCCCATTATCATCTCCCTCACATAACCTCAAATGGGTCATTAAGGCAATGCTACTCTCATCCGTCCATATATGCAATGAAAAGAGCTGCCCCCCCCCCCCCATCCCATCTACTTCCATCAATCCTCCTCACGTCTTTTGGATGCTGGCCTTTCAGTGTGTGGCTTTATGAAGCAGTCGGCGGTTATGCCAACACTCAGCAGTATCCATCATATTCCTGATGGCAGAATGATAATTCACTCTGATATTTTCACTACATTTATGAGAGAGGAAAAGCATGTTTGCTTTTCTTAGCCCCGGCACTGGTGTTATTCTCTCCACATTCAACAAGACCGGCGATGGAACAACCTTGTGTTATGAGCTCTCTTGAAACTTTCTTGAAAAACACAACAAAACCCAAACCCACCAGACGGTGGCTTCAACTGATGCAGGAAAACAAAAATGTCATTGGAATACAAATGCAGGTTGAAGACAAAACTTTTTACTGTCTCTAAAAAGTAAGTTATTCCATAGTGTTGGCTTGAATTGTCTTTTAAGATACAAGAAATGCAATATTTGCAATGTAAAGACACTTTAGAAGGGCTACTAAACTGTCTTTATTAATGCTTACCCTTTTTTTTTTGCTCCCCAGTTTAAAATTCCCAAATGCCCAATTGTATTTATCAGCATTCAAGGCTACAACCACCCCTATCAATATGGGAGAGTAGCACGTGCTCTCCTCCACAGCATGTGATATGAGCCGCTGCTCTTCTTATTAAACAGCAGTTAACAAGTCAGGCTCGCACAGACATGAGTCAGAGGAAGACACTCCATGTGCAGCTGCAGAGGCTGACCGCGAGCACCCAATCAACTATTGGGGGCCGCTAGTGTGCGACGAGGTGCTGTCGTCAAGGCCAGCTGAAACACTTACTTCCCTAGGAGATACTACCGCCAAATGTGCATCGCCTCGGGGCTGTCGGCCACAGTCAGCACTGCAGTGGTCCAGATTCGCTACCAGACCGTGGGGCCTATCCATGCATTAGAACAGTGCCTTAATTAACAGATGGTAGACCGTGGGGCTCATCAATGCACAAGGACAGTGTCTTAACGGGATGAGCCACTCAGCAGCCGCTCTTTTTTTCTCTTCTGTCTTAATTTCACCAACATTGTATTTATACAAAAGATGCATTCCTTTGAAACCACCCACTTTCACTTTCTGCATGGCAGACAGCACCAATCCATTACAGATGGTATTGAGTGACCTACATGCTTGAACCACACCTGTGTAACTGTATGCAGCTCGAATGCAGCAGGTGTTTGCATACTGAGTGTATGTCATTACCTCCCACCAACTGATAAGGAACACATGCAGCTCCTGGACCAGCTACTGATTAAGGTGCGTTTAATGGACGCCAGAAATCGGACAGTGGATTCAACTGGAGAAAAAAATAATAAAAATAAAAAAAATAAAAAGAGCATGGCAGGTCCCTGATGATAATGCTGGAAAACATGACAACACCACTCGGGGCGTAGCTTCTGAAATTGGATTCATGTTGAGTTCAGTGGACGTCGTTATCGACCGTCAATAGTGTGTAAGGCCGAGAGAGCCATTTGGCATGTTGTTAATAGGTGTATGATTAAGCCTGAAGTGGTGGAAGAGACATTTAAGTCCTGTTTAAATGCTATATTGCACAGTTATAACATATTCTCAGATTAAGCAGAAAGTCCACTGTTTTAGAATGTGGATATGACATCTAAGCATTCAAATGAATATAAACAAATTATATGACTTGAGTGGCTGGTTGGTGCTGTCAGTAATAAAATTGTTTGGTTGTAGCTCTTGCATTTTTAAGATGCTGATAAAATACTTAACAAGATTGACTCCACCAAAAGGAAGGCAGATTTCCCGATTGATTTAGACACAGAATTGTTTCAAACATTTTAAGTCCTTTCAAGTTCCTGCTCCCTCCAGATTCACAGATCTATGAAAACTGCAGTGTTAACAGCCACCAAATAAATAAAGCTAAGTCTAACTGGAGTTTAAAACTGTCCCAGGATCAGCTTTTCTAATCCCAATCCAAACATTCTACGATCAGTTTCTAAAAGTCTGATTTTGAAGAAATGGGGACAATAGAGCTTTTCAACATGACTGGCAAAATCTCTTAACAAAAAAGATAAGCACTTTAAAGCAGCTGTGCCAAAATGTCATAAGTGTGAAGAACTTTCAAGTTGGTTGCGTGTTTCCTAAATTTGATGGCTTTCAAAAATTCCCAAGATGTGTGGGAACACTTATCATTAAACAAACACCTTATGTTATACCTCATATTATAACTATGTAATAAATGACAGTACACCACAACTAGTGTTTAGTTATTTCATGCTCTCGAAAGAATAGTAAATAATACTTGTATTGCATTTATATTACATAAATTCAGTAGGAGGATTAACAAAGACATTTATCCATAAGTAAACTAGCTTCAGCTTGCTTAGCCATGTTAGTGCATGTATTGTCATGAAGAAAGACGAGACCTGTCAAGGCCCTGTCACACTGCATTGCATGTCTTGCGCAATTTTAATGTGTTTAAGAAATTTGATCTGGTAATACAGTGGCCACACACGCTGCATAGGAATGAAAGAGGTTTTCTGTGGGACAAACCCCAGTGTTAGCATTCAACACAATTACCTTGCACAGCTGGAAGCTAAAAACACTTTACTGTTCCTTCACTTCATTTATTCTAAAAACAAAAATAATGCGACATAAATGTTGGCTGGCTTATATTAACAGTCTCGCAAACAGCTCTCTTCCATTAGAGGCTAGCTGTCAGTAGTGAAAATGCATGTTCCCAGCCGGCGGCCAGCTAAAAGCCGAAGCACAGCTTACTAAAACAGACCAACCTCAGAAGCTTAACAAAAGCACTATGCATAAAAAGCTTAGATCTGCTTATTTCCAGGAGCCGCAGTGGTGCAGTACTGAATCTGTGGTGCAGTACTTTTTTTCGGGATGGTATGTTTGACAGATCCTTGACTTTAATTCAAACCCTTCTGGGCCAGTGGAGCGTGACCCCGTTCTATAGGTCTGTCTTAGACTCGATCCAGGCCTAAGTAGCTCCTGCCTCTCAGTTAATTGGGTCTGTTTGAGGTCTATTTGGTGGATGCTGCATTTCTCCAAAAAAGAGAAATGAGTCACCAAGTGAATGCTAGATCAGTACAGGGACAAAGTTAGAATTATATATGTGCACTGCAAAGCGCAAGAGATAATACATGGCTATACATGCTTTGGCCTGTTCCTATAGTATTTCTTTCTGAACATTTAAGAAGAAAAGTAAGTACTCAAGTAAACATTCCCGCCCCTAGGATGTACTGTATATATATATATGTATATATACATACACACACACACACACAGTATATGGGGGCAATGCTCCTGGACAGCACTGTAGAGGGGCGCAAAAACAATGGACAATGGTATTAATTTGGCGCTCCATCGCTGCACGTATTACTGGTTTAAGTAACAAAGATATATTGCTTGAGGAGCTGTTCTTATTATAAATATACGTGCAAGCAGAGGTATTTGTTTCCGTTATTGTCAATACAGCACACCCCCCCCCCCCCCCCCCCTTTACTGTGGTAAATGGGTGAAAAGTGATTGTTCTATGTGTCACATGTACAGTGTATTTTGATTGGCTATCTGTTATGTGACAAGGTAGACTGACAAGTTGGTACAAAAAGACAGTTGGAATATGTTGACTGACTGGAGGAAAAGCAGCATGTGGCCCACTCCTTGTTAGTCTGCAAACAAGTAGGGAATAAATATTTCTTAGAATTTTGCTCATCAGAGTTGTGTTTTGAAAGATAGCTATTGGAGTTGGCCATCTTGCTTCAGTAATTAGACCCATGAGCAATTTTAACCAATTCCAAAGTGGTAGTCCTTTGGACACCTGCGGAGTTGCTGTAGGTGCCGCTCTCGATGTCATCCAAGTGAAGCAGATCCTAGCTTTATCAAACACAGTTTGAAGCCGAATTTGTGGTCGCACACCGCTTCCTCAAAACAAACATTGAGTCCGGTAGTGGCTGGTCAGAAATTGTTTAAATTCATCTGGGACGGCATTGTGGACCATGCTGACTGTTCTTATGGCATTGACACATTAATCAACATTTGCTGCATCTACGGTAATGTACAGTATTTGTTTCCTCAACACTGAAAAGTCTTTGCACTGACTAAAGAATCTGCATGTTGCGTCAGAGAAATGCACATCGGGTGCTGCTGTCGTTTCAGAGGGATCTAACAAAGATTTTGTGACAGATGAAAAGACAGTGACGAGAAGAGTGAACGCTGCGGAGACACGTCACATTCAACTCTGCTGTGAGAGGCGAGTCAAGCAGCTCATTGCTAGATATTTAATCTGAGGCTACGGCAGGAAATCGTCTAGCTACACTGTAACTGTGTAGTTGTGCAAACCATGACATATGACGGGGTCGTTGTTTAGTGTTGTCTTAAACCACCGGCCGATCACCACCTTTTATACATGTTACTAGATTACCAGAAGTTACGTGGCTATTATTGGTGTTTTTGTTTGCTATGAACTTTATAGTGCTGCCCCTCATGATTTTCTAATGACCCTTAGGATTTGGTTGTGGCAAGGGACTTGCCACATTCAATTCAAAGATTAAGGGTAAATTCATTTATTAGCTGTCAGAGTGCCAGAGCACATTCTGAGTGCTCTCTGGATGTTCGGAAATTCAGAACATTGCCATTAGTAAGTTCAGAGCACTATGCTCTAGAAAAGCTCAGAGCGCGCACTGGTCGCTCTGGCTGAAGAGATTCTGATCGTTGTAATTGTATTTCTGTGTGCCCTATGATGCTGGAACCACAGAGCAATGAAATCAAGGGCAGATTTTCAGGGTGAATTTACAAACACACCCGAAAATATAGACGTTCAATGAGGGTCATTTACTGGGAGTCAAAGAGTCAACTCCAGCTACTCTCACCTTTGGAGGCGGAGTCAGCTCCAAAAATCCCAAAGTCGTACATCACCACTAACAATGCCCTTTAGCAGTGACAATATAGCATGGCCTCACATGCCTTATTGCTTAATTATAATGCAGGTGTGTGTGCCCGAGCCTGATGCTGGCACGGAGGGGGGGTGGTGTTTGAAGCTTTGCTAATGGCCACCAAGCGCCATTATAGCAAGGGGGCCAACTCTATACTGTATATATACAGTATATATATATGTGTGTGTGTGTGTGTGTGTGTGTGTGTGTGTGTGTGTGTGTGTGTGTGTGTGTGTGTGTGTATTATTCTAGTCTATCCTACAGTAGCCCCAGTATAGCTCATAAAATTGATGCTGACCACAGTGCCAGTAACACATGACTTGTTAGGACAAGTTGTTCAGTGCTATTCATCAATTAAAAGAATGAGCATAACCATCTGATGTTTGGAATGGATTAGCAGTTCTGCTGCTGAAGCACCTTTTGAAAATTAAGCGTTATTGGGGCAGATGCTTGGATATAATGCTCAGGAAACTTGTTTAGAGAGTTTTATTATCTCAAGCACATGGTCTGCATTAAATTGACTGAAAATATGATGACTATAATAATCAGCTAACTGCTCAAACAGGCTAGACAGTAAACCCATGGAACATTGCACACAGAAATTAAGAAATGACTGCATTGTGTTTCTAAAGGTATACCTTCAATCTGAATATTTCTTGACTATTTCCTCAAATAATTTGCGTGCACTTTGATCCAAAATGAATGGAATCACAGTCAAGCCGGAAAGTCTCCCCACCCCTTTCACCTTCTCCACGTTTTATTACGTTACAGACTTATACTACAATAGATTGAGTTCATTTTTTGCCTCAAACATCTACACACAATAGCCAATAATGACGAAGTGAAAACAGGTTTTTAGAAAATATGCAATTTTATTTTACTGACAAAAATAGGTTATTTAGGGGTTACATATCTGTACAAACCCTTAGCCTAATACTTGGTTGCTGCACCTTTGGCAGCGATTACAGCTTCAAGGCATCTTGGGAAAGAAGCTACGAGCTTGGCACACTTGTTTCTGGACATTTTTGCCCATTCCTCTTGGCATATCCTTGCAAGCTCCGTCAGGTTGGATGGGGAGCGTCGGTACACAGCCATTTTCAGCTCTTTCCACAGATGTTCAATTGGATTCAGGTCTGGGCTCTGGCTGGGCCACTCAAGGACATGCAGACTTTCTCCGAAGCCACTCCTTTGTTCTCTTGGCTGTGTGCTTCGGGTCGTTGTTATGTTGGAAGGTAAACCTTCGCCCCAGTCTGAGGTCCAGAGCACTCTGGAGCAGGTTTTCTTCAAGGATCTCGGTGTACTTAGCTGCATTCATCTTTCCCTCTATCAGGACTAGTCGCCCCGTTCCCGCTGCTGAAAAACATCCCCACATCATGATGCTGCCACCGCCATGCTTCACTGTAGGGATGGTATTAGCCAGGTGATGAGCGGTGCCTGGTTTCCTCCAGACGTGACGCTTGGTATTCAGGCCAAAAAGTTCAATTTTGGTTTCATCAGACCAGAGAATCTTGATTCTCATGGTTTGAGAGTCCTCTAGGTGCCTTTTGGCAAACTCCAAGCAGGCTGTGATGTGCCTTTTACTAAGGAGGGACTTCCGTCTGGCCACTACCATAAAGGCCTGATTGGTGGAGTGCTGCCTGGATGGTTGATCTTCTGAAAGGTTCTCCCATCTCCACAAGGATATGCTGGAGCTCTGTCAGAGTGACCCTCAGGTTCCTGCTCACCTCCCTGGCCAAGGCCCGTCTTCCCCGATTGCTCAGTTTGGCCGGGTGGCCAGGTCTAGGAAGATTCTTGGTGGTTCCAAACTTCTTCCATTTACGAATGATGGTGGCCACTGTGCTCTTTGGGACCTGTAAAGCTGCAGAGATTTTTCCGTACCCTTCTCCAGATCTATGCCTTGACACAATCCTGTTTCTGAGGTCTACAGACAATTCCTTTGACCCCATGGCTTGGAGTTTGCTCTGACATGCACTGTCAACTGTGGGACCTTATATAGGCAGGTGTTGGCAATCCCCAATCATGTCCAATCAATTGAATTTATCACAGGTGGACTCCAATTAAGTTGTAGAAACATCTCAAGCAGTATCAGTGGAAACAAAATGCACCTCAGCTCACTTTTGGGTGTCATATCAAAGGGTGTGCACACTTGTGTACATATGATATTTAACATTTTGATTTTTAATAAATTAGCACAAATGTCTAAAAACCTGTTTTCACTGTCATTATGGGCTATTTTGTGTAGAATTTTGAGACAAAAAATGAACTCAATCTATTGTAGAATATGTCTGTAACGTAATAAAACGTGGAGAAGGTGAAAGGGGTGGGGAGACTTTCCGGCTTGACTGTATATATGCAATATGGATTGCGGAAACCTTAGGATAAAGATCTCCAAAAAATAACACTAACATGGAACCTTTATAGGTGAAACATTACAGGTAACTGTAGAATTATGTAATTAATATATTGAAATAGAAAATTGGCGATCACCATTCATATTTTGAAGGTTATAAAACTGGCAGTGCTAATAATTTACCCAGGGTCCTTTATTTCAGTGCAAATGTGGTGAAGAAATCGACCAGCAGATGTATAAAAAAAATAAAAATACTGTATCATTCTGGACCAGCTTTACTGACCAAACATCCAAGATACATTTTAAAACTTCAGAACATTCATGTTCATTCAATGACACAACGTGTCACTAACGTGCACCGACTGAAAGGTCGCTGTCATCTGTTATCTGCTGTATTTGTAATGGGTAGCTATTTGTCCCCGAGCAGCAATCTGTTCAGATGGTTATCCCTCTAAAAGCCTGTAGAGAGGTCAGAGGTGGCCAGGATGACACGGACGGCCCCAGGATAATCTGTGCAAATGTGCTTTTCAGTGTTCAGCACGGAATGGACTGCATACCGTTTTTGCCACTATTAAAGAGAGCTTGCACTTAACAGCATGTGACTGAAGTTCACAACATGTAGGCTAAGGGAACTGTTACCGGTCCAGAGAGTTTTAAGTTTGTTTCGCACTTGCCTGATGGTTGGGAAAGGTTGTTTAAAGTACTAAAATGCTTTCTGGCCAAGTTGAACGTCACATAAGGCTTCATTTAACAAATAGTCATATGAGACACATGATTGTAACGTGTCTGTGTAAATTTTGTCCACGCACACTTTGACAGTTTAATGCCACTGACCTGACACTCATCTGCTATGGTTACTACACATTATAGCTGTTTTACATCGCCAGGCTGATTTCAAATTACACGCGCGGTAACCTGCGCAGAATTTTATGCAAATCTCCTTAATGACATAACATTTATTTTCACCTGTTAAGAACATATTGAATCAAAATCAGATCATAGCACGTCCACCGGTTTATTGGCTCATGTGGCTTCATCCGCTGACTCATGCCCCTGGAGCCCGATTTGAGAAGTGTGGTGTTATAAGAAGTGGCGACTGGCGTCATGCGCTTGGGAGAATGGCACATGCTTGCCTGTGCTCTCCCGAGTCATTATCGGTAGCTGTTAGCGCAGATAAATACAATTGGGCATTCCAAATTGGGGAAAAAAACAGGGGCAAGAGCATTCAAAATGGGATGAAATATGGACAATATAAACATATGCTTGTTGTAACTTGATTAAATGTACACTATTATGTACAGGTGGGCTATTCTATTCTTAAATGTAAACCATTATTTATGTGATCGCCTTGCATTTGACCTCTAAAATATTGGTATTTTGTGCAATCCACTGGACCTGTCAATAAGGGGCAACAGTGGCAGAGGATGACCTTGACAAAAGAATGAGTATAATCAGCAGCATCATTTTTTAAAGCAGTCGTTATACTGACCTTCATAGTTGGCCTTGAAACCCTGAGAACCAATGGTGTCATCGGATTGCAGATGGAGCCACATTTGATTGCTCATACTGACTATCAAGTCAGGAACACTTGACCCGGTAAGACTGTAACGCAAACATTTAATAATGAAGAAATATTACTTTTTATGTAATTGACAAATTAAGATTTCTCCAAAACTATACACAATCTATTCACAATTTTAGACAACAATTAATAAATATACAGTCAACTCTATATCTCAGTAATGCTGTGCGCTATATCAGGGTACACAAATTCTGTGGATAGTACAAGCTGCATACCGTAATAAAGCACAAGTGATATACAATAAATATCGCCCGTTTAAACATTACCTCCCTCACTGTATATACAGTGCCCTCCAAAATGTTTCACACCCTTGCTAAGGATTAGCAAAGAAGGTTGTATAAAATTTTAAATACTGGTAAGTTAGTGATACTGTATGCTCAAAATCCGGAAATGATACACTTTTATGCTAATGCAATTACTCAGAGAAAATATTTTCTTTAACAAGTAATATTTTATTAATATTATACAATATAGCTCATTGCCTGTGTTATATACAGAATATATGGAACCATTTCATCAAAGATACATCACACCCAAACCAAATATGAATACAATCTTGCCTAGCATTTTCAGACAGCATGGATTTTTCCTAAAGTTGCAATACTCACACATAGAGCACTCTCCGTGCGTCACCAATCTTCCCTCCATCCCCTACTGTTAGAGTGTCATACCCTCTTTCAAGATCAAACTCCTCGAAATAGAGCTTGATTACCTGCACAAAGAAAAAAAGCTCAGAATATGGGCACATGTTTAAAAACAATGCATATTTTCATAACACACAGCAGTAGAGGCATGGGTTAACATGAATAGATTATTAACTAATGCATTACCAAAATGCAGTAAGTATCTTTGCTCCTGGTATTTTCATGTTTTTTGTCGTTTTCCAGTAATGTAATATAACATAACACGAACAGATATTTCATCTTGTTCAACTTCTAAGCCAGCCTGTAAAATAGGTTGTTCAATCTGGGCACCATCTGTTGACATCCATGCTTTATGTCAGTAAGTTAAATGAGTCATGTGTCCGTATGTTTTTTGCACACTATTCATACCCTACAAATGGCCAAATAATGTTTGTTGAGGATTAATTAATCATAATGTTCTGAATCGGCACAGCCAGGCAAAGTCACCAGAAGAGCAGAAGAGTTCAACTTCATCACGACAAATTCATTTCATTTTACAAAAATAAATAAGCAACCATTCAGAAAGAAGCATAATAAACGTTTCACTTGAATAATTCCGCATTCTTAAGCACTTTGCTTAAAAATGTGATTTGGTTTAGCATATCTGAATTTTTGAGACTCATATTTCTTATTCAATGGCATAATTGATAACTTTTCAGCCTTTTCACACATTCAAACATTTGTGACTGTGATGGGCATATAATTGCATGGTGTTCAGTGCAATGCTGCAGACTTGAGCCAGACTGCCCAGATGTGTGCAAAGGAAGGCAGCCAACAAGCTGTTTTGCTTTTGATGCATGAGAAGAAAGGCAGTTAAAAGAAGATTGGATTTGAGGGGAATTCACTGGGAGGGAAATACTAGAGTTTAATTAGGACAACCCATTATCAGCTTCCTAACATAAGCTCAACTGGGTCATTACAGCATTGTTACTCTCATATGTGTGTGTGTGTGTGTGTGTGTGTGTGTGTGTGTGTGTGTGTGTGTGTGTGTGTGTGTGTGTGTGTGTGTGTGTGTGTGTGTGTGTGTGTGTGTGTATTGGTGCCCATATGAGCCTGATCAATGAGGATCCCCATATTAGGATCTGTCACACTAACTATACTGGGGGTAGTTATAAGCACGCCAGCATTCCAGTACAAGTTTGCCAGACAAGAAAAAAATAAATAATCACTAAGAATAACTTTGTATTGATACGCAGTGACTCTTCCCTCTAAAGGCCTGTTCAGACCAAAGATTCGCGACACACCAAAACTGTTTTAGAGAGGAATTGCAGCGGTGTGAACCACCTCGTCTCAGAAGGTCCGATGTCGGCGCTTGTCATTGCAGGCGACTCATCTCGTCTAATCGCGGGTGGCGAGTTTTAGAACACATTTGGCCTCGTTTATCATTCAGGCGTACGTTCGAATGTGATCGTAAAGTGACCGTACGGCCATTTTTATGGAAAGTTCTGGATTTATCAAAATGAACGTGGGTGTACGGTACGATGAAATCTCACGACAGCTCTCGACCTTGCGTACGCTTTTCCCAGTGGCGAGGCAGCGATATTGCATGCATTGAACAGCGAGGTAATAGTTGTGCAGCCTATAATGAAAACAAATAACTTTTGTTCAGAGCACTGCGGAGTCAAGGTGATAAATCAAGGTGATAAACAAAAAGGTGCGCTTTGAAAAACATAGGTTATGTAGAGTTTGCCATAAATGAGTAGCTGATCATAAAAACGGCACGTCCAAGTCATTCCATTTATGAAAATATTAAAAGCAGTTAATGCATCTGGGCAATATTTTAAAATACACTTGACCTACACGTTGTGGCTGTAGACTTACGTTGTGTAGCCTAATTGGCAAAAATAGTATCTGAATAAGTTGATTTTTAAACATTTTTAATCACTATTAGTTTAATCGCTATTGTGCAAGCTAAATGGAATGAAGCAGAATCCGGTTAAAATAATTATCAGGAAATAGCCTGTGTATAAGTATTTATTGGAGACAGCAATATGAAAATAATTACGCATATCCAGTCATGTTGCATGCAAGACGCAAACCTGTTTTCATATTTTTTCTATATATCCAATGTAGTTTTATTAGCCTAGAAGACCCAAGAAACATTGCAAACAGCGTGATAGAATCTTTAAATCTTGACGAATCAAGTCACAGTCGCGTCTTCTATCACTCCTTACACGGCCACTTTCCCAATGATATCCCCCACCCTCTCTTCTGCAGATGCGTGGTCCGGGATGCCACTGTCCTGTACCGTCCGGCAGAACTTTTTTTGTGAATGGTTATTTTCTTCATAAATTTATATCTCAGCTGGAGTTCGCAATTCAGAGGAAGCATTTTAGCCCTGGTTATCCCCTGCCACATAGTGGCTTTTGAGCTAGGCTGCACACCACTACTAATGCTCCCAATTTAGCACACGTTTATTTTCTTGTTCATTCATGAACATTTAAAGTTTACCCTCACAGAAAAATAATTTGCTTTCCTGTTGCCTATAGGCTAATACTGGAGAAAACCGCGTTGGCATGTGCGTTTTAAAGGAGGTGGCATTGCCAAATATAGATAATAAAATGGGCGTGATAATGATGTGAACGCACTTCCTAATATATGATCAAGTCTGATTTATCAGACATTTACGCTCAGTTTTGATTTACACAAGTTTGATGAATCACACGTGAGAATTTCGTACGCACGCTGGATCCGTCAAATATACGCTCTTGCTTAAGACCATATTGATAAATGAGGCCCAATGTATATCAGTGCTAGGTTAGTTTGTTTTTTTCTCACAAATCACACGCATTTTTCCCCAGGAGTGATGCTGTCTCTATAATTCGTATTTTGTCTCCAAATGAACGATGACACCAGCTGTTCACAATCGCTACGTTCATATATTTGAAATTAATATCGCAACCAGGAAGTAACTACGATGAAGTGGAGAGAATCGTTGGTATGGTAACCTTCAACAATGTCTCATCGCTTTGATGTGAAAGGTCAGTTTTAGAATGTTGTAAACAATGAGTTTTGCAAGAAGTCGCCAGTTGCAGCTCGTTGCGTCGCAAATCTTTGGTCTGAACTAGACAAGTGGACCCAAACCATGCCAGGAAAATTCCCTCCACAGCATAAGAGCCACGGACCTCCTCACTGTAGGGGTTTTTCCTTTAATTTGTCACCCATCTGTGTGTGTGCTTGTGTGTGTGATGTGATATATATATATATATATCACCCCCCCGTTACAGGCCAGTAATATGCTGTTCTGGTCAAATTGGAGTGTCAGAGAATCGATAGCTCCATTGGGTCTATTCTGCCATCATCCATCATTTCCTTTACCCACGCAAAATCAGCTCAATGTGCAGATCATAAATGACACCATCATTTTTCCCAGTATGTATGTTAAAATTATTTTTGAATGAGCAAAAGCTTGCAAAATTTCAACACATTCTTAAACACATTTGTAATCGATTCTTCCAATATAAAAATACATATATTCATTCAAAATGTAGCTAATCGCAAAACAATAAGCATCTTCCAAATTGTGCTTCAATACCTGAAGATGAGTGCAGTCTTTTTTTATGTATGGGACACATAACTATGAATATGTCCTTAAATTACTAATACTTTTGTATTAGGCTATTATGTTTTTTAGTATGCAGTCCAGGGGCGCTTAATGAACCAGCAGGGGTCGCTAGATAGCGATGAACATGGACCCCTATCCGACTGAACCCTCTCATACCCTGGGTGACGCAATGGCAAATGGTGCATCGCCCTATGCCACTACTGGCCAGTCGGCACTGGCATGTCCATATTTGATCCAAGGCCACGAGTCTCATCCATGCACCGCACCGTGATGCGTTAACCGAATGAGCCTTTCAGCAGCCCACATTGCAAGTGTTTCTTACAAATTAATGGCAGTTAAGATGAATTTCACTCCACGGCGACTTGTGGTAATTGTTACTACCAGCATGACTTACATTCTTACAAAGTAATTACTTTTTCACTCAAAGAAGCTTATACATTATAACTTCAGGTTACCCAATAGCTACCAGTCTCTCTGTAATTCAGGACAAAATGGTTCGAGGCTATATATTTATAACATTAATTAACTGTCATGTTTTTGTTTTTAAGAATGAAAGAAGGGTAGAAATATTTTGCTAGCAGTTGCCAAATATTGAAAAGTTATTATGATGTTGCATATATACTTTCTGGGTCAGTTCATAATCCACCTGAACAGCTGATGATTAGACACACATTTATGCTCAATGTACACCTGCACACTCCAAGTCCTGTGCCTTATCTCCGTCCATAATTACAGCAAGAAAAAACACATCAAATAAAAAACCACATAGAAAACAATGTAATACACTACAGTTCAACAATATCTAAAAAGTGACACTCATGAATGACCTATAGTAACACAGATGGACATCAGGAATAAATGTGCAACTGCCTGTCATTTATAATTATCATACAATAGGTACAGCCTATCCCCTCCCAGCACTGACATGACAAAATGTCTGCCTGCTGCAGTCTTTTTTTCTTTCTTTCTGCAACCAGTAATGATTTGAAAATGAACCGTTCCGACAGCCCCATCGGAGTAGTTAAATAATAATAGACAGACATGCATTAGCCTCGAAAATTTCAATCATCTTGACTGACATTACCAGATTCCAAATTCTCTCTTCAAAAGGGCATGGGGAAGATGATTGACCTGAATGAGCACACAAAGAAATGATCACAACCAAATGGGCTGAGCTCTACAAATGGCTGCTTAATAAATTGCTAAACATTCAAGACGAATTCAGAATTCTAAAATGGAATGAACCTGAAGGAGGCAGTGAATTAGAAGCGGTAAGCATTATACGGTTAGCAGTAAAATAACTAACAAACTCAGCAGTTATAATCAAAGACTAAATACATGTGAAGCATTATGTTCTCCCATGTTTCATTGACACTGTAGGTTTTGATACGGCAGCAAAAACAACCTTGGGACTGTTATATCCGTGTCTGTATTGTGTTTTGTTTCGTTTTTTCATATTTATTATTTTTCATATTATTCTGTTCTTATTTCCATTGCCACTTTCTCTCAATTCCTCTGCCTGTCTACCTTCGTGTATCCGAGAATCCACCCCCGTATTCCTGATTGCACATTTTGGGCGATTTCGGTACATGTGGGATTTCCCCTGTATTTCAAGTCTCGTTTTTCTTTCATCTTAATTATTATTGTACATACTAATCCAACTAACTATACTAGCTATGTATTTATATACTAACAATACTAATAGATTAACGTGTATATATAACTAACGATTCACATTTACTAAAGGGGATTTAGAATTTTGTACTAACGTCACTTAATTACTAATCACTCTTGCTCCGCACTGCAGCTGTCATTCTTCCTTAGCTTTTCTATCTCAGCTCTACTTGCTGTTATTCCGTCACTCTTCAGCTGTATCCACTTTCAGACTCCGCCCCTCGTACTGTGCACTCGTTTACCTGCTAATCCCAGGCCGTGTGTTATCTATGTGTTTGCGTGCATTCCAGTCCGTGTTTTCTGTTCCCCCTCGTTATTGTATCATTGTTTCCTACTGTATTCACCTGTGTTTAGCTCCTTACTCCTCCCACCCACACTTGATCCCTTTCGTGTCATTACCTCCCTGGTGTATACAAGCCTTTCACTTGCATTCTCTGTCAGAACGTTGATCATATTTCCTGAGATTGCTGTTCTACATATTATATACTCTAAGGGCCTGATTTACTAAGACCTTTAGCGAGTGCAAAACCATTTAACACATGCAAAAGCAATAACATGACCAATGATTGGTCATGGTATTTGTTTTGCACCAATCATTGGTCATGTTATTGGTTTTGTGTGCTAAAAGGTTTTGCACCCGCTAAAGGTCTTAGGAAATCAGGCCCTACGTGTTTTACAGAAGTATTTCTACTAGGCAACTCAGAAGTTTATGACACAAGCAATCTGTTTGGGATGTCAAACTTTGTCCAGCAGTTGTTTGGGTGCAATTTTAAATGAATAGTCTAAAATATAACCCTCACAAATTACCCTGTCATACAGATTTTCTTTTTACACAAGACTTAACAAGAAGAGCAAAGTGCCTCTATACAGATACAATCATAAGATGACAGTGCATCTTGGTGATCATTCCTTCAATAGCACGGACTACAAAATTTTTGCACTGTTGACTGTTTTGTTTCATTCAGTATTGAATTTTGACAGTTGATGTTGCCTTTGTTATCTTTATTTATTGAGAAAAAAATTACAGGGTAATTATGTACACTACCAGTCAATAGTTTTAGTACACCCACAATTTTCAGAGAAAAAAATAAAAATAAAAATCTTAGATTCATCTAAATAGCCACCTTTTGCAGTAATAACTGCAGAGCATATTTGTGCCATTTTTCTCCAAGGGCAATCATGTGAAAGTTCACACCAATTTGGCAACTTTTGGCTTCAGAGCCTGCAGTTCATTTAATGTGATTTAATGCTCATTAAGGAAGTTTTGTTCTATTTTACTGTTCAATAGGGTAGTTGACGAGTTGTCAATGGATAAAATGGTTGTCTATCTTGACAGCAGGGTTGCCAACTGTCTGTAAATTTACAGACAGTCCATAAGAGATTCTTAATTTCCCCTTGTCTGTACATCCATACAAAAAAGTTTGACTGTCTGGAAAAAATGACCCGTTATTACAGCTAAATTTCTGACTGACATTAAACGTTCCTCCTAGTTATGAACATATTTTCAACTGAAGTTTTATGAAGAGCACAAATAGGTCAAATGTGCCTGACAATCAAGTTTTATCCCATCGAATATGCACTTAAAATCTAGCTAACGATAGCTAACGTTACCAAAAAAAATGGAGTCTCAAGGTAAACGAAAATAGTCTGAAAAAAATTATAAAGTACTTCTTTCAGTCAGCTTGGACATTACATTCATTCATACACTTTTATCCAAAGCGACATACAATAAGTGCATACCAAAAGTCATAAAGTAAGCTATGACACGAGCTACAACATCACACTCAAGACAGGAGAGTTACATGAGTGGTAGAGGATCAAGGTACAACAAAGGACCCCAACTTCAGGCAATGGATACATATGGACAAAAATAACTGTAAAAAAGCATACTGCATGTGGTGCAAAAAGTAATTTTATATTGCTTCTGGCGGTGGTAGGGTTGTCCAGAGCCATGCTACCCGCATGAAGCATCATTTAATTTCTAAAACTAAGAAAAAGCCATCAGGAATAGCTCATTTCCTTGTAAAAGAGAAGGACAGTTTGAAGCAACAGGTAACTGAGACAGAACTGAAAATGGCTAATGTTTTCATAGAGAACTAACTTTGAGCGTAAAGGATGATCTCAGTGAATGTGTTGGGGACTGCTTTTCAGACGAGTCAACAGATATTAGCATTTCAGAAACTCGCAATGGTTGTGATTTTTTATTTTGTTTTGGCCATGAACAAGGGAAAGTGCAGCATAGATTTAATCGTATGGCAGAAAAAGCTGACGTGGAAACTATTTTCACAGGGATAAAGACTGCATTCTACCATCAAATGTAATCGCACCCCGAACTGAAGGAGCAAATGTAGTGATTGGAACTAAAACCTCTGCTTTCTAGGTTCAAGGCTATGCCGGCTAATGTGTTCCACATACATTATACAACCCCAATTCCAAAAACGTTGGGACAGTATGTAAAATGCACATAAGGGGGGTGGCAATCACTCCTAAACTAGTGTCTCTAAACAGTACTCAAAACTATGTGTGCAAGTATACAGAGGCCTCTCTCTTACCCTGTCCCAAGTCCTTGTCGTGGCCACACAAAAACACAAGACAAAACAGTTCAGGTAACAAAAAGTGTAACAAACAAGTGGTGAGTGGTAAGCAGCAAGAAAGATATCAAAAATCGCAGCCAACAAAACAGGAAGTCATGGGTTTAAATATAGAGGGGGTAGCCATTGATTGGAGGAGCCAGAGTGGTGTGGAGCTCTGATTGGTGGAGGTGGGACATAGAGGTATTGGCGTAATGATGATTGACAGCAGATTGGACAAATGGTGATGGACTCCTGCAGAAAATGACAGAGAAGACAGAGAGACAGGCACACACGTGGAACGTAACAAAGCAGAAAGCAGTGATTTGTAAATTCTCTTTTACATATATGTAATTTAAGAGAGTACAAAGAAAAGATATTTAATGTTTTACCTTATCAACTTTATTGATTTTTGTAAATATACACTATTTCCAAATGTTCCCAACACGTTCCAAAAAAGTTGGGACAGGGCCAAAAAAAAAGAGTGGGAAGTTCAAAAAACACCTGTGTGGAACATTTCACAGGTAAACAGGTGATGCTATCATGACAGGGTATAAAAGTATATCAAAACACTCTTGATATTTTATTTTCAGGTACTCTTAGAAGCAATACTATAACCTCTCTTCATTTGAATGGCTCTCTATGGGAATTGTGGGGTGGGACTAGATTAAGATAGAAATTACATGGGAATAGTATGGAACCCATGGCTAGCTAAATCATCAAGTGTCTGAAATATCAAATGAGCCTCAAACCATCACTCTGTTGCCAGATATACAGTAGATATGGATGGATCACTTGAAGGGTTGTTGCTCCTGACTCATTTTCATATTGAACTCCATTTTCCTATTGAAAAAATAAGCCAGGAGAAACAACCCTCCAAGTGATCCATCCATATCTACTGCATATCTGGCAGCAGAGTGATGGTTTGAGGCTCATGGCTCATTTGATACCTCAGACCCTTGATTACTTACAGCCACTCAGCCAACCATGTATTCCATACTATTCCCGTGTAATTTACAGCTTAATCTGGTCCCACCCCCCAATTCCCATAGAGATCCATTCAAATGAAGAGAGGTTATAGTATTGCTTTTAAGAGTACCTGAAAATAAAATATAAAGAGTGTTTTGATATCATTTTATACCCAGTCATGATAGCATCATGTTTTTTGAACTTCCCAGTCTTTTTTTGGCCCTTTCCCAACTTTTTTGGAACGTGTTGCAGGCATCAAATTTGGAAATAGCATATATTTACAAATATCAATAAAGTTGATAAGGTAAAACATTAAATATATTTTCTTTGTACTCTTTTCAATTAAATATATGTAAAAGAGAATTTACAAATCACTGCTTTCTGCTTTTATGTGCATGTTACATAATGTCCCAACTTTTTTGGAATTGAGTTTGTAGTTGTAGTGCAGCCCTATGTTCCTCAGATGCATGTAAAGCACTGCCCAAAACTATCAAGCAGCTCTGCAGATACATTTAGCCACTTTTCCAATACTTGTAAATGACAGCAGCTTTATAAAGACTTTCAGGCGTTCACTGGGGCAGATAAACTGAAATTATTGACGCCTTGCTCCACTAGTCATCTTGAGTGCATCCAAAGGATCCTTAACCAGTATGATGCCCTGGTCAATTGCTTTAAGTCATATGATGAAAATTAAAGATTGTTCACAGTAGAGTGAAAAGCTCAGCAACTTTCAGATGCAGCGAATGTCATTTACTTTTTTTTTAGCCACAGTGTTAGCCAACTTCAGCATGCTTTGCCAGCAGAACTCATGTATTTCTGAGTATTTGAAGTAGATATTGGTGGGAGATGGGCTTTGGCAGTCATTTGTGTATAGGAAGGCACTGAGGACACATCCTTCTGGAGCACCTGTATTCGTGATGACTAGTGGTGACAGGGTGTCCATAACTCTGACAGACTGAGGTCTGATACCTAGAAAGCTGTGGATCCAGTGGCTGAGATGAGGTCTCTGAGTTTTGTGATCATGATGTGTTGCTGTATTGCGTTAAAAGCAGAGCTGACATCTATAAAGTGTATTCTGGCATTGATTCCCAGTGAGTCCATTTGCTCAAGAAGCTAGTGGAGTAGACAGGTCACAGCATCTTCTGTGCCCCTCTGGCCTTGTAGGCAAATTTCAGGGGGTCTAGTTTGGGTTCCACTACTGGCACCATCCTGCCTAACATAAGCTTCTCCAGACATTTCATGGCCATGGATGTTAATGCCTGTGGTTTGAAGTAGTTGAGATCAGATGGGCGGGGGCATTTGGGCACAGCAATTATGGTGGAGGTTTTCCAGAGTACAGGGACAGTGGAGGAGCAGATGGATTTTAGGAAAAGTGGGTAGAAAGCCAGAGGAAGCTCAGCTGCACAGATCTTCAGTACTCTGGAGGGGATATAATACACTGTTAAAATAAAGCTTGTTGAAAACCCAAAGGTAGCGGTGTGTAGCCTGTCGGGTTGCTGATTCTTAAGAAAGCACACTGGCGGTCATACGCTTCAGTTCGGTGGTCCTGGGGCACAGATGCACGTGCCAGACTGGGGACTCAAGGGGCACAACTGGCAGTTAACACACTGGCCAGGGACAGGGAAAAAAAACAGCCATCTTGGGATTTTCTTTGCCTCCTGCAAAGTTATTTAACTCAACATACAGTGCATCCGGAAAGTATTCACAGCGCTTCACTTTTTCCACATTTTGTTCTGTTACAGCCTTACAGTATGGAACACATGGCTGGCTAAATGGCTGTAAGTTATCAAGGGTCTGAGCTATCAAACGAGCCCCAAACCATCACTCTGTTGCCAGATATGGAGTAGATGTGGATGGATCACTGCAAGGGTTATTTCTCCGGACTCATTTTCCTATAGAACTCTATGGGGAAAAAAGTCAGGAGAAACAACCCTTAAAGTGATCCATCCACATCTACTGCATATCTGGCAACAGAGTGATGGTTTGGGGCTCGTTTGATAGCTCAGACCCTTGATAACGTACAGCCATTTAGCCAGCCATGTGTTCCATACTGTACCAGTGTAATTTACAGCTGAATCTAGTCTCACCCCCCAATTTCCATAGAGATCCATTCAAATGCAGAGAGGTTATAGTATCGCTTGTAACAGTACCTGAAAATAAGATATCGGCAGTTTTTTGATGTTGATGGTCACAGACTTCAGGAAGTAACAGCATGTAAAGGATATGTGACCAAATATGAAATATGATACTTTAAAAATATGTTAAAGCAAAGGGTATGAATACTTATGTAAATGATAAATTTTATTTTTTTATTTTTAATAAATTTGCAAAAATCTCAAAAAAACTTTTTTCACATTGTCATTATGGGGTGTTGTGTGTAGAATTTTGAGGGAAAAAATGAATGTAATCAATTTTGGAATAAGGCTGTAACAGAACAAAATGTGGAAAAAGTGAAGCGCTGTGTATACTTTCCGGATGCACTGTAACTCAACAGTTAGTTACAACATTGCATAACCTTGTCATATCATCCAGACGGTTATCCATCTGCATGGTACTCGAGCCTATGAAACTAGGCTTATTTTAGAGCAATGTAAAATGTTGCACCTAAGAAAAGTTTTCACTTAAAAAAAGCCAAATATAATTCAATGAAATAAATAAAAGAAAATAGGTATAGTCTCTCAAAATAATATAGTGTATTCCAAAAACACTCAAAGGGGGAGAAATATTTTCCTGACAAGACCGAGCTGATGGGATTGCTTCTTAAATGAAAATTACTACTTAGAAAAGATTTTCTTTAAGACAATATTTAATATGAAAAAACTATTTGCTGAAGTACAGATTCCCAGTGACTGAAGCATAACTGTAGACTTCTCACAGTGTTACTACCCTCTAAAACATCGTTGATAGCAGTATTACCAACCTTCGCTGGTCGGGGTTTGGTGGCCTGCCAGATTCCCTCACAAGAAAAGGCTCAGGTTTATCACTCAGGAAACAAGGGCTCCTGTCCAATCCGTTAAACGTAACACCATCCTGCACTTCCACTTGGGGAATCCTTTTATAAACCGGAAGTTGTGTGTTGCCCTTACAGAGTGTGGTCCAAACAGTTAGTGCAAGTGAAGTGAGATCAGTCCCTCACTCCTCAATTTTGCTCGAGGCAACAAGTCGACAAAACTGCAGACTTACAATAAAGGCACACAAAAAGCCTCCATTCATTTTTAATGAGAGGCGGCTGGCCGCGTCCACAAGGCATGTTGGGCTTGCTGGCGGCGCGGGATTAGCCGGAGAAGTGGCTGAGGAGATGACCAGAATTTAAAGCTAGAGTATGCAACTTTTTAAAATAAAAATATTGGGGAATGGTTATACTTACTTGGTAGCAATCATATAAATAACTGTTCTGAGAGAAATCCAGCACCATACACTGTGTTTATACCCTCAAATTCAGCATTCTAAAACCAGCAATTCTGCCCAAATTTTGTTTTCAAAACAGAGTGGCTTATAAGCATAGACCTTAGAACCAATCGAAGAGATTCACATCACAAACCAATCAACAGCGATACTGACCTTGCCAGTTCACCAGCTAGAAATTTCACAGCGACCCGTTACACCGGTGCTATTTCGCGGAAAGAAAAATAAAAAGGATAAAAATTGGATAAAGCTCACTCGAAAACTGGAGTAAACATGGGTGCTCATTTCAGAAGGTGGCGAGATTTGATTTAAAGACAGATGTAGAGCTCGCATATTCTACTTCCCAAAAGTTTCAACACGTATGGACTTTCTGCTTGCCAGACAACTGTAATTACCTACGTATATTGAATAGTAGCTAGGTTGCTATTATTGATAACATTACTTTATTTGCCTGGCTAATTCTTGGAAGAAGGACATGCTTGCTGGCGTTATATATTGTCTAGATCGCGCTAGCTCGAACTGGATATGCTGCTATAAGTTGCCATGCATACCAGCTGTAGCTAGATGATGACTGGTTCAGACTAAGGCTACACAAACTCTGTGTTATGCAACAATTCTGCAACAACAGAAAATATTTTGTTGTTTTACCGGGACTTTTAGATTATATTTTTACTGTAATGTTAGCAATACCAGTCTGTAATCCTGCAATTTCGTATCTAGAAGACTTGCACGTTCTGTGGGTTGGGGGGGGTGTGTCTCTTTCTCAGTTTTTTTTTTTTTTTTTTTTTAAATCGGTGAAATCGCATGCCATCGCTCTCGCCTCCCATAATCTTTAATTTGATTGGTTATTACGCCACGTTCCCCATCTCGTCTGGACGCCTCACATCACAAGCAATCCCTTTGCCGTAAAGCCCCACAGAAAGCGGTGTGGAGCGGATTTCTCGTGCGATTACACCGCCTCCATTAATTTTCAATGAGAGGCGATTCCTTGTGTCTACAAAGCATGTTGGGTTTGCTTGCGATGCGAGGAGTCCAGATGAGATGGGGAACATGGCGTAATATCCAATCAGATTAAAGATTGTGGGAGGCGAGAGCGGGCGGCAGTGTAGTATAATGGTTAAGGAACTGGCCTTGTAACCGAAAGGTAGCTGGTTCGATTCCAAGGTAGGACACTGCTGTTGTACCCTTGAGCAAGGTACTTAACCTGAATCACTTCAATATATATCCAGCTGTATAAATGGATAATATGTAAAAACAAATGCTAAAAAGTTGTGTAAGTCACTCTGGATAGGAGCATCTGCTAAATGCCTGTAATGTAATGTAAATGTCATGTAATGCATGCGATTTCACCGCTTTCTGTGGGGCTTTGCCATAAATGGTACCCCTTTCCAAGTTTTAGTCCCCCCCCCCCCCATTTATTCCATAGTTCCGTTATGGAGGACACGTTAATAACACGGCGATGACAGCGTAGTAATAATATACATGGTATTTACAAAAAAGTTTGTTCTCATGTAGCCTACTGTTTTTTTTTTTTTGCAAAGGTGCAAGCGATGAACTAGTTATTAATGTCACGTTTAACAGAAGGAAAAACAGCACTAAATCTAGCTGGCTAGCCTGATCTGTTCAATGTGAACCGCTGCTGCAATAACGACAAGTTTCCACAAACAATCCATGGCAGAAAATAAAATCAGTGCTCCTGCTTTTACTTAGCCACAGTGATGTACGTACTTCCAAAATTAGAAAACAAAGTGAGAATGCATTCTATTTGATATCAAATGAAGTTAATTCAGACTTGTTTCCCCAGTCTCATTTGATCGACATATCGCAGAAATACAGCTATCCAATATAGGCTACATTCATTACATTACATTACATTACAGTCATTTAGCAGACACTATTATCCAAAGTGATATACAATAAGTGCATACAGAAACGTCATCGAAGTCACTACAGAACAGATAAGACAAAGCACATCCTTCCCATAACGTAGCAGCTATGCCTAGTAATGAAGGTTGAATGTAGTTCACATTCAATATAGCCAAACTCAAATACAAAATTCAACCTTACATTTTAATAATTTTTCAATTTAATTCTAACTGTACAGTGATAACATGCAACATTAAAATTCGGCCAGCATTTACAGTGTGTCAGTCAAAAAATAGGCAAGCGGCCGATTGTGGGAGGCGGGAACGGTGCCAGGCGTTCTTGCTGGAAGATGCTGACTGTTTTCAGCGTTAGGGCAGTGAAATTGCGCAGAATGCTTAACTGTAACCGCATACCTTCCTGTTTTAGAAGTTTCAATTTAACTCCTAAAGTATCTCCCTGGAAAATCGTAAAAACAGAGAAGGCGGCATACAAGTGAAAGAGATCTTTTAAAGGTTTTTTAAACTAAAATGTTAAATAAAATAGGAAATAGTAGTGTAGTGGTTCGATAAAATCGCTTTAAAACTGATTTTCATGTTATACTAGGAAGCAGTTTTAGGATGTTTATTTCAGGCTAGCTAATGGTAGCTAGTTAATCAGCTTGTTGCAGTTCAGCTAATAGCTAATAGCTAGCAAACGAGCCAGTGCAAGCTTATAAGCAAGAATGGACAATATTTCAAGTAAATTTTGCTTGGATTTCATGTTTAATATGAGTTGTTTGCCTCGTTTTATGTGTTATACTTCTGTGCCACCTGCAGAGCAATACAGTACTCTGAGGGTGAGAATCATTTCCAATTAGATGGAGACCATATGCCTGAGGCCCAGAAACCAAAACAGTTCAGCTACAAACAGTTCAGATTTCCCCATGCTCTCTGCACCTCTCAGGTTGATTTAAAAATAAAAATAAAAACCGTAAGAGAAAAAAGATAGTAACAACATAGACAAGGCAGGGCCATGATGCAGAGCAGTAAGTCCCAGGAGGGACGAGTGTTTTCCATCCTACTACAGTCCTCCAGCGCCAGCTCTTTTAAACGCTCTTCTCATAGAGCTCAAGCACAAAATTTTATGCTATTTTTTATCCAAGGCAAATACAAGCCATGAATGTTTCAGCAAGTACATACACAGAGTTGAGTGGGGGAAAACTTTTTACATTTACATTGTTTATACATATTTTCTGTATTCCTGCATTGCTTTTTAAATGTTGAATTTAGACTTGAGATGTGAGAACCAGGATTTAAACTCAAGAGGGATAGCACTCGAGGGCTTGCCTCACAAATGCAGCAATGCATTAATGCTTAAAGTTGTTTAGCAAGGTCAGCCATCACCAATGCACCAAAGTAAAAACAAAATTGGGCATTCATTTGTAAGTCAAAGCTCTGGAGAAAAGTGGACTGGGTCCAGGCCTAGATCTTTGTCACACCAGCAGTTATCATTAACGAGGGCATTATAACTAAATGTATCCATTAACGTGGGACATCATTAATGAATAAACTGAATAAAGGTTATGAAAGAAATCCAGCAGGAACAGTAAGCGCTGCCTGAGTGACGCTTGAGAAGAAAGCAATTATATGCAGACAGCCATTTTGTTTTAAACCAGAAGGCAAAGTTAAGCAACATTTTATGGAAGGACTGAAGGCCTGTAGGGCTGAGGATGTCTGTATTCCCAAATTTGTGGAAATTACAGACATTTGTAAAGCTGGTTTCAAAGTGAAATCTACAGATTTTCTCATTTCCCACATTTCAGCTTTGCTTTAATATATTTACTTGGATGTATTTTTTATATTATTCTGATGTATTTTGGGGAAAGATTGCGTTACCCAATCAGTAACAGACTGCTGTGCATGGTCTAAACCAGGGGTGTCCAATCTTATGTGAAAAGGGTCGTGTGGGTTAAAGTTTTTTGTTTTAGCCCAGTATAAGACTCCTGATTCTATTTATCAAGGTCTTCGTTGAAGATCATGATGAGTTAATTAGTTGCATCAGGTGTCATAGTGCTGGGCTAAAACAAAAACCTGCATCCACATCGGCCCTTTCAGATAAGATTGGACATCCCTGGTCTAAACACTTAAATACAAAGTGAAACTATGGAGCAAAAGCCGCCAGATTCTTTCACACTATTGGAGGCATTTGGAGTGGCTGTGGATAAAATTAGGACTGTGCGACAACATTTTCTCCGGCCACTGAAAGAAAATGAAAACTGCTTCACATATTATACAGCATATCGCTGCCACAGAATGCACTGTATCCAATTAGTAACTGTCCATGTCTTTGAAGGGCTTAGTTTCCTTTTAGGCATCCCTTCTTAAAGATCCATTTAATTTACAGAAGGATTTATTAGTGTTTATTTTAACCTTAATGCACTGGCCCTAATATCAGAGCAGAACTATAACGGACATGCATGAAGCAGCTATTTATAAACTCACCTTTAAAATGAGTTTGAAGGAGTGCGGGAAATGACCAAACTGAGGCTTCTTTCCAGGTCCAGCCAACTGCAACGCAGCCGCGTTCTTTATTTATAAACCTCATTCAACCCAAAGAACACGTCATAGAAGCCGCGTTGACAGTAGGAGGTGAATTATATATGTATGTCCCAGAGGTAGCCGCCACAAGTTCACCTTTAAAATGTGACTTCTTTCTCTTAATTTCCATGTTATATTTATGGATTGCCATGCCATGCCATTTGTATGCTAATGTCTACATTTGTATTTAATTAATAACACAATATAATTATAATTCTCTGCTTTGATCCCTCTGAATCCTTTACTAAAAATATAACAGACTCCATTGGAAATATTCCTATAAAGTCCTATATAGATTAGCAATTTGTAATCATTATCAAGACACAAGTCAGTGGTTCTTTACCATCTTTTTAACTTGTGGAACATAAAGGGCTCTATGAAGTCAATGGCGTAGTGCATGGCACACTGAGCGTAGCTACTGAATTTCACTATTTTCGGACCAAAGGCGAGGATCGCACAGCTCACAGCGTGCTGCGCAGGTTGAAAATGGTCTGGGTTATGCTGAATATTTATCAGTGGTTGTGCTTCAGCTGGATTCAACCATAGCCAATCAAATTACCTCTTTTCGATCCTTTTCACGCTGCCTTCAAATGCTGCCGGAATTACAGGAAATACGAGTTTCCGACATGCAAGTTGCACTTGAACGAAGTTGGAAAGTTTTTTTATTGAATTTTTTTGTTAGTTTTTTTAGTCAGAGATAATTTTTCTACCCGAGTTCCCGAGTTGTGACATTTCACCACTGATCTTTCACCTCTCTATCCTTCAAGTGCTCCTCGGAAGCTCCTATTTCCCAGTAGCCAAATCGAAAAGGCAGAAAATGTGATAGATTCATGTATGACAATGCAACCAGGCTGAATATTTATCAGTGGTTGTGCTTCAGCTGGATTCAGCCATAGCCAATCAAATTACCTCTTTTCGGTCCTTTTCACGCTGCCTTCAAATGCTGTCGGAATTACAGGAAATACGAGTTTCCGACATGCAAGTTTCACTTGAACGAAGTGTGAAATACATTATACATACATTATAGGCATTTAGCAGACGCTCTTATCCAGAGCGACTTACACAACTTTTTTTTATCATGTTTTTTTTACATATTATCCATTTATACAGCTGGATATATACTGAAGCAATTCAGGTTAAGTACCTTGCTCAAGGGTACAACGGCAGTGTCCTACCTGTCCTTAACCATTATACTACACTGCCGGCCCAAATGTGTGATAGATTCACGTATGACAATGCAACCAGGCAGCAGATTATCATATTGATGGTCACGCACACACAGCACACAACCATTTAGTAAAATATACTTTAATATAGCATAAATTGCAGTGCAAACATGAATCGCAGTCTAAGCTTTCCCCAGAATTGCATTCTGCTGCACTAAAATTGCACTGGGCTGTACCCTTTGATGGGCAACCCCCCCCAACAGAGGCTTCCCTCCCACTTCAGCGCATGGCGAGTCACCAAATTACCGAACGGGCTCAGATGCATGCACATCCGTGACGACATTTGATGCGTAATGAAATTTGCAACTTCGCTAGTGATGGCTCGCCATCGGCCGGAAAATAGAGCCCCAAATTTGCACGTTCACTGCTCGATCTGGACTGACACACCTCCACCAGCGACTCTCCGCCCACGGCACACGGCGAGTCAAACAGGCTCAGGAGCGTGAAAATACATGCCCCGCAATACATTACCCGCAATGTGCCAGCCGGAAAATAGAGCCCAAAGTGTTATCTGTGGAGAAATTATTACTTTACACACATTGCCTTTTTCATAAATTACAGTGACACAGATGTGAGGTTGCATTACGCTTCTTTTGTGAAGCTTAAATTCAGATTTGAAATGTTCACCCTTCAGGGTTTCAGATCAAACTAATAAAACATTACCAGACCTCTTGGGAGACTACTGGTCGCAATGTATTTTGAAAGTGTTACAAAGGTTTAGAAAAGCCTTATAAACACAAAAGATAAAAATGCAATTCAGCAATATCCAAATTTGTCTCTG
This sequence comes from Synaphobranchus kaupii, assembly GCA_029718625.1. Classification (NCBI taxonomy): domain Eukaryota; kingdom Metazoa; phylum Chordata; class Actinopteri; order Anguilliformes; family Synaphobranchidae; genus Synaphobranchus; species Synaphobranchus kaupii. The sequence goes on along the minus strand of CM056380.1, from coordinate 53,368,090 downwards.
CTTTTTTATTTATTTTTAATGACAATGGATTACATTTAGTGCATTTTAAACACATTTATGATCAGGTTTTTCTGCAACAAAGCCAACAATGTGTAATGGTGGCGTGTGTGAGGTAGGAGGGGCCAAACGCAGCAAGGGGATTCATTAAGCACAAGGCCACTAGGACGGGAAACCCCGTAATTAAGGGAAGGAGACAAGACAGGGAACACATGTACCAAAGCTACTAACCGGCTCACTGTCACATGCCAATGAGTAGAAGCGCAAACGCCAGGTTTCTCAGTAAGAAAATCAAACAAGGCTAATGGAACAAAGCACTGGGCTCCCATACTTCTATGAGCAAAGTGACTAAAGAAAGAGCCAGAAATAAAAAAATGCCCTGCCTCGGTAACGAGACGCATAAGAACAGGCGGGTAGCATAATGGCACAAATAAAACACACAGCCAACAAACACTGCAAAATAATACAAGATAGTATATGAGGAGGCGAAAGGAACAGAGATCTAACGTTCCAAGGCTACTCTCAGTCACACACAAACATGTACGCAACATCGCCCGGTCTCCCTATAGGAAGACATGTACCGAAGGACGAAACAGAACTACAGTTCCGAACAAAATCGCCAAAGCTCCATGTACGGAGACAGGTACCGAATAGGACGAATAGGACAGCTGTACCGGACATTTACCGGCTAAATAACTAACGCGAGATTAGTAGAAAATAAACGCCCTGCCTCACTGTAAAGAGGAATGTAAATGAGGTGACAGGATCAGAGATCCAACGTTCCATGGCTACTTCCACAAGCTCGTAGTCACACGCAGAAAACATAAAGGGGGTAAACGCCCGATCTCCCAGGAGAGAGAAACATTTTACAGGCGAGCCGCCGGTAAAACGCCGTCCCATACCTTTACTAGCAAAATGACTAACACAAGCTTAGTAGAAAATACACGCCCTAGCCTCTCAGTAAAGGGGAATGTAACGAGGCGACAGGAACAGAGATCCAACGTTCCATGGCTACTTCCATAAGCTCGTAGTCACACGCAGAAAACATAAAGGGGGGTAAACGCCCGATCTCCCAGGAGAGAGAAACATTTTACAGGCGAGCCGCCGGTAAACCGCCATCCCATACCTTTACTAGCAAAATGACTTACACAAGCTTAGTAGAAAATACACACCCTAGCCTCTCAGTAAAGGGGAATGTAACGAGGCGAAAGGAACAGAGAGCTAACGTTCCAAGGCTACTTTCAGAGACTCGCAGTCACACGCTAACATGTCCACAACATCGCCCGGTCTCCCTATAGGAAGACATGTACCGAAGGACGAAACAGAACTACAGTTCCGAACAAAATCGCCAAAGCTCCATGTACGGAGACAGGTACCAAAGGACGAACAGGACAGCTGCACCAGACATTTACCGGCTAAAAGACTAACGCTAGCTTAATAGAAAATACACACCCTGCCTCTCAGAATAAAGCCCTGCCTGTCAGTACGATAAAAACGCCTGGTCTCTTAGTAAGAAATTGACTATACAAATACACCCACAAACAAACAAAGACTCCTCTCGCTTTCACGAAAGAAAGCAGACAGAGAGAGGAGGAAGAGACAGAAAAGGCAAGAAGGTCTAGGCAACGGAAGAAAGGAAAGACCAGGAAGCGGAGACAGAAAAGAGCCAGGGGGGAAGAGTCCTAATATATCCACAAAGGCAAGTCTCGCATTACTCCAATAAAACACTCTGGAGCAAAAATGGTCTCCTAAAAAACCAAGACCTAATCGTACTGGCTAAGCAATCAAAGGGCAAAATAATACCACACACAAAACAGGGCAAATAATGCCAGACAATACAAATTAATATCAAAGCCCAGAACGGAGGAAAACATGGGCTTAAATAGCTCCAAGGTAACGACGCACAGGTGTGATGCTGAGAGAAGCTCCGCAATCAAGACGGGGCGGAGCAAACATCCACTAAAAGGGCAGCGCCCTCGCGTGGCTACCAAGGAACCCGACCGCAAGGGAAAATGGGTCAAAAACCATGACACAATGCCCATATTTTGAGTCCCACATTCAGCACTTAGCTTGCAATATCCTTCGCTGTAAAGTACTCTATATCCTTACAGTGAGATTTAATAAATATATATTTTTAAGTACTTCACCTTCAAGAGAATTATATATATAAATAATTTAAAATATGGTTTAAAATAATTTTAGTATCCTTAATGCCTGAAATGAAAAAAAAATTGGTTTAAATAAGACTAAGTGAACAATCAAGTTTAATAGTCCTAGCAATAATAATAATATTTAATGAGTGCAAATATGTATTTGTAGTTTACAGGTGACTTACATCATGATTTCACCTGTTACCAGACAGACAAGCAACTTAATTTATAACCAATTTCATACACATGGCCTATTATATTCTATATTGAGATTCCTTAATTCCTTGCTGAGACTAAACTCTTGTACTGAACCCTCATTCCTCTTCTAATTCTGTCAGCACACAGTATTGTTCTGGATATTCATTACTATAAATTACGATTAAATACCGTTTTCTCTGAACAGCAATTTATCAAAGAACGTACCCAGGACAATTTCACCCAGGACAATTTCACCAAGGAGAATCACAAACTTGTAAAGCACTCACAATCATTCTATAGTTCCACTCCAGGACCACTTTTCCAATTTATTTTCTTTCAGGGAACATAAATCATATATTTGATGAGGAAATTATATATTTATTGCCTTGAAGTTAAAAGCAGATCAAACATTATTTTAAAGTGGCAGTATTCCCAGTTTTAAAAGTCAATCTTTGGACAGGGTTCAGAAAAGCCTGTGGTTGTAAGAACGGAATCCGTCAGTGACAGTGAAGCCTCCTGAAGCACATATAAGGATAACATATAAAACAAGTGATGGAGGATACTTGAGGGACACTGTGTATGGAGAACTCTTATTGAACAATGTGGTTTAGACACATCCAAAGCAAGTAAGTTAGGACTCAGAAGACTACAGGCTCAGAATTTAAACCAGCAGATGTAATATAATAAGGTTATAAATGCATGTAATGCTTTAATGTGCGAGCGTTTCTAAATGACCAAGAGTTGTAACAGCCGCATTGATCAGACAACGTTGCGTTTGGACTGATGATAGTCTACTGAAGGGCAAGAAAGAGAACATCGCGGTCAAAACCTATGCCACGGTTTTATTTCCACCTTGATCTACCGTTCTCTGACTCTCAGCCGAAATCCATCGTAGTAGGACTGTGGAACTGTCAGTCGTGCCCGGAAGGCTGACTTCATTACAAACTGTGCTTAACTGCTCTTCCTCCAGGTCCTCATCCTTAGGGAAACCTGGATCACCCCTGACAAAGCTGCAACCCCAGCAGCCCTCTCCACTGCCCACTCTCTTTCTCACACACCACCACTGCGACACCCCCCACCCCCCTTTCTCTCTTTCTAGTCCCTCTATCTCTTCTTTTTGAATTGCATGCCGCTACTGTCACTGACAGATCTAAAAAGTTAATTGTTGTTGTTTACATAACTCCTGGGGGGTATACCAAGAAGGAAGCTCAACAAAGCCAGGGTTTCTTTGCATTAGCTGGCTTGACAAAACCTAACCACCGCAATCTGGTATAACCAGCAGCCTACTACGAAGGGACGTAACAACTAATTAAGTGAACACAGGCTTTGTTACAGCATGGGCTGTACTCAACCAGTGTATTTCTCTCCTGAGGAAAAAAGACTGAAATACGGATGGATATAATGGACGGATATGAAGACCATCAAACAATGATAATAGCAAAAAGCAACACCGTTGCCTCCAACAAAGCCAAGGAGGAAATTTTACCAAATAATTGCTCATTGCGTAGGTTCAATTTCTTCAATTTCTAAGGAATACCTTATTTACCTTACCACTCGTAACACATACTTCTATAGGCTACTCTCATTGTCATAGTTTATTTCTAATTAACAGTACATTAGAGCTCTGAAACTTTAAAGTTGATACAGCATGTTTAACATCTTGCTGAAGCAGTCACACCAAAGTGTATTCATAAACTTGAGGAAAGACAGGGGATTTTGTCGGTCTCTAAAGCCCTTTCCGGAACTCCGGAAAATGTTTTGCGGAATTCAATAATCTCACCCTGTGAAGAGACCCCCTCACTATCCGCACATATCTCTACAGGATCCTATGGAATGGACACGCCTTTTTACAAAGCCGAGCAATTAATTGGTCAAAGGGCGGTGCTTTTATATATTTCAATCCGTTAGCCTGAACATAACCTGGGCCGGAGCAAGTTAGGCGTGCAGAGTAAATTACCATGTATATTGGCTTTGTGATACTGAAAACCCAGGGTTGAAGCTTAAATTAGCTTGCTAACCGCTTAATCTCACTTTGTAGTACACCCCCCTGGTCTCCTGGGACACCCTTCTCAGCTGATTTCCCATGGGCGGAACCATAATGGTAATTCTGGGGGACTTCAGTCATAAGAAATCTTCCCTCTGCTCCACACGTCAGACCTCCCCAATGGCAGGGAAACAGCTGGAGCCGGTCTTCCTAAGGGACTTCTCCACCTCCAGCCTCATGGATACCCCCCCCCCCCAAACTGGCTGTCACCTGCAAGCCTCTCTTTAATGGCCTTTACTTCGCTCCCATCTCTTCATTTGTTCTCCCAACTTTCTGTGGCTTCAACACTAATCTCTTCTCTGTCGTCTGACCTTCACTCTCCGGACTCTTGCCCTACCCTCTCCTCAGACAAGACTCCTCAGCTGGCTAATGTTAACTGAAAACTCAAACTTGCAATTTACCTCTAAATGTTCTGTAAAAGTTTATGTTGAATCCCTGGACGTGAATAGCATGGAGATTTCTCGCTTACATAAATGCAACAGGATGGGGATATTTTCCTTCCTTCCTTGAAAATCAAGTGGTTGTAATATTTCCAGTATAGGAACATTGTACTAAGCCTTTTAAAAATTTGAGTAGTATAGCATACTCAAAGTAGCCTATTCTATTTATTGTATATCTAGTGCATCGCAGCAATGCAATGTTCAAGTTACAAAAGAATACAGTTCAGTGAGATTGTGGTGTGTAGGCAAGTTCATCCACTGTTTTACCAAAACGATTTTAATGGCATTTGCAGTTCAGTACAATTGGCTCTTTGTCCTTGCAAGGGAAAACCAAAGGGCTGATGTGTGTGTGAGAGGTATTGATGAGAGGGAAGGTCCCAGAACAGGCACAGGTTTGGGAATAATAGGATCAGACATCCAGGGAGCAAAGTTATCTGGGTGACTGTGTTACCCCTGAAGTGATGAATAATGGGGCTTAGCCAAAGGGAAAGGAGTTAATTGTCTGTGACATTTAAGGTACAGCCTTTGCAAACGTCTGACTCCATTAGTTCCTCTGAGAATAGCATGTTTGCATTGTGCAAAATGCCTATGGGTTGTAATCTTTGCCAGATTCCAGATTGGTGTCAATGGATGTGGTAAAGATGTTCCGGTTGTTCCTTCATTCAGTTCAAAGTGGAGTTACAGGTACCAGCCTGACTGACCTAATAATAATAATAATGATAATAAGAATAATAATTGTAACTCTAGCATTTTCATCTCACAATAGAAAAGCACTCCACAGTCCCTAATGGAAACTCCCCTCAACCTCATCTCCAACATTGTGAATCAGAGCAGCCATTTGGAGCCAAAATGATAAAAAATCAACTGAGGTCTGGTTGGTGCAGGTTGAGAAAGGCAGGGTGGGAATTTTTCAAGGAACATACTCTTTGTGATAAAAGGATCTTTTTTTAGCCACAATGAGTCAATTGGTTTGACCTTTAACATCAGAGAAATGTGACCAGCCATGGCTAGGGAAGGTGTCACGCTGTCCAGCTTTTCAGTAGAGCAAAAAAACACTGAATATCGGGGTATATATCAAAATCAATTTTTTAACATAACCATAATATTTTAGACATAGGGCTCTATTTTCCGGCTGGCGCCTGGTGTGCGGCAAGCCGTCATAGTCAATGGCGCAAAACATGGCGCACTGGGCGTGGATACTGAATTTCACTATTTTCGGACCAGAGGCGAGGAGTGCACAGCTCACAGCGGACGGCAGTGGAAGACGATAACGTTATATCTATTTTGCATTGATATCGCAAAAAAAGTATACTATCAATGTAATAATGCATTTGTTTCACAGGGGAATGTTTAAAAGTCTAAAATCACAAACTAAAAAGGCCTATTATCTAATCATTCTTGTTTTAGTCCTATTGTTTTATAAGATATGTAGTGCAGTGATTGTATACATTTTACAAGTTGTCACTAAACTGTTATAGAAAAAAGTGTGGCTTTGTGTGGTAGCCTAGGATATTATAATAAAACGAAGACCACCATATACTGAAATAGCCCATGCAGAAACTAGCATATTTGTAATTTTAAATGACCAACTAACCGACCGTTAATTAGTCAGCCCATCTTGCAACATTATACATTGATATTATGATCAAACATTTCCACTAATCAAGCATTCAGTCGTGCATTTGGACAGTGTCACGTGTGAATAAAATAACATCAGGAATATGAATGAATCCATCTTTCCATGCTTGCCAAGGGTGTATGTCTTTATTCATAAGCACCATCAATCGCTACAACGATACAACACAATCGATGTAATTAAAATTAATTTTGCTGTAAATTTAATTCAAACGCTGTCACGTAGAATAATGGCAGTAACTCATTACTTAACAGCAGTACTGTAAAATAACATGATTTATGCATTCATTATATGGTTTTTCACTGGCAACATTTCTGTCTTTTCGCCATTTTTTTACAAGATATTTTTTACAGTGCAGAATATTGATAATCATATTAGGACTGAGCCTAGCCTAGCCTACTATTTACTAGCCTACATCTTTTCAAACGAGCTTCACTTTCTGTTCATAATAAGCTACAAATACTACAATACTACAAAGATTACAGTGCCCACGTCAGCATTGCACAGCTGCCTTTATATCTACTCATTACAAATGGGTGTAAGAAAAAGAATGAATGATCATGCATGCATTGCTTGGGAAAGCCCCAAAATTTGCAACTTGCCATGGACTGGCACACCCACATAGCGGCTCTCCTCCCACTTCGGCGCACGGCAAGTCAAACGGGCTCAGGAGCGTGAAAATCCAACTCCGAAAATGCCACTTCGCCAATGCGCTGGCTAGCCACCCGCTACGCGCCAGTCGGAAAATATAGCCCTCAAACTTCAATTCACTGAAATGTTGAAGTCAAACGCAATCTGTAAACATTCTAGAAATGTGTCTAAAAAAAGCACCTCCATGAATCTAAAGAGGCAAGAATACCCCCTGGACAGGTCACTAATCCATCAAAGGACTCACACACTCATACCTACGAGCAAATGACAGTCTCCAATTAACCTAACAGGCATGTCTTTGGACTGTTGGAAGTAACTGGAGTAACTGGAGGTAATCCACGCGGACACAGGGAGAACATGTAAACTCCACACAGAAAGGCCAGGATTCTAACTCCAACTTCTTGCTGTGAGGAGACAGTGCTATCCGCTGCACCACCGTGCTGCCCTAATCACTTGTTATTTACATCCAAATTCAAAATGGTTACACATTTTGTAGGGAAGGCTGCTTTTAACTATGGAGAGAAATTCAGCACTAAGCTGCTGCATACATCTGAGACACATCAACGACGCAAACACGAGCAAAACTATTGCTGACATATTTCATGTAATGACTACATATTGACCAGAATGTAATACACATTTCCACTAAACGGAAAACAGGTTATTACCGAAATGTTCAGACAACTAACAAATGGCTGCAGGCAGGGTGTTGCAGTCCATAGGTGTATCACAGCTGTAACCAGAACCTGTTTAAGAACCACAAGTGAATGGAGTCAACTCCCTTTTCTTTATTTTGACACCATGGTGCCTTACCAGGAACTGCATGCCAAAATCAAAAGTTGAAATATACCTATATACTGTACACCTTATTACCGTAAGAATAATTTGTTTCCTTTATCATGTGACAGAACGCATGCCTAGCCTTAAAGGTGTATAATTATGATGTCGCCATCCTATTTGGACATTCACTGTGCTGAGTTACAGGGGAGATGGCATTTATCTAAAACAATGGAGTTCACTGGAGAGGCTATGTCTGACAAGCAGAGTTCATGCCAGTGTTGTTTACTCAAAGTCAAAGATCAATGTGAACAAATACACAAAATGTCAAAGATTACTGTGGTTTTTCATTTTAACATCATTTCATTAAGCCTCAGAAAGTTCTATACATTTTAACAACACTTGCCAAGTAATAGGACATTAGACAGATTCAGGGAATAGGCTGGGACTAGACACCGTCTATATTCAGTCCTGATAACAAAGAACATTATGGATGCCAAGTGCTGTGCCCGGTGAAACAGGGAAAGTGAACAGAAACTAACTGAATAGCTCAGTATTTCGCAAAAAATGTTGATCTGAATGGAACTTGCATAATAAAAAAGAGACATAAATAATACATAATTTAAATATGAAGTGATCACTGTGTGCTTTTCTATTTGCAGCATGCAATATTTGCAATATGTATTTGACATTTTAACATGCCATGCCATCGTGGTAAGGGTGTGGGTCTTAAACGATTGCACCAGCTATTTTCTTGAAGGTATTTTTTTGCTTCCTATAGAGGCAATCTATGTCTAGCCAATGGTAGCAGTGGAAAAAATAGTCTCAGTTCACCCTAGGAGTGAGAAAGCACTTCTGCTGTTTATGTAAAAACTCACTAAATGCCTGCTTACCCCAAAACAAAGCCACTGCCAGCAAGCACTAAATTATCTTATCGCATCACTGGCAGAGGGGGCAGGACGGTAGGCAGTCCATAATAAGCAATAGCAAAAATAAATAAATTAATTAAAAAAAATATCTTGTAAATGACTGTTTTACTATTCTATCAAGATACAGGTCTGGTTATGCATTTTTACTACATAATCTCAGAACAGATCAATGATAAAAGCTTCAAAATATTAATAACCGAACAGAAGCCATTTCTCTAAGAACAACAACTAACTTTTCTATACTGAAAGACTGTCATCTCACGGAAAATAAATTATATCTCATAATTTCCCCTTGATTAACTAGCCATGGATATGGATGGGAGAGGAAAGGAGTGGTCCAGTGAAAGGAAATTTGATGGGAACACAAACAGAAACACATCAAGCTTTTTTTATTTTGTAGTTCAAGTTCCCTACCTGAACTAATAAACAAGCCTTCACACATAATTCTCCTAATGTGCTACATTGTAATATTAGGACAGATGGAAAATGGGCCTTCTTCAGGACACAGTTCCCTCTGGCTCAGGTTATGATGTGATAGGGTATGATACGGCTTATGAGACATGACATAGACAACACCAGGGTGCTTACAACATTCTTCTGTGTTAGCAATGGTGTTGTCATGCTGAAAAAGATATAAACCAGGCTTTTTAAAATAGGCACGGCATAATAAATCCAAATAAATTTGTATTGTTGAGTGATTAATTAGGTCTTAATTAGCCCCTAATATGTCAACCATGAAATAAAACGCATGTATGTCAGTAGGTATATCACCCCTGTTACTTATATACGACAGGAAATTCTTTCAGCTCCAATGACATTTTTGAAAGAGAGTGGTCATCAGATCTCTGAATGAGATGAACAATTCCCATGGCCTACAAATTATACAGAAACAAACAATGATAAAGGCAAGCAAGGACTATTAGCCTTAATACAAGACAATTAATTCATATGAAAATAACTCACTTTTTCAGGGTCCACAGCAGTTATTACCCAGACACAGTGGGCATTATTCTCATACTGGACAGGGTAATTTGGAGATGTGATGAATCCCTTTGGTCCTCTTAAATTAGAGCCACATGTTCTTGCTGTTAAAAAACAAAAAATTAAAAATTAAAAAATGTAATTATTTCACCATTACTTTGTTACTTTTTATGCACACAAACATAAAAGCATAATTATTATTCAATATATAATTCATGTGCCTTTCATACCTTAAGTACATGCCGTAATGCAACCACAACTAATAAGACATAATTTGCAGCATCATATACAATTATTATTATTTGTGAGATCATATGCTTGGGCCACATGTAGATTAATTGAGTTCAGTGTGGGTGTGGTGACAGTGTAACCTTCCCTTTATTTTAACAGTTGCAGCAAGTATCCTTCTTTTACAGTTTTTTGGCTGAAAATGGAAATGTTCACATAACAAGACATAAAATACTCCCGATTCATTCTGTGTCGATTGTGTAGCTCCATAGGGCGATGCACAATTGCCGTTTGCGTCGCCCAGGGTATGGGAGGGTTCAGTCGGTTAGGGGTCCGCGTTATTTAGCAACCCCTGCTAGTCGATTGGGTGCCCGTGGACTGTTAAAGCCACATATGAAACTCCGCTCTATGCGAGCTTAGCTGTAGTCTGCGGTGTGAAAAGAAGTGGCTGGCGACACCACGTGTTCTAGGGGGAAACCGCGGATGTCTACACTCTCCCGAATCGGCAGTGGGATTTGTGCATGAGCGCGGCTGCGGTTGCAGATGATTAGCAATTACAAATTGGGGTGGGAATTGGACATGCTTAGGCCTACGTTGGGTGGCAAATATTTTTTTTTTTTAAAGAAGAATAATACACATGATATTGTTACTGTGGAGGCATGTATGTGTGGAGGCCTCGACCACATTCTCAACGTACACTATCTTTATTTCCTAATCACCCCCTATCAAGGACTCTGGTATTGCTTGTGCATGACTGCCTCTCCGCTGAGAGCAGTTTGTGGTGGTGGAATTTTTTAGACCCTAAAAGCTGTTAAAATAGCATTGTGCCATGCACCAGTTCACACCCCCGAACCTCTGTTCCTGTCCGCTTTCCAGCCACCAGTGCAAGTGCTAAAAACAGGCCTGAAAACCTGCGCGCAAACGTCACAGCGCCTCTCTGCTCCACTCTCTGCTTCCGTGTTAGCTAGGGGCTTTTCGCGCCCTCAAAATAGAACCTATAGTGCGCACTCCACATGAAACGCTGTCTGAATTAATGAAGAAACAATGCATTTAAATGCCTTCATCTAATTAGCTAAAGTACATCCGTGCCACCGGCTGCAAAGTGGACTTGTGTAAATTTAAAACATCCAGATTCAGGAGGCATGTCGAGCGTGAGCTGTTATTCTGCACGAATTACTGTATCGAACGTGTTAAATCATGAACCCCCAATGGCCGGAAGCCTGGTAATTCCTGAAGAATGTAAGACCTCTAAAAAAAACCCCACTGAAAAGTGAGCCGCACATTCTTCTGTTACAGGTCAGAAAACACATTCTATAATTAGCTCTAAATAATCACTGGAGATCATTGTCCTTTAAATTCAAATGGGGTGTTAAGAACCAGCCGTGGATATTAAATCACACAGGTTAAAGAGTTTTCTACCTTCTACTTTATGTCCACGACCTGTTACTCATCTGCAGGATGGGGGTGTAGGGGCAATAATTAAAGTGCTATTCTTAAAGGGGTTACGTAGTGATGCTGAGACAAAAAGTGTCTGGATCAATCAGGACTCTGCAGGAATCGTGCGCAGGGATTGTCAAACATGGTTACTCTTTCTTCCCGAGGTCTGATACTCTGCCTTATTTCATTTTGATTAATGTCATCAGGAGCAATGTGTCCTCTCTGCCTCTGAAAGTTATGTCTCACCATGTTTCACCTTAAGCCAGTATTCATCTATCTACCCCTAGGGCTCCTTACTAGTTTCTACATATTCCATACAAGTAAGTCCGTGTTACGGGCTGCCATCAATCACTCCCATACAGCTGTTTCTATAGTTGCTATTATTTTATGAAGCATGGACATGAACCCTTAACCGCACCACTGTCAAGTAACTATTATAGCACATTTTGTTGCTTCATATTTTAACACGTTTTGTACTGCGACTGAATAGTCATCCACTATGTGGACACCGCGACTGCGGATAATGTGAAGCCCAGGAGAACTGGAGGCATTTGATTAGTTAGCCAGCTCCCAGAGCTGCAGATTTGCAAATTAATTCTGTAGAATGGCCTCTGTGCTGAGTAGCCTATGTTTTTTTTCTGTATTCCTTGGGTAAGGTGCAATTAACATTTGTCCTTAACCTTGACTTACAATTCAATGGAAATGTTTGTTTTTTTTGTTTTTTTTTGTTCACAAACCCTTACAAAAATATTGGCCTTCGAGCACATTTGCAGCAAGTCTTTGGCATTGTTGCCACAGGTTTGTGGCAAGCTCATATTTTCACATTAGCTTTGTGGGAACTGCCATTCACTTCTGGCAAGGTTCTTAGTTCACCAATACTGGCAAATGCTCTGACAAACCTCTGGCAACATTTTGTGGAAAACAATTTAGTTTGCGGCAAATGCGCTACATATTAGTTGCAAGTTTGCGGCAAACTATCCAGTTTTGTAAGGGTGGATAGTTTGGTGAGTTCACCAAAATTAAATCACCAAAATGAGCTCATAAATAATATTTAAAGAAACTAACGCATTCATGAGTCGAAATTAAGGACACATGTAAATTGAATCATGACCATAGACATGCTTTTCTCTCAATAATAGCACTTAAATAGTTATTGGTGGTCTTTTGGCAAAATGCCCCTGTTTCTTTGTAGAAGAGTCAATTCTAAATTGAGTAGGAGTAACTGTATCTATGAGAGACCATCATATTTACTCCAATTATTTAGAGACTTGGCAGTCGTTCGCTTCCTGTGAGACATTCTCAGGGGAGGTGTAGCTGTTATGAGGTGATTTAACTGTGTGAGCTAGTAAATTACTTTCTCTGGTGTGTTACAATGCCACATGCAGCTCACCAATACCACCCCACCACCCCTAAGGTAAAAGTGTGAACATTTTATATGTGTGAAGATCTGCATTACTTTGGGGGGAAAACACACATATACCAACTGTGCACGTCACATTTTTAATGTGACCGTTAAAAAGCGGATGTTCGGCCTAATTCTCACATTACAAGAATCTATGTGACAAGAAAAATCCTCTTATTAATTCTCGCACCACCATTGGTAGCATGTGGGCTGCATGTCTCCTAATGAGACGTGACAATGTCCTTACAGAAAGTGTCTCGCTGGGGGAACGCCTCCCTGAACCCGTACTTACTGCGACAGTTCGGCCTGTGGTCACTCCACGCGGCTAGAGTCTCTGTCACTCTCTGGCAAGTGATGCTTTTTGAGCCATGAAGCACATAGCTGTCATCACAGGAGAACTGGATGCTGGCACCAACCCTGTGGGAGAAGAGGAAAATTATGTCAGTATGCTGTTGGCAACCCCCAACCCCCACCCCCCCAACACATACACACGCACACACACAAAAACATCCAGTTCCTCACTGCTTTTACTTTATATTTCTGGTTTTGGCACTTATTCAGATCCAGGCACAAATGGAATAGAGGCGGTAAAAACTCTGAAAGCACTTTCTTGACGTCAGAGTTGGGGACTGAAGTGCGGCTTCATTTTCATACAAATGTTTCTTTGCCTCCTTACCCAACAAGTAATGAACTTTAGGCTCGCTGAAGCGGTTTTATACAGAGTGGCACTGATCACCTATTGAGTGGATGCAAGTGAAGTCCCTAATGGTGATGACATAGCAGTAGGGGTTTAAATATGCCTTCGCCACCCAGCAGGTTCAGTTCTGATTGAAATAGCACCATGCAGATCCCATTACAGGGACCCAATGCCCACACAGATGAGAGAGTATAGAGGGACCCACTGAAAATCTGTGCCTATCCTTTTCCCATTTTCAGGAATTCCAGGATCTGGACAAATATCTGCTGCCATTCCGCCTTGGCTCACTGTAATGAGGGGAGGAAGGGAGGAAGAGAGAACAGGAATATAGGTTACACCATTAGGCTATACCACTCAGTTCAAACCAAACACAAGATATTTCTAAACAACATGTACAAATATTTTTAGCCATGGGGGGAAAAAAAAATCACATTGCTTAAATTAAGTAAACCATTTGTACACTAAAAGCAAAGGCATACTTGCAAATACAAAATAAGTTAAGAATCACAGATTCAATTATCCAGTTATATATTATGCATCAGAACAAAGATCGATAAGTTATACCAAGATACAATTAATATGTTTAAAGGCTGTGTAAAGCCTTGATTAGTCAAAGGACAGGGAGCTAGTAAAGAACTGCAGTATTTTGTTATTATTACTATTTTTTAATTTGGCATCTCCTATTCCCAAATTTGGAACGACCAAATCGTGTAGGCTAAGATGTACAAGTGTGGTCACAGGCCTAGCCTATATGGCCCCTGCTACCGGCGTAACTGCTGAGTCGGCGTGGTCGGCTCTGGTCTATATCTGGTTCCATCTGCATAGTGAGGTATTAATGCATGGTGAGTATCCATTCAGATGCAGAGAGGTTAGAGTATCGCTTGTAGGAGTACCAGATATCAAGAGTCTTTTGATATTGTTGGGTCACAGACATCAGGAAGTCATGGCATGCAAAGCATATGCGACCAGATATTTAAAATGATTACTTTATTCTACATTATGTTAAACTGTCCAATATGTTTTGATGCCCGGAAATGGGAGGACGATGTACAAAAGGTTATATAATTTCTAAACGGTTCCTCCGATATGGATGTAAATACCCTCAAATTAAAGCTGACAGCCTGCACTTCAACCTCTGTCATTGTATCCTTTCAAACTCAAAGTGCTAGAGTACAGAATCAAAATAACAAAAAATGTGTCACTGTCCAATGAATTATGGTGCTCACTGTATCTATCACTAGCTATGTCACGTATAGCACTATTTAGCAAGCACATATTCTAATTGAGGTACTAGTAATTGTAGGCTACATATGAAAGCGCAAAGCAATAAATCCAACATTTATGGAATATGAATTTAATCAAATGACCGTGGCTTTATCATCTCACAAGCAGGCTATTTGGGTCTAACTAGTTAACGTTAGCTATCAAAATCACAATTTCTAGATACGTAGCTAGCTAGGTAGTTAGGATATTAGCCTGGGAAATATCTAGAGCTAACTGACATTGTAGCAATTAGCCAATTATGCATATCCTATGTAGGCCTGCATAAATCTTTAAGGACCATTTAACCCCACTTTTATTCAGTATTAATTATATTTAACATGTCTTAAAGGTTGTATCAGCGATTTTGGGTGGAAACATAAATGATCACATTCATCTGATTTTTCCTCACGATCCGCTAGCTGCCCGCCCCATAAGCAGGCCGTCAAAAAAACGCGTCTCTGTAGGCAGCCTATGCTCCGAGATCATATACAAAAACAAATGGTACTACCAACCACTCAAAACCAAAATAAACAGTATTCCAACCAATCACAATGATCTGCACAAACGCTAATACTCTTATCTCGCTGAAATCTTGACAGATTTACAAACGGTTTGGTTTCTTACAAACGTTATTGACGTGGTTATAATTCTGGATGCTTGAACACTATTTTTTAAAACATAACATAATTATTCATAAGTATGTTTGTTTGGGATTTCGCTTCAGAAGTGACGTCACCCAAAATCGCTGATACAACCTTTAATCACTTTGCTAGGTTTTTAAGTCTATCCACCTAGCTAGCTAATGTTAGCCATCTACAATTCACAATGGCTAGCTATCTAGCTAGTTATGTAGCCATGTTAGCTACCTTTATAGTTCACAGGCTACTAAAATAACTAACCTACCAGTAACTGTACGCAAGTACAAAACTATGTGTCAAACTACACAATTATGCAATATTGTTGCATCCAATAAGGAAACGATACATCAAAATGAGACAGAACTGGAAATAGTCCGGAGCTGACCGTGCAGGGGGAGCCGACTTCGCAGTTACACCAGCTCGGGAGAGTCAAGACAACTTGTGATTCTCCTCCAAAACATGCGGTGTCAGCCAGCTGCTTCTTTTCACACCGGAGCCACAAGCCACGCACGTACAGAACAGGGGCGGAGGAGACCCAATCATACGCTTGTGCAGAGAGCAAGCCACGGGCTCCCGGATGACCAACAGGGGTCGCTCGAGCAATGAACACTACTATTCTGGACCAACTGAATCCCTCCCATATATCCCTTGGGCGATGCAAAGTCAATTGTGTGCCGCCCCTGCAGGGCTGCCGGCCACAGTCAAATTTGATCCGAGACCGTGGTGCTCACTCATGCGCCACAAGCCGCACTTTTACTGAGGGAGCTACCCAGCAGCACCAAAGGACTACAGTATTGACATGGAGAGACGTTAAACCCACAGAAAAGAATGATGAAAAGAAAAGACAAAGGTAGCAAACTGTGCACACAAACAGAAGACTCAAGCAACAAATCCCCATTTTATGTCAATGAAAGTTTCAGGATGTTTTGTTGATACTATTAATATAAATCTCTATAAGGAAACTGAGTTGCAGATTACTCTGCCAGTGCCTTATATTAAATCTGCAACTGGCATTTCATCAGGGTCTAGGCCTATATATATATTCACATACCGTATCCTCACCAAACCAAACTGTTCTCACAATTATCCAATTATTTTGCATCACAATTATCATGTTGGTAAAACCTTTAATAATTTAAATAATGACGGGATGTAAATAAATCATCAGTGAAGGGCTACTGCTTTCCTCAACCACTGTCTATAACTATACGTGTTTCTGGAATTTAAAAA
Source organism: Synaphobranchus kaupii (assembly GCA_029718625.1). Classification (NCBI taxonomy): domain Eukaryota; kingdom Metazoa; phylum Chordata; class Actinopteri; order Anguilliformes; family Synaphobranchidae; genus Synaphobranchus; species Synaphobranchus kaupii. Next base: position 53,351,392 of record CM056380.1, on the reverse strand, counting down.
AGCATACACAATGTTGTAAATAGATTTCCATTCATTTTTCATTCTCCTCATGTTTGTCCTCCATTTCCTGTCTATGTTCCCTATCATCCCTCGGCTTTAAGCATGGTTTAATATACATAATGACACCTGGTGGGAAAAAAAAAACAATGTGCATTAAGGGGTCAATTTACTAAATGTTTGCATGTACAAACTCTGGTGTAAAACTGTTACCACCCGCAAAAAATTGTTGAAGGTGATCAACTAACGCCGTGCAGTGAAGACTGAATTGAAAGACACAGGGATGTTTCATTTTTGCGGGTTAGCCTGAATGAATATGCAAAATCTCTTACGGTGTCCCCGCAAAATAGTGGGAGGAGGTCATGCAAATAGATTGCTTTAGCATGTGTAATGCGATTTACCAAGCCTGAAAGGAAGTTTGGTATTTGCGGAGGCATTATAGCACAAATGGAAAGCAGGTTTTAAAAGACGGGCAATCGATAAGATGACATTGTAGCAGGACGCGTCGGCCTACGGGCGTGTTAACTGGCCCATTCTCACTAACGCTCAAAATACATAAAAATATAATTTGTGGATACATAGGCTACATCATGAACAGTAAGAATAAATATATTTTTAATCATGAAGCAAACTGTGTTACAGAATACAAGAGTAACTATTCTCTAACAAGCAATACAATGTCTATTACACCAAAGAGTGGATAACACAGCAAACTAAATCTTTATCAAAATAAAACCCATCATCAGATGGAAATGTGATTTTATGTGAGACTATCTCCCGGCAGAAAGTTAGAGACATCCAGCTAAACAGTTTGTTGTAAATTGCCAGCTTGTTCAGTGTAACAGTGCCTACCCTAAATAACAGGATTTACATTTTTTTTTTTTTCCATTCATTAAATAGTTTTTCACTGGCAACATTGCTGCCAGTCTTTTCAACATTTTCTTATGAGATATTTCTTTGCAGTGGAACCATTGCAAGCACGCAAAATGTCTCACTCGGCTGTTTGCAGCTGGAGTAATTTACATAATGACTTAGTTGATCGCCAGCAAAGTGTGAATTGATAACACGTGCAAATACTTTAGCTGCGCATGCAAAATACCACCCCTTATTTGGGATCTTAGTAAATCGACCCCTAAAGGTGAAACTGCAGGATTTTTTGCCTTGCTGTGGTCCTGTGTTTACAATCAAAGAAGGATCGTCCTCCATCCTCAAACCCGCTCAACTTTGGCCATCTAGCTACCTAATGTAGCTAGCTGGATAGCTAGAGGTAACGCTTCTTACAGGTCCAACAGAAAACATGCCAACTCCTTGTCACTTTTCATCCCCTTGCTAAACTTCCGCTGTCGCCATGGAGGAAAAGCAAATCCTAGGCTGACTCTGTTTCTTGAACACGCCCTGCCGATTTGTTGTTTGTCTTTGCTGTACTTGCGCTTCTTCACCTCTGCCAGTGCAGTAGCTAACTTCCTCAGCCGAAACATGATCCCACCCCCAGGCTCTGTAGCCACACCCACCCCGCCCCACACAGAAAGTGTCAGAAAAGTGTGTCACGTCCAAAAATACACCTTAGAATAATAAATACAGGCAGAAGACCACGGATGGTAGTTGTGCGCAAAGACAGATTGCCAGTGCATCATAGACATGACTTAGCATTTTATAATATTTTCAAGGTAAAGATCATGCATAGTGCATCTTCTTTTTTTTTTTGTTCTTACATTTTTCTACAAAGAAGTTATAAATAACTGATGCCTTTTATTCCACAACAGAAAGGAAAGATCAGTTAAAATTTTAATGGTGGCAATCAACAAACTTTCATTATGACCTTTTTTTTTAGGGATTACATTGACATAGGAAATGCATACCCCAATACAAAAATATGCCTACTGTGTGTTGACGGGAATAAGGGCTCTGGGCTATTCTGTGAAAAAGACTGAAAAGGTTACAGTACGGTCCCTGTTCACTGCTCATCTCCGTTTCAGTGCTGCCCTGACACTGTGAGTTTGCTTCCTCACCTCTAACACACTGGATTGTCCTCTCACAACAGCTCTCTTCATGTACTGACAGCTCAGTTTGAGCACAACGGCCTTTTGTGAGCTATGAATAATTCCCACATGTAGAATCACAGATTCTATATAGACCAGCCAGATGGTCAACTCCTGTGGTTCTTCTGTCCTCCTGTCCTCTCCACTTCCCTCTGACAAGACATTCCAGTGCAATATAACTGTACAATGCATTCCAATTCCATAGTATTTAACTGGGCCATGCGCCTTCATGAATATCCGTAAGATGCATTGCATTAGAATGTTTTAGCTCTAACAGTAGGGGGACAGAACGTTCAATGATAAGAACACAGTGCAGAGTGTCTGGTGGGTCGATAGAATCTGTGGTTGTGCCCTGCTGGTGAAAGGCCTTTTAGAACCTCCCCCTTCTGCTGTCTGCACATTTTATGTACAGCCCGATAATGCTGGAGTACAGCTTCCATTAATAAAACATGTTCACTCTCATTTTTTACGCCTGGCATCCCAGTGATGCCATTGCACCAATATAAAACAAGCACGCATGGCTTAGAGGTTTTGAATTGAACGGAAAAGACAACACAATTCATCTTATTTTAAGGCACTTTTAAGAACACCCAGAATTAAATTATTGCCATTTGGCATGTTTCAACTCATTATCTAAGTGGCTTTTCAGCCATGTCTGATTACTCGCTGGTGGTGGGCATCTCAATGGCCTGTCAGAACAATCCTCCGAACTGCAAACAATACTGAAAACTGAGTGCAGAATCTCAAACATAAAATCACTTCATAGCCATTTTGTAAATAATAATAATAATAATAATAAAATTCTCCTAAATGAAAACTGGTCAAAAATAAGTCCATTTTCATTTCAAAAGACTTTTCTCTCTCCAAGAATGTTATCCAGGACTCTCGTACAAGATGTACTTGTTCTGACATTTTGACCAAACTTAATTTGAACAGTGTGAAATATGTAGATTTCAAACACGTTCAGCGTGTGTGGTACGTGTGACCATCTCACAGTTTGCGTTTAATCAACTGCAGTTTCCTCCTTTTTGATGTGTTCATCACAGGTCATCCTCTAAGACTGTTCATAACAGTTTCTAAATGTATTTGTCATGATCAAAGTGCAAAGTACAACTCACATCTTTTGTATTTTTCTCCCCTATATGCTTTCCTGTAATCACACTGGTTTCTATGAAAATTTATTGCTGGAAATTGATCATTCCTCATTTCATGATTCATTTTTGGATTTGTCATCCAAGTTCCATAAAGTCCAACATTATGATGCCATTTGTGTTTAGGGTTAGCTTACTATGAAATGCCTTTACTTGAAGATAAATAGATTCTTAAACCACTTATCTTTCTTTAACCTTGTGTTAGATTTATGTCTAAACTAATTGTATAACTAACTAATGCCAAAGCAATGAACTAGCTACTGATTTTCAGACACAATGCTCTGGACTGCCCTTAGGTACTAAGGGTACATGGTTAGAAAGTTGTATCAGCAGAGACATATCTATAGTTTATGATTCTATTTTAGTTCATGATACTACTCTGTACGATTAGATTTCCTACAAACCCAACACCCTTCCATGCCCTCATTTGAGAAGGAGCATCTTCAATCTTTTCAGCTCTTATCAACACATTACCTTTTACTAATGAGAGAGGGAGAGAGAGAGAGAGAGATGTATATTGTGTGAAGTGAACTCTTTCCTTATCTGACCTGGTTAAGGGTCTTTGTAAGAGAAATATCAGAAAATGAAATCCATGCAAAAATAGACACGCGAGAAAATAAAATCACCCAGTGCATTCAGCACCCTTTGCGTGTGAATTCATATTTATGGACAATTGTGTGGGTGCACATATTTTAAAGAGTTCCATGATTTATTTGCATGCGATGTCCATAATATTTTACTGTGGTAGTGCACATGTCCCAGCATCAAAATGGGAGATTTTCCTCTGCCTATATATTTATGTGTAAAATAGAAACAAAACTCACTTGGGATCCATGACTGACCCTGAGCGAGTATTTACCATGCAGTTGTTCTTAAAAACCATTCATATACTGTTACGGTAGGTGGGAAACAGCACCCAATAGCAGGCGGGAAGTAGGAAAACCAAAGTTTAATATCGGGGCAGCAATCCGTGGTACAAAACAGGCAGGGTCGTAAACCGGGAAGACAGGGCAACGGTACAAAAACAGAGTCCAAAGAGTAGTCACAGAACAGGCTGGGGTCAGAACCGGGAAGGCACAGCAGAAGTACAAAATCAGAGTAGAAGAACACAGGCAGAAGTCCAAAACCAGGGAGGTGTAAAGGGAAACAAAAAGAAAACAAAACAAAGACAGAATACAAAAATAAAATAAAGACAGGAGACAAACGGGATAACAAAACTAAGAAACAAATACTGAGAAAACAAACAGACAACTCGGAAAGATACTCAGGAAAATAGTGAGACCACTGGCGCCCAAAAAAATAAAATAAATAAATAAATAATAATAAATTTAAAAAAACAACAGTGACAAACTCGCGAAGAAAGACTGAAATAACAGGGTTATATACACTGAGGGAGACAGACAAAATGAGAATCAGGTGTGCAGAGGTGGGGAAGGGAAATTGCTCACAGGTGAACACAATGAAATGATAAGGGAAGCTGATAATACAATAACGAGGGAAGACGAAAGACACGGATTGGACTAAACTGTTAACATACAGAAAATACATGACCTGGATTGAGAGAAACCCGTGCACAAAATGAGACAGAGGAATGCGGAAATGAGGTACAGCTGTAGTGAGTAGAGAATCACAGAAAGATATTCAGAGATAGAACAGAAGAAACGAAAAACAGCTGCAGATGGAAACTAAGATTGCAATAGTAAATTAGTACGTTAGTAGAAACTCTAATTCCCTGACGTTAGTAAATTAGTTGATTAGTATTATTTACAAGTTAGTCGTTAGTATATTAGTAAGAAACCTAATTCTAAGCAGTTCGTAGTAATTAGTAGATTAGTAGTATTAACAAGGGTAATTAGTAAAGAAGGAAGTAAACGAGAGTGGAAATACAGCAAAACCCAAAATCACCAAAGGCGCCCGAATAGTGTAACGAAGACAGGGGAGTGACGGTAATACAAACACGGAACAGTGAAACCATAAATGGAAATAAATGCAAGATAAGAAAAATGATAAAGAACCTAATAAGAATAAACAAACAAGCTCACAATAAGAAACATAAATGTACAAACAAAGATAGAATGCAGAAACCTAACATATACTCTGTTCATTGCAAGCTTAGTTTAATCACAATGTGAAGTTAATTCACTATAGATAGACTGTGACTCAAAACTGTTGAGTCATGCTGAAAGACTATCTCCACCAAAGAAATAAAGATGGAATTGAAAGAAAAAGTGAATTTTTTTGGATATTAGATTTTAATTTGTGTAGTGGTGATTATCTGACACTATTATTTTCATGTGTTTGCACATAAAAAGTCTAGAACACCGATTAATTTCAACATAATGGCATCAGATACAGCTGCCAATGTTATTTAATGGAATGTCAATACTCATAGGTCAAGAATAAGGAATAATTAAAATTTTATTCTTACAATATAGATACGAGAGTACATTGCAAAATCAGTCGGCCACTTATACAATCAATCCCTCCTATAACTAGTTTTGTCCCCCTAGATATTTATCTTCATAAAGTAATAGAAATATATTTTCTCTATTTAAATTTTTAATTTTATATTGAGAAATATCTGAATTATCTAATGTTTCATTTCGTCAATGCATGTATTTCAGTTTCAAGACTATCTTCTTGTCTTTACAATACCATCGTTTTTTTCCTCATCGCGATGCTTTGTCTGCCTTGTCTATGTTAACACAGAATCCACCATAAAGTAAGAGAGTAAACAGCAGTATTTCCAGTCTATTGCATCCTAGTACTGTGGAGTGGTAGAACAGTGTAGTGACCTGTTGTGAAAGAATTCCTGATGATGGATTGTATGTACCGTGTGTTCTTTACCTGTTTTATTTCTGCAATCCTTTAAGAGATCGGATTTATAAAGAGCCAATTCCCCAAACATATCTGATTCATGGTTAGTCACTTTAAAAAAAAAAAACAATAGCCTCCGAATGTGGCTCTAGTCTACGCTACTCTGCATATAATGTAGCTTACTGCAAACACTTTTAATTATAATAATAATAATAAGAATAATCTCTGGTATGTACTTTCTTAGTAGTACCTATTGTTTTCTTTCTGGCTAAGATTCCTGGGAAATATGCCTTGTCCAATTAAGCTTGTTAGCCAATGTTACTGTTGCCAGAGAAACGTCAGTCTGCTTCTAGTCAGGAAGCAGATACAAGCAAGGCTACTATGAAGCGAATCAACATGCCTTATAGCCTACATTCATTGCACTACAGAAAATTAAACTAAACCTAGCTGTCCGGTTCCAAAACATTTCCTGCAGGTAACGTTCTACACTACCGGAAAAAAAACAGTGAAGGAATTCTGCTGTGCTTATGACCTCACTAACTCGCTTGCTAGCTCGTAGCCCACACATGCAAGGTTGGAGTTATGCATCCGGCAATCCAGTGTCGAATAGCCTAACGTTAAATGTAATTCATTTTCTATAGAATACTAATAGCCCTATTTTAAAACGGTATTTTCCATATTTTAGGCTGTACTAGCTATTTAGGCTGTATGTCTTTCAGCTAGAATGTGTTTGCGTCTAGCCCATTGCATTGCATGCATGTCTCCATATAGACTTGGTTCATTCATTTACATGCTTCTTCATGATCCATAGCTCAGGTGGTGCTGTTCATTGTATTTCATTACACATTCAATACTGCTCATCTACAAACTCTTTTAATGTAATTGTGTGCTGTCTGTAATAGGATAACTGTTCTCTCATTCTTGTCAATAGAGGGCGTTATGGTTACGCAAATGTCTGCATGCATTTCTTTGGAATGCATGTCTCTCTCCATGTTTATCTTCATGCATTATTCATCATTAGTTAGCTATAAAAAAGAAGTGATCCAAATGTATCCATGTTTGTGGGTCAGATGGTGGCAAATAAGTAATAGTACCAATTTTCTTAACATAATAGTAGTTATGATATTTGCAAACAGAATTTTGTGAACACAAGGATATCTATGCTCTGTAGGGCCACACAGGTTTTGATAGAAATCAAAATAAATAAATCAATAAATAAATAATAATAATAATGATAATAATAATACATTTTATTAATTCTGTGCTTTTCATAGACCCAAAGCAGTGGATGCAGACAATTGTTCAAACATGCCCTATAGTGTAGTAATTTTTCTGTTTAATTTCTAAGTGCAACACATCTGAATCAGAGTATTTCCACTATAAATTATTTTCATTTTGCAGTTTGATGTGGCACATACAGTTTCATTGACCACATTCTATTGAGATGGTAAGATGAAGAAACACAGGGCCAAGTTGCATTAAATAATTTAGGGAAGTTTGGATAGCATTGCTTTGGAATAGAGCTAGTTTATTTAGTGTGAGCTACGATAGGCAATATTGTTAGTTGTAACTTGGCCACCTTTTGATATCAATACTTTTAAAGGCAGGCCTAGTTTTTGCAAGTTGGAATTAAGGACTTATAGACAGCGCTATGTAGGCTATGCGTGAGTAACTTGGCTTTTTTTTATGTCATAGCCGCTTTTGATCTGATAAACACTACATCATATACAATCCTCTCAATGGCTGCCAATTAGACATGAAAATACACAATACACTGAATGGCTTATTAGCAGCACACTTGAGCAAGCTTATAACCCTTCTTGAACTGAAGTTAAAGCATGTGGAAGGTATTTAGCTGCAAGCATTCTAAATTATGGAACAGCTTTCCTCATCCCATGTGGGAATCGGAGTCTGTCTCTGTTCAGACTAAACAAGCACCCCTTTAAGCCCTGTACAGATCAACCCAAAGGCATGCAAAAATCCAGCCCAGATGAGCTCAAGTCAGAATACAACATGTATCCTTAACTAAACCACAAAGGGCCTGATTTACTATAACCTTTAGCGTGTGCAAGACCTTTGAGCACATGCAAAACCAATAACATAATCATACTAGTTGGTGGGCCAAAACATAACCACTCAATAAGCCTATCATTAGGCTTACAGTACAAATTGCACTTAAAACATTTTTTCAAATTGATTTCAGGGGAGAAATGTTCAAAATGAGTTCTCGTGAATTTACACAGTTTTATTAAAGAATGACCTTACATTAGCTGACCAGACACATTTCTAACACTTGCTTGTTCATAATTTCATAACAAAGTCACAAGCTCACAAAGATAAAACTAGCTCAAAACTAAAATAGTCCATTCCTTTGCCTTAAGTGTGTTTATTAAATCACTAACGGAAGGTACCTTGCATTACTAAATAAGTTAGCAGCCAACTACCTGCATCCCATGGATGCAATGAAAGGATGCTGAAACACACGTCAAAAGGTTTTCTTTTCTTCCAGCAGCAACTTCAAATATATTCTTATATTTTATCAACATATTCTTGATAAACACATTTTCACAATTGCACACAAGGGAATGGTAAACCGGTACTCAGTAATATGTAACCTTATCACCCACAACATGCTGCTGTAGCCTTATTATAAGGCCTCGCTCACACAGTGAATAGAGTTGAAATGATACTTACACGCTGTGTTTTTGTGGTTTGTGTCCTTGCTCTGAAGCATTTTGACCCCTCTGGATTTCAACTCAATGGCCTTTTTCACTGTTGGGAAAGGCAGGAAATTATGTTATGGTGCATTCCTGTAACAATATGGAAACTGAGCTGAAGGCAAGGCTGCAGTCATATCGTGATCTACCACACTGCCGGCTGGTGCCCCAAAGGTGGAGTAGGATGGGGGGTGTAACACAAGACTGAGCGCTTCCCGGCTATGGTTTGTGTATGGGAGGTGTCAATTAAAATGTCCATTTTTTACACTGTTTTTTTAGAAACGCATTTCCATACCATTTACTGTATAATACTTATATAATATGGTATTTCCACATCAGGTTTCAACCTAGAAGCTAACTCCAGTATTTTCTAACATGCTGCAAATGCACAGCTACTACAAGTAACAATTAAACCATAAATGAACCAACAAGAACATTCATTAGCAATGTAAGACCCCATTAACAAGGAAGGTCCCATTAACAATGTCTCACAAAACAAAAAAATCACATCCCAACATTTAATTCATTTATTTCTTCCCTCTAGTGTATTTTATATTGGCTACAACTGAGTTTATGTCTGTCTGATTCGTGATAAGTTCTGTCTACGAGTCCTTTACCACTATGAGCTAAAAAACTAAAATAAAAAAATTGGATCAGTCCATACCAACAAACACCATACCAATCAAGGCCCTCTAAAGGGAGAATCTCCTCCTCTGCTCCTCCACCATGCAATGATATTCAATGGGAAATAAAGTGCAAAATGAGAACATTCTTCCATTGAATAGAGGGTGCTGTTTAGACAAATACCCAGTAGGTTATAATGCGGTTTTATTGATATGGCTTTTTATGTTTATTGTTACGTGGTTTTTAATTATTTATTTATTTATTTAGAGATTCCACAAATTCAGCCACAATTCCTCTGAGTGGCTGCCCCTCACATATCCACACCCCAGTGCCCTGCATGGCAGCAGAAATATCAATATTCACGTTGGGACCAGAATCCCAGTCCAGTTATTGTTTATAATTTATGTTCTTAATGCAGCCTGAGGCAGTGTTGCAAAGATATGACCCAGACAGCTCTTGCATCTACAATGGAGACCGGTCCTAAACGTCCGCACAGGTGAGGGCAGGGAAATATCCCACTTGCTTCCAACACTGCAACAAACGCAGCAGCACTGAAAGAGTAAGCTAGTGTGTCTGAATGGAGCCTGATTACATGTGGCTCCAATCCCAGCCGCCACAGCTCCAGACTCACAGCCCAACACTTATGCTGGCTGCAGCCAATCTGGTTTTTAAGCACCGCAGAACCTCACGTATAATTTAATCAAGGGTAGTTCTGTCATGCAAAGAGACAACTGAGACACAAACAAAAGTGAGAAATGCCACCCATCTCCTCGTACGGCTAAATCGAAATACTCCTTTGCTGAAAGATATATTTTGATATGACAGGACCTAAATTATCAACATGCTTTTTGTTAAAGCATACATTAAAATTGGAAATAGCTGTGCTATGTACATGTTTATAGCATTGGTATGAAAATGTAACACAAACCAGTTTATTCACAAGCACAGTAATTAGAATGCAGTGTGCTTATTGAGCCAGATTCCTGTTTTGGTGGAAGGCATGCTTTTAATCAGAGTACTTTTAATTATTAGCGAGGTGGGTGTTCCCAAACAGTCCGTTTTGATGGATTGTTTGACTGCTGGATTGATTTCAAGTTTGAAAAAGTCAATTTCAGGCTGAGGCAGATATTGACATTAAAACCGAATGACATTTGAGACATCTCAACAATTGACACTAAAGCATATTCTCCATTCTGTTGCATATAAAAAGATTCACACGTGGTCTTTATTTGCATTTGTGCTGAAGGATTCACAAAACTTGTTTTCGCAAGCCATTTGGCAGCTAAGGTAAAAATAAATGTTTTTTTGATCGTTCAGAATTATAAAACAAGTCACTCGTAGTGATTTGCAAGAAGGAAACAGCAGACTTGCATTCCAATTTGATTTATTAAATTTGAAAAAAGTAAAAAGCCTCAGTGTGTGTTCGTGCGTACCCTTCACCTTTAAAACATTAATCAGAAAAAAGCATGCTAAGTAAATAATGACATTCCAATAGGACAGCATGAAAGCAGAGTTTATGCTTTCATTTTTCAGCTCAGGATAATACATGGAAATGACAATACAAGAAATAATGGATAATACAAGCAATAACTTGCTAACCACAATGTATTATTTGGATATGCTAATGTTGTGGCTATCAATGGCTATATGTTTACTCAAGTGATTAATTTACATGTGAGTTGGATGTTTACTTTCAAATGTCCCAATTTAAATTGTTTTAATGCTGTTAAGTGCAATTAAACTGGTATCTTATTAATAGTGTGATGATTTGCAATTTGTAATCAATCAAACATTTGACAGTCCTGATACAGGTTTGATTGATCTGTGATGCCACATTCAGCATACGCAGATGCCCCTTCCTGAGCACATTGATGTACAATTCTGTAATTTGAAATATGAAGACTTTAATAAACATGGGAAATTAATCTATCACTTCTGTGCAGAGGCAGTATATGAATTGAGTTTACCATAATTGCATGGTATCAATCAAACCTGTTGAGTCAAAACGCATCTTAGCAACTCTGTTGGATTTTGAGTATGTGTGTGTAGGACAAAAATGTGCTAAAGAAGGGTATGCGGTTATAATACTTATAATAACAATAAATAAATAAACACTTATTGCCATAGAACTGTGCTTATTTCATCAGACTTTCCTTCGGAGGAATCGAGAAGCCCAAAGCACAGGGCTTGTTTTAATCTCTCAGGGTAAATCAGGGCTGAAGTAAAAGGCAAAATGTCAGCCGTTAGCTCTGCCGCAATGCCTCGTGCATTACTGCAGAGAGCCTTTACATCTGCTCAGAAACCCCAAACCTAGACACACTAACCCTTTACCTTGATACTGGGCACTAAATCCTTTCCGTCGGTGGTTGCTGTCAGATGTGAAATGCAGTCGGAGCCAGTTCTTGCTGCTGATGACGGGGGAAGGCAGATTCATACCAGTCAGCCTGCAGGGAGAGAAAGAGTCTCATTTCAGGGGTGCAGTTGCACACACCACAATCTAAAGGACACTTACCAAGGGCCAGTCAGCCAAGGGAGACTCGTGGAAAAATTAGTGGAACCAAAGATGCAAATGGTCAGAGAAGCCATATTTGGCTAATGATTTAATTTTTTAAAATAAATACTGTTATGATGGATTTTCAGGATTTCTGGGTTTGTTTTGGACATCAGTGGCATGTACAGTGTTGCAATGCTGTACACAGTAACACAATTTCTAAAGTGCACATACTGTGAGGGGAGAGTCGGGTTCGGAGGACCAGACGCGACAGAGAAGGAATCTAAAAGTTATCTACACAGTAGATTAACCACAAGAGCCGAAGGTTCCGCAAAAGGAGAGGAAAAAATAAAGGATAGGGAAGAAAACTCCCGGCTTAGCGCCAACGAAAATCAACCCAGCAAAATAGGGCGGAGGCTCGGGACTGAGCAGAGAAGAGAGAAGGAAGTTCCTTTCACTCTCAATAAGAAAGAGAGGTAAACAACATGAAAATAAAGAGACCTGGATAACTGGTCGAAAAAGGCAAGAGCGCCCTCGCACTGCTCCGAAGGAGAATGACCGCAGAAAGAGGCTGCCAAAACCATGACACATACAATAGTAAACTTGTATGTTTATTAACTAAATCAAATTGATAAAATAACCCTGTAACTTCACCATGGCAAATATTCAAAAGTATTGCCATTAAGACTATCTATCTTTTAAAAATAAAAAAATGCATAATCATTGATTGAGATGTTCAATAACATTGATATGTCTTCTGTAGCTAGTTAGACCTCTCTGGTATAAAAATGCACAGATTGGCTTGAAGCTAATAATGCATATATTCTGTCAATAGACAGAAATTTGAACTCTTGAAATCATTGACTATATTTTTCAGTGCAATCCAGAGGGTGCTTTCAAGAAACTAATTAGCTAGCCATATTTTTAAAAGCCTGTTACACAGTGATCCAGCTAGCTACAGTATCTTCTATCCTGTCTAATCTGATTTTACACTTGCAGTCAAAACAAACTTTACATCGTAACCCTTCATTTATTCATATGATTAAAATCCATCCTAAATGCATTTATATCACTGAATTGTAACTGCAGTTGGCGGTTGTGTTGTTTTTGAAGCATAAAACAGACTGTAATGTGACATACTGTATACTTAACCATTAATTAATGTCAGTTTTTTATGTTAAGTAGCAACAGTATTTAAAATCACTTTGAAATGATGGACTGCATGATAGCAGTTAACACAATTTGAGTGCAAAAAAATTGTGATTCACAAGGTTTACTAAAAAATATTTATCGCATTACTCATGAAAGTACATGATATGGAGGCTAGATGTATAAAGTATCCCTTCAAGAATAAATGTCAATAGGAGTTACCATAGCTTTGAGGGCTGTCACCTTTGTTATTGTATTAAACTGTTGAGGTAGGTTATTTGCCAGTTCCTTAAAAAGAATACAGCTATTTTGCAAGGTGAAAATGTTCTGTTGCCATGTCTTTGAGGTTAGCAACAAACAATTCTTTTGTAGTTTCCCAAACTGAGCTGAATGTCTTCAAAGAGCTCAGGAAGTAAAAGGCCGTCACATTAAAACTGACAGAATTACAAAATATACAAAACTTCAGTCATCCGTCCCTGTGGAGGACTGACTACTAATGTTAAAAGGGATATGGCTTAAATCTTTGAGTTTAAAGAATTCACCAAAAATAGTTTTTTATCGGTTTCTTGTCTTTATAAGTTTATTTTATTTTCAGATAAAACGCGGGCTGCTGGAGACAGGCCGTCCCCCAAACTCGAGCTCAAACTGGGTTTTTTTTCTCAAAGCAGGATTACTGAGTTAGCCGGATAACTGCACCTGGAGTAAAGCCCAAATACATGGTACATGGACTGAAGAAAAAAGTGCTGTTCCGGGTTTTACTCAGTGCAGTTATCCAGCTAACTCAGTAATCCTGCTTTGTGAAATACCCCCCACTGCATGCCCTGGCGTGTGAAATATAGGCGTCTTGGGGTACTGTGTAGGTGTACTTGGGGTACGGCCAGTGTCAGAATGTACTGGTTTAAAATCCTAACCGTGTCATGCTGACTGTAAGCGGGCTGTCCCACAGAGTGAGACTTCATTGGTTATGATGTGACCCAGGGAGGGCGAGTTTGGGTGGGTGGCACTGTCACCCTCTCCTTCACGCACCTGAGGCTCCTGCAGTCTCTCTGTATCGGCTGTGCTTGAACCACTGCATCACAAGGCTTACGTAGCTCGGCTGGTGAATTAAAGAGGGAAACGAAGCACCAGCTGTCAGAGAAAACTGCAGTGAGCCCAGGCTCACCAATGCCACTGTGCATTCCAAACTGACAGCAAAGACAAATAAAATCATCAAAAGCAAACAAAATAAGTACTAGAAAACTGCATGAAATCTGAGCTGAAATCGGAAAACAACACGCCAGGTATAGTGTGTTGATGATGCTGCTTTATTTTCATTTGTTTTATTATAAATAAATGTTGTGTCATTTTGCCTTTGGTTTATTTAGTGGCCTTATAAGGCAAAGTAAAATTCTGTAACAGTATGGACCCATAAGAACAGCTCACTTTAGCTAGCTGAAATAAACCTTTTTTTGTGTTTGCACAACATTAATCCATATCACACAAAATGGAACATTAAGCAAAAGTGAGATCGTAAAACAAATCAAAACACAAAACTTTTGTAAACTGCTAGTGCTCATATGTAACCCATTCCTTCAGAATGTCTATTGATTTTTCCTGATGCATTTTGCTCATATTTGTAGACAATGTATTTATTTTTTTTCTGAGTGAAATGCTGGCCTCAGGAGGCTCTCGTTTGATTCTTCCATGAATTGTGCTTCACTCCCCTGATCTCCCCAGGTGATGTGGTCATTTGAATGACCCTTTTCAGTCTTCAGTGTATATCATTTTATCTACAAAAGGATCACAAAGACTCCCAAACTGAAAGGACTGCACTGAAGGCAGCTGCATTGTTTCTGCAGGTCGGTAATGTCCTTGTGTCCAGAGGGCAGAGTAAGGCTCAGAATGCCTGGATGCATGTGTGTGTGTGTGTGTGTGGGGGGGGGGGGGGGGGGGGGGGGGGGGGGGGGTATGCTGATATCCCATATATAACATGCTGATATCCTACATAACATGCACACAATTTTCTCTATTTGTCTTTTCCTGGAAACAGGAGCATATTTGTATGTTCATACTGAAAGTGGATTACGGACCAGTGGACCCCAGCACCTCCACACAAGCAAGCTGCACTACAGAACTGGCCGTTTTTGTTAAAGGGAAAATCCAACAGAATACTAGCATACGTTCTTATCCCATTCAGACTAGGAACACATGGTTTACAGTATTAGCTGGAATGAACAACGAGTTTACATGTCCAATTGTTGCTGCTGCAAAAATAATGTGACTTAGAGACAGGAGCTTAAAGACAAATATGGAGTTAACATGCTGTCATCAACTCCAGCTTCCAGTCCATAAGTCCTCTTAAACCAAGTGCACAACAAACGATGAGAAACTATTCTCGTAAATAGCATCCTGGTGTACAGCAAATTCCGATTAAATGTATGCAGTTTTTCCTTTAAAAAACCTACATAAAAAGGAACATTAATAGAAATGATATATTTGTATAAAGAAAGGAAAACAAAAATGGAATTGAGTCAGAATAAAGGGCTGGTTAAATGTCCTCAAAAGATGTTTAATCCTATCCCCCTCCAACACACACCCCCACCCCAACTCATGAGCTCCAGGCCAATACACCCCCACCCCCCTCCCAAATGTTCCAGGACAAGGCTGTCTCCACTCTTTGAAAATCCATTTTTCTGGACAATTCCATTTGAATCCTTTGCTGTACCCCCTGATTACTGTTTAGATCCATATTTCTGTGACAGTACAGTGTAGTATTTTCATTTTTCAGGCATGAATGCAATTTATTTCGCTCCATTAGTTTTTTGTTTTTTTTTTTGGTCTCCTTTGACAATCTCTACTTCCCCAGCTGCTATCGGATTAATTTAGAAAACTACATTTTATGCAGCTAAACAATTGAACATGTTCAATTGTTTTTAGTTTTTTTCTAATAATTGACTTCATCAACATATGTACAGTATATATTACAATTAATATATTTACTAGTAAAACTATATACAACAAAAACTATACATCTATATAAAACTGCATTGGTTAAAATAATTCAATTGAGGAATTAATTATTGATATTTTGGGCTCTATTTTCCGGCTGGTGCATGGCGGGTAGCGAGCCAACGCATTGGTGAAGTGACATTTTCAGCATGTATTTGGTGGAGGTGTGTCAGTCCAGATCGAGCAGTGAACGTGGAAATTTGGGGCTCTATTTTCCAGCCGGTGGCAAGTTGCATTTTCGTCACAGATGTGCACACATCTGAACCCGTTTGGTAATTGGTGACTCGGCGTGTGCTGAAGTGGGAGGGAAGCCGCTGTTGGGGGGGTGTGTCTGTCAAGCAGCCCCAGTTCAATTTCAGTGCAGCGGAATGCAATTTTGGGGTTAGATTAGACTGCGATTCGCGCTTGCACTGCCCGCCAGGTGAGAACACGTTAAAAAAAAAAGCCAATCGACCCATGATTTTTAAATATATTTTTCAACTGATTGGAGGCCAAGGAAATGATTAAAAGCTTTTTATTTTTCACAATCCAGATAACTTATTAGTGACTTCTGTCGCCTTCCATAGTACTCAGAAATTGACAGTGGGTGGACTTGTTCTGCAAGCGGGAGGCCTCCCGACCGCGACCAAATGGGCGTGTTCTGCTATCGTTTTTCACAAAACCACGTGATGCGGGATAGCTCGACAGGGTCAAAACGAGTCCACCCACTGTGCCGGGTCGCAATGCACACGGCTCTTAAAGGGACTGAAAAGAGGTCATTTGATTAGCTATGGTTGAATCCAGCTGTACAACACACCCACTGATAAATATTCAGCATAACCCAGCCCATTTTCAACCTGCGCAGCGCGCTGTGAGCTGTGCGCTCCTCACCTCAGGTCCTCACAACCAGTGTGCCATATGCTACCACATTGACTATACATTGCATTAAAAATTTATTGATTTATTGATTGCCTTTAGATTATAGTCTGGTTACCTGTAAGGGAATTCTACAGCATAATATTTTAAATACAATAAATGTAAATTAAATGTTTTTGATATGCTTGAAAAATCATTGCATTATATGTGTGTTTAACTTGCCTACTAGGCATTTTATGGTTATAAACATCCATTCACAATATAATGCAAGCAAAATCTAATTTTACACTAACAACTAAATATAGCACCAGTTCTGTTCCTGTTGTTTTAGACCAACACCATTGTAACATCCAGCTTGATTTCTGAAGGTCTGGCTTTTGTCAGAACAATGTGCATTTTGAGTACAGGTCATTTAAAGCACTGAACTTACTTCACTTTCATGGAGTGCTGGGTGTGGTGAGTTTCCTTACACTGTTCTGAACATTGGGTAAAACCTAGGCAACGTAGCTGTGTGAATGGTGTGCCTGGTTTCCTTTGCACGGCATTGGCTGGTGTTTGTTGAGCTATTGAGGGGGATATGATTATTTTACGCTTGTTGTCCTATGATAGCTTCTCAGCAGGAGATACACAACAATGACAAGAAGGCCCAATGAGGGGAGAATGTTCCCCTGCACACTCCGGGAATAGAGACTAATCTCTCATAATACAATACTGTGCATCTCACAGCTGATCAATGACGCGTATCCAAGCACCAATCTCCTTGTATACCTGATGTACACTTAGGGTCCAAGTCTTGCATTCCTTTAAAGTGATACTGCAGTCAAAAACCGACTTTTCACATTGAAAACCTATGTTTTGGTTTAGACTATGATCATACACAACAGTTTTTATCAGAAAATCTCATATTGCATCGAAGTGGGTGTCGTCTGAGTTTCTGTGTTGGCTGCATTTCCGGGGATTCGTGACGTCCCGAAATCCTTAGCATAAAAATAGGGTGGGGTCTCGGCTAGTAAAGTGAGCAGAGAGCTCCGTGGCAGAGAACAGGAAGGGGGCTGAGTCAGTTCACCAAGACCAGTTCAACATAATATGGCCTTGTGCATCATCGTCATATAACCACACCTACCCACGGCTCCAAGTTCAAACTGAAGCTGTAAAAAGGGCTTAGAAAAGCGATTGCAGTGTCACTTAAAAAATGTGCATTTAAGAGAAGAGACATGAGACATTTACACAAATAGACATGACATTTTTCATCTAATTATTACTGTCATTTTTTAAATAGTATGCTACAGGCTAAAATATACTAAAATAAAATATACGATGATACAGTATATGTTTGCATTTATCAGTCAGAAGGTCTGTATTGCAAAGCAATGCTGTAGTTTCATTTCTCAAAACATCCCCACATCAGAGAGATGTAGTTTGCGGAAAACTTTTGAGGGAATAAATGTGAAAATTTACAGCTGAGTTTTCTCAACAAAAAAAAAAGTTTGTTCTCACTGAAATCTCTCTTCATTATTTACACAGACTTTTGAAAATTTTAATGATTTAAATTCCACCGGAGAATCATGCACAGCAGGAGATAAATAAAACACCTTTTGTTTTTTACTGCGGATCATACTTAGTTTGGTAAGTACGGTTTGCACATCCATCAGATGCACTGTATTCAGTGGACTCAAATTTCTCACGTTTAATATTAAAATAAAAAAATATTATATTATGCATCATATTCTCAAATGAATGATACATTTTATAGGATGTTTTATTGTACTTCTCAACAAAGTGATTAGTTTCTCCCGTGGAACTGACAAAAGTATTGACAGGTAAACAAATCTCTGTAAGCTTTGACTACGGACATAAACTCAATAGCATCTTGTGTTGGTGTAGGAGCTTTCTTGCCTATTTCAACAGATTCAAGTTAAGATTTTCAGCTTGAGTTATGTCCATTGCACCAAGGTTCCAAACCTGTGGGCTATTCAAGCAAGTTAATCTCCAGAGTGCATGAAATCAGCTTTGTTTGCCAAAAGACTACGTTATATAGTCACTTGAGAGAAAGATGTTAAAGGTATTGTAAATATTATGACATTTATTTTTACAGCAATGATACACTCTGGCATTAGTAATCCCTGTAGATATACAGGGATATGAAACCAGGCACTAAAGAGCATATCCAGAAAAAAACGCTAATCTTATAGAGTTGATATATTGAGTCTATCATGAGCTCTACACATCAATATGTTTCTACAACCCACAGATATTTCACACGTTATATAACTTCACCATCGTCTATATTACTTCCCCAACCTAAGATATTGCATACAAATCAATCTACATCATTTTCTGTATATAATGGCATTGGGGTCATTCTAAGTCATTAAAGGGTGTCTAAACTTACATATTGGTGTGTCACATACTGTATATCCTACGTATCATAGTAAATGATGGATTTTTTAAATTGCTATGTGCCTTTCTGAATTCTGTCTCTATCAGTTGTTTAGTGCTAACATTCACCTGCACACATTAGTATGATCATTTTCAATATTGTGATTAAAGAACCATTTACAAGCATCTCCAAAAGAAGCGTGTGTCCCATTTCCATGCAAATAATTTCTCATTCAAAGAGGTAGCAGAGTAGGAGGAGCCAGAGGTTTACACAACTTTACACAACTTCTGCCTTAGTCGCTGTATTGTCTTCATTGCATTAAAATGCAATTGTTAGCTTAAACATAACACGCACCTCTTAAGTCAGCCTCCTGCCCCATCTTGCTTTGACTCCCTTCAGTGCTATACTAGCTTGACTCAAAGGATGTCTATGACTGACTGATTGGCTCTATGGATTGTAATCACAATAACAAAGCTTGTTATTGCATTTGGTCTTGGGCTTTAAGCCATATTTACAAATGGATCGGAACACTGTATAACACTGTTCTTCTAACACTGTACGTCTGGCCTTTTTTATGCACTTGTAAGTTTATTTTTGTAAGACCTAAATGTACTCATCTTTACTTATTAGTTTAGTTGTGTATTTGCAGGGGATGATCTAGAGGGCACTTAGAGGCCTTTTGCACACTTGTCTATACTAAACAAAAACCTTTTTGGTGTGCTGCTGCTTACCATATCCTCAGATTGTTAAACTTGAAATACTATTTCTTGTTTGGACAGTTCACAACTTTGTTTTTAAACTATTACACTTCTACCTTTGCACCTGTTTTGATAATTAAGTTTTTTTTATAGATGACTGTTAGGCTCAACGTAATATGGGCTTGGCTCTAGTTTGGAGGTACTGAGTAAAATACACACATTACATTTCATTACAATCACTTAGCAGACACTCTTATCCAGAGCAACTTGCAAAGGTGGAGAACATTAGTGTTAGTCTCAGGAATACAAGTGTGATATATATTTTACCAAGTTGAGCTCCAGGTGGTGACTTGCCTAATATAACTTGCACTTTTATCTTACATACCAGCCAGCTTGAGATGTCTTGTAGATAAATTGAGATGTCTTGTAGGTAAACTGAGATGTCTTGTAGATAAATTGAGATGTCTTGTAGGTAAACTGAGATGTCTTGTAGGTAAACTGAGATGTCTTGTAGGTAAATTGAGATTTATTGTAGGTAAACTGAGATGTCTTGTAGGTAAACTGAGATGTCTTGTAGATAAATTGAGATGTCTTGTAGGTAAACTGAGATGTCTTGTAGGTAAACTGAGATGTCTTGTAGGTAAACTGAGATGTCTTGTAGGTAAGCTGAGATGTCTTGTAGGTAAACTGGGATGTCGTGTAGGTAAGCTGAGATGTCTTGTAGGTAAGCTGAGATGTCTTGTAGGTAAACTGAGATGTCCTTGTAGGTAAACTGAGATGTCTTGTAGGTAAGCTGAGATGTCTTGTAGGTAAACTGAGATGTCTTGTAGGTAAGCTGAGATGTCTTGTAGGTAAACTGAGATGTCTTGTAGGTAAACTGAGATGTCTTGTAGGTAAACTGAGATGTCTTGTAGGTAAGCTGAGATGTCTTGTAGGTAAACTGGGATGGTAAGCTGAGATGTCTTGTAGGTAAGCTGAGATGTCTTGTAGGTAAGCTGAGATGTCTTGTAGGTAAGCTGAGATGTGTTGTAGGTAAACTGAGATGTCATGTAGGTAAACTGAGGTGTCTTGTAGGCAAACTGAGATGGATGCTGAGCCCAGTGTATGGGGGAGAGGGGAGGGAGAGAGATGTACACACATTGTATGCCTTCCATGCAATTTAGAATTAGATATATTCTGCACTGAGATCCAAAGGATTGTATGTGTCTTTGTATTGAAGTAATGCCGTTAGCTTTCAATGTCAAATCACTTCACAAGTATTGGCCAAACTAAGTTTATATTTCCACAGCCATATGCACATACAAGAACGCATGACAGAGCATGACTCCAGAATATAACACAAACATTGCCTGACACTCTTTGAAATGAATCGAGACTGTGCCCATGACAGGAAATCAAGCATTCACCTTCAAGGCCTCTGGGAGAGCACGTTAACCATGGATACGGGGGCAACATCTGAGAGACACAGACCCAGAGAAATTGTAAATGAGGGGTTTGTCTGAAAGAAAACATCACGCTTACACATGTCTCTCATCCCTCAACCCCGGTGTGCATATCAACGGCACGCATGTTCACAAGTATCCGCTTATCTGCCCTCATTCATTCTGCTATAGCACGATACACACAGCTAATTAACAGATTGTAAGGATAGGTACATTCAATACATACAATTAAAACTAATGAATAAAGCAAATATACTGTGGCATGACATTTTTCTTACAAAGGTGGGTGTACTTCCTGATATTCATTCATCAAGGATGACTATTCACGTTCAGTCTAAATACTTTTCAGTACTAGTACATGGTATATGTTATAAATGAAAGACAGGTCTGCTTTTTCCATGCATAACATTTTTTTTTACCTTTATCAGTATATTTATACGTATATATTTCTAATAAAATCTATTCACTATTTTTATCATCTGGTGCTGTTCTACCCATGTGAAAAAGTGTGTCCTTGGGCATACTTGAAGTATAATTACATAAACTTTAATTAGGCTTCAAGTATGCTGAAATACGCCACAGTATTAACATGCAATAACTGCATACGATGTAAAACCCCATTTAACCCTGAAGATGATGAAAAAACAGAACTTGGAAAACTCATGTTGGGAGTGACAACAGAAGTCCAAACATGTACAGATAACCACCTGAATTGCATCAGAAATCACACAGTGGTTTACAAACTTTAGAAGGTTACCACAACCTCCAAAAGTCTGTAGGAGGCTGGCAGGTACACGTAGAGTGCACTCACTTCCTCAATTTCCAACTGCCAAACAAAAATTCTGAAACATGACATAACCAGTGTGCTTCCCAACCAGATAGCAATTTAGAATAGCACTCAGGAGTTTGTGTGCAAGATTGCAAGCTAATAATTACAGGATAGTCTCTTTTGACAGAATAAAGATCCCACCAAGGTAAAAATACTTTTCTTCCGTAAATATGGAACAGTCGATGATACCCCATTCCAAAAAGAAGTATAAAACATTATATTTTCAGATATATTACACTGTTACTTAGCAGGGCTGTCCCCAAATAGTTGACTACACAATTAGTTGATCAAAAGAACAAAATTGTAATTGGTTGAATCGTCGCAGTGTGAAAAAACGCGAGAGTGGAACTATTCATTCCGGACGTGCACCTTGTAAAACAATTGGCGTCTATTAATTAAGGAATAGATCAGTTGTATAGAATGTCTGAGAGAAACTCTAAAGTATGTGAGCATTTTGAGCATCTAAAGGATGACCCCAAAAAAGTTAAATGTAAACTCTGCAAGCAACAATTCGCCTATCATTCAGCACATCTTCTCAAAGGCCGCCGGGGCTTCATTGTCAGCAAAACGCGGAGCTCACTTCTCCCGAGCAACGTCAACAAACTCGTGTTCCTCACGCATAATATGAGAAGACTGCGATCGGTGGAAAAACAGCAGTGAATAGGCCTAATGTAACGAGGTCCGCTGGTCACAAGTAGGTTAAAATCAAGGGGCCAAAACTGGGCTTTCGTTTTGAAGCTCACTTGCTGGTTGGGCTGGGAGCGGCCATAGTGCTGTTGCTCACTAGCATCACTGTGGTTGGCTCCAGTATAGGACTTTCACCATGTAAGTCAATGGCAGCAATGTTGTCAATTGTAAGTCAATACATTTTTTCCACAAGAAAATGTAGTCACAATAGGTGCTTTTCCTTCGTCTAATGCCTCTCCATGTGCCAATTTTTTTAATTATTGTGTCGTTTGGACAGGGTATTAACATTTGTTCAGGACCAATCAGAGGGACAGGTTGAGTCCTGTGGTCACTGCCATAGATAACTTCTCACTGCACTCACTCGGAGGGGCAGGACCAGAAGGGGGAGACAACAATCATTGGGCTAAAACGCGCCCTGGTGTCTTGGGACCTATTTTTATACAGTCTATGCTTGGGACAGGGAGACACACTGTATTTTTGAGTGGAAGTCGATGAAGAACATCCCTTACCGTGAACACGATATTGTTTTTGGAAGGCAGTTCGTAACATAATAAATTGACTGCCTTGTCGCTCATCTTCAACATGTTTTTCATCACATATTAATTTTGGAGCGAGCTAAAACCATTTACACATTACACATATTTCAGGGCGTTATTGCCAAATTGGGTTATTGCCATTATTGCCTTTATTGGCAAACTGGGACTCTTAGTTCTTTTAAAAAAAATTTAATTGTAAATGCAATTAATTACAATGTAATCACATGCACAATAAGAATAAAAACATCACTTTATAATATTAGTAGATTAACAATTTTAGATTAATATATTTCATTAGAATACAGTAACCATGCAGGAACATTCATGAATATTTGCTTATAATTAATTTCACTAGAACATTTAATTTAAAACCCTGTGTTTAAAAATGGCTTCAGTGGTTATGGTGGAATGTTTGCTACCTAAATACAGTCTTCGCAAGTGAATGCCTCCCCATCTTCAATCAGGCTATTCTCCTCTCCACACGTTTTGTGGAACCAACTCTCACAGATGATGCACTTGATCCACTCCTCAGACTTCTTGGGATCAGCTTCATTTCCATACCTGAATTAGCAAATTATGCATATGTCCTGCCCATCTGAACCAGAGCCCTCCATTTTCCTTCTTTTGTCTGAAGTGTTCATCACTTGTGAGATGGTAGGAGGGGTGTTTGGACCGCTTTCTTGTTTGGCCTCTTTCTCTCTTGGGAATAGGCATCAATGTGGCAAAAGATAATCTTTCAACTTCTCTGGCAGCACCTCTGTCACCAGGGGGAACAAAGGCCTCTCCTTCCTCTTTTTGGCCTCTGTGAGCGGCATCCTCCCCCACAGCCACGTCTGCCCCAATCCAGTCAGACATCACAAGGGCAAGAGTCTCCAGCAACTCAGGTTTTTCTGGCTCCTGTGGCCTTTCGATTGTCAAGCTTGGCTCAAAAGTATTGGGGTGTATGGCCATGATATTTATCGGGTACATCCCAGTTCCTCTGAAGCCAGCTTGAGCAGTCTGCACTGTGGCTGCCCTCCTCCATGCCCTCCCGAACAAGGAAAAGAACCCCCCCCTAAAGAGCTTTCTCCCTCCTGTTTCCCGGGTGAATCTCTGGCCCGCCTCATTCCAATGGTGCTTCAGTGACTTAAACAGGGACTTGTCCGCAGGTTGCGGTCAGTGGGTGGTATGTGATGGATAGCATATCACGTGTACCTTGTGCGTCTGCATGAGCTTTAAGAACTCCATGTTGTACACATGGCTGCTGTGGCCGTCCAGCAGCAGCACATGTGGTCTGGCATCATCTTTAGGGAGCATATCAACAACCTGTTTCCCCCAATCCGAAAACAGTTCAGTGGTTATCCAACCGTTGTTAGACACCTTAACCACAGTGCTTGGGGGAGCGTTGTACAGCCACTCTACTTTCAGCCTCTTTGCTTTAAAGATGACTAAGAGTGGGCCGTAGTCACCTGCAGCATTAAAGCTTGCCAGAGCTGTGGTTGTGTCCCCCCTTTTCTCCTGATGTGACTTCATAGCAAGCGCTCCCCACCTCTGAAACTACCTTTGATGACAAGAAATGTTCCTGTACTCCTGTTTCGTCACAGTTCCAGATATGGGCAGGCAAGTCGTCCTTAATCCCCAGCTCAACAAGAATAGTTTGGTATTGGTGGAACCACTTGTTGATTGTTGTGGGGTTAATGCCTGCTGCCCTTGCAGCAGAGAGGGCCTCTGGTTTTCTTTGACTCAGGTCAGGATTTCTCTTTAAGAAATTCTCAAACCAATACTGCCCAGCCATCTTAGTTTTGTCTGAAAGTCCAGGCAGGTTGTTTCCCTTAGTAAACTGGTATGCAAGAGACTGTACCTCCGTCCTTCTGAGTGGGAATCCTCTCTTAGCAACGGTCTTGATTAGGTCAACCAATTCTCCCTCACTCTCTTTCGGAAGCACTGAGTTCCTACCAGATGCATGTTTGTAGCCTGCTCCCTATACTCCAGTATAGCACCTTTCATTCTGTCTTCACTCCATTGATTCAACCTTTAACCTGGCTGCTGCCCTGGCCTATTCTTCCCTTTTCCTTTCCTCTCTTTCTTCCTGCCATTCTCTTTTCTGTCATTGGATTCTGAAATACAAACATGCTATTATCATCACGATGATTATTCCTATCACTACAAATTCTTGTCCTGAAGTTATAGAATGTAATTAGGCTAAATAAACTGGTTTATTCATGTGACCGTATGGTACTCAAACATATTATTTGTAATGGGTTTTATTCAATTAAAATCTTAAATAATGTAAGTAGAATTGTATTTTATGAGGGACACATAAAAAGGAGATGTTCCCCCATTACAATTACTTGAATGGCTGTCCCAGTATTCCAGTAATACACTGTTGGCAAACTGGGACAGTGTGAAAATGCAATCCAAAAAAAAAAAAGAAGATTAATATGAATGTGATTTTTAGAAGGTCTGATTCACTATTACATCACAAAACTAAATATATAACAAACTATCCATAATTTTTTACTTTTATAACCTTAACATTATTTACCCCAGAAGGCTATGTCTTTTTACTAACCATTGCACTTCACTACACTGCTGTTTTCAAATACGATATGACACGCCCCCGGATGTGACATCAGAACCACAGAAACCGTATTTTGTCATCCCATACTTTATTATGATTAAAGTAGTGGCGATTTTTAGTAATGGTATTATATACATATAAAGATAAAGATGGTGAAGTGTATGTGTCCCACTTTGCCAGTTGTCCCACCAACTTACTATAGATCAGATGGTAGTCAAACCATTTTCTGATGCTCAAAAATACATCTTTAAATAATTTAATTAATATCATAAATGTGCGACGGTTAGTCGACTATGGGTTTGAACTGACGACTACAGGTCGACTAAGCAAATCTTTGGTTGGGGGCAGCCCTACTGTTACTATACTATATAGAAGACATACAGAATATTAGTATATATGAGAAAGTACTTGCATTTATATTTATATAAATATAAATAACATGAATGAAAAATGCACAAGCAGCGATTCCTTTTTATGATACAAACATGTGTTTTGAAAATATATGGTAAATACATGCAGAATGTATTTTTTGCCATTCAATCAGTGTTGCTGTATAATTTCTTCAGCAGAAGAAATCTTCATTAAATCAATAATGTGTATTTTGTGATATTGTATGCTTCACTTCCAAGTGGGATCCTGCCATTATTATGCGTGTACATTTCTAAGATTCATTTACAGAGAATATTTGGATAACCTTTTCATTCTTTTTATTATTATTCTTTTTTTATACCTTCAATATTCTAAATCACACAAAATAAGGTTCCCTAATTAAATATAGCCAGAAATGATAGGATCTTATAAAAGCTTTTGAAATTTAAGTCCACAATATTATTCTCAAGTCACTGTTTTGTTCTGTACATGTGAGCCTAGACAGGAACATTTAGGGCTCTATTTTCCGGCTGGCGCGTAGCGGGGTGGCGAGCCAGCGCATTGGCGAAGTGACATTTTCGGCATGTATTTTCACGCTCTTGAGCGCGTTTGACTCGCCGTGCGCCGGAAGTGGAGGAGAGTCGCTAGTGGAGGTGTGTCAGTCCAGATCGAGCAGTGAAACTGCTCATTTGGGGCTCTATTTTCTGGCCGGGTGGCGAGCCATCACTGGCGAGGTTGCAATTTTGTCACGGATTTGCACGTGTCTGGGCCCGTTTGGTAATTTGATGACTCGCCGTGCGCCAAAGTGGGAGGAAAGCCGCTGTTGGGGGTGTGTTTGGGATCAGAGTAGACTGTGATTTGCGCTTGCACTGCCCGCCAGGTGAGACCACGTTTACGGCGCAAATCGAACCACAGCCTATGGCGAGTTGCTAATTTCAGGGTTTTCCCGAATGCGTGCATGATCATAACCTATTCAAAAGCCAATCAACCGTTTTCGTGGATCATATGCGGTCCAATTTGACTTTGAAATAAATCCCCCAAGCAGGAAAAAATTATACTTTGCATTTATTGCTCATTGCCTTTTTTATAATGTTAATTCTTGTATTTCTTTCTGTTTTTAATTGTTTATGGCTCTTATTATACTCAGGGCCGTCTCAAGGTTGGGTAATTGTTTATGGCTGTTATTATACTCAGGGCCGTCTCAAGGTTGGGTAATTGTTTATGGCTGTTATTATACTCAGGGCCGTCTCAAGGTTGGGTAATTGTTTATGGCTGTTATTATACTCAGGGCCGTCTCAAGGTTGGGTAATTGTTTATGGCTGTTATTATACTCAGGGCCGTCTCAAGGTTGGGTAATTGTTTATGGCTGTTATTATACTCAGGGCCGTCTCAAGGTTGGGTAATTGTTTATGGCTGTTATTATACTCAGGGCCGTCTCAAGGTTGGGTAATTGTTTATGGCTGTTATTATACTCAGGGCCGTCTCAAGGTTGGGTAATTGTTTATGGCTGTTATTATACTCAGGGCCGTCTCAAGGTTGGGTAATTGTTTATGGCTGTTATTATACTCAGGGCCGTCTCAAAGTTGGGTAATTGTTTATGGCTGTTATTATACTCAGGGCCGTCCCAAGGTTGGGCGGGGCCCGGGGTGAGCCAATCTATGCGGGATCCAGCTGTTAAAGTGATGACATCATAGCTAACCGTCATAGGCTTAAATAGTATCTATTATATAACTATGAACAAAGGATTTACAGGCAT
The DNA here is from genome assembly GCA_029718625.1 of Synaphobranchus kaupii. NCBI lineage: Eukaryota > Metazoa > Chordata > Actinopteri > Anguilliformes > Synaphobranchidae > Synaphobranchus > Synaphobranchus kaupii. The sequence goes on along the minus strand of CM056380.1, from coordinate 53,323,307 downwards.
CACACAAACCAACCATATACAACCAACCAACTAAAGAATTAGTAGGCTATGCCATTACTCTGCCCTTGAATTAAAATATTGTAATTAACAATAACAACTCGCCACACTTTTGCTTAATTTCTCAAATTAAAATTAAAACAATAATATGGGTTGTGGTATGATCATAGCCATGAATTATAGATTGTACTGTTGATTGAGGTGAACCATAAAATAATTGCAAAAGTTCACAATGTTGAACACTAGCGTTTTCATTGTAAAGAGAGGTAAAAAGCAGGCAGAGGGTGGGATATATAAATAAAAGTTTATAAACACTGACAGCATATTAAGAGATGCATCACAGCAAGTCACACCTACCAGAATTTGATTCAACATCTTTTCACGCATATTTCTCCGAATGATTCTATTCACTATTCCCATTATAGTAGGCCTACGTTAATGACAATGTTTGTGAAGACATATGTGTTCGACGTGTTAACATTGCAGAATAATTTTCTTGTGTCGCAGTGTCAGACGTTGCACTTCGCTTCGTGACACTTCAATGATATCCCACCCTCTGCCTGCCTTTTGCTTCTCTTTACAATGAAAAAGATAGTGTTTAACATCGTGACTCTTTGCAGTTATTTTTTGCTCCACTACAATCAATAGGACAATCTACAATTTGTGGTTCATAGCTATGGTCGTACCACAATATTATTGTTTTTAAATGTTAACTGGAGAAATTGAGCAAATGAAAAAGCAAAGTGCATTTTGTGTAATGTTAGCTTGAGCACATTCACGTGAAGGTGAGTTGAAATCTGCATGCAGGGCAGTCGGAAAAACAGCACACTTGCCTCAGCAGCGTTGACCTGCTCTTCCTCCTCCACATTTTTCTTTACAAATCTATCCAAGGAACAATTAAAATTTTACATTTAATTAATCTTTTTTCTTGTTTCTTTTTTACGCTTTTTTATCATACATTCTGAATTTGTCTTGGTGTCTGCTGTTTGCCACTTCAAAAACAACTTTATTTCCGTGTGTCTGGGTGTGCTTCACGAAGATATATAGGCTATTTTAGATAAATATTATTTTATAAAAAAAGAAGAAAAAATAAATGGTTGTTATCTAAATTAATTTCCCCTCTCACCGCGGGGCCCTGTGAAGTGCGGGGCCTGGAGCGGTCGCATCGGTTACCCTGATTATACTGCACTGTGGTCCCAGGGGTACAGTATCATTTCTTACACCGTCTGTAATGAGAATAATGACAAACTTGGTGCATACATTCACTCTTATTGCACGTATAGCGATAAAAACGTACCTCTTAACTCAATTACATTCACTTAAATCAATGCAAAATAGATAGCCTATCGTCTTCCCATGCAGAATCCTAAAGGCGGCAAAAGTCGCTAATAAATGTGGTAGGAATATGGGATATGTTGCATGGGGGAAATTGATAAATGATAAAACGCATGCTAGGACCGAGAAAATAGGAAAAGAGAGGAGTAGAAAAATAAAAAGAGCCAGTAAATGATAAATGAGAGAGTAAAATAAATTATTTTTAAATCTATTTTATCGACTGATTGGAGGAAATGATTAAAAGCTTTTTATTTTTCAGTCCAGAAACCTATTAGTGACTTTTGTCACCTTTAGGATTCCAGTAGTCGGAAATTGACAGTGGGTGGATTCGGGAGGCCTCCCAACCACGACCAAATGAGCGTGTTCTGCTATCGTTTTTCACTAAACCACGTGATGCGGGATAACCCGAGTCCCCGACATGGTCAAAACAAGTCCAGTGCACACAGCTCTTAAAAGGACTGAAAATAGGTAATTTGATTAGCTATGGTGCAGCTGAAGCACACCCACTGATAAATATTCAGCATAATCCAGCCCATTTTCAACCTGCGCATCGCACTGTGAGCTGTGCGCTCCTCTCCCTCTGGTCCGAAAATAGCGAAATTCAGTAGCCATGCCCAGTGCGCCATATGCTACACCATTGACTGTCTATGACGGCTCGCCGCAGTCCATGCGCTTGCCAGAAAATAGAGCCCTTAGTTTCCTTACTTAATTTTTGAGTGCGAGCAACCTCCTCCTTTTCTTTGAGAGCTGATGAGAGAACATGAGGAGTCATTTCCCCCCCTTCGTTTCTTTATGTATTCCCATTCTGGAACTTCCCATGGCTTGGTTTCAGCTAGAACTGAGATATCACTATGGATACCCGACAAACACAGTTGCATTGCTGAAATGTCCCTTTTGCAATGTACAACCTCCCAGCAATATAGAAGTTAAATTCCAGTGTCGTTGCAAAGACGTCGGGTAACAAACGTTGCTGGAACATCACCAAAACTTTGTCATTTTTTATGTTTCAGCTAAAGTAATAAGTCATATTAACAACGTTGCATAGACGTTAAATTACCTTAAAATACACATTGCATTTTTAAGATTTCAGCAACGTTGCTGTAACGTAATTACAAACGTAACCGTACTGTTGTATTTACGTTGTACCAACATCATAACTGAAGTGAGAAAATCACAGTGTTGCAGGGACATTTTGTGTTTGTAGGGATCACCGGATATGTTTAGTGTTCATATGTGCACATTGGTAATCGATATAGCACACTGCACCAGAGTTTTAGTTAAGGGATTGTCTGGGTGGACGAAAATGCAATCATTTAACTGCAAATTTGCACAGTGCTGAACTGTTTTATTGATACAACTCCTGTTGTGCTACCCAACACACGATTTGGGTGAAAAATATTCAATTAGCGCTGGACAAAATGTGAAATTCCACTAACACTCAGGTGCATCTTCATGACTGTTGTCACAGCAATAGAGTCCTGTATCTCCTTTAATGCACTGAACTATATTACAAGAAATCAAAACAGATCTGGGGCCCTATCTTACACCCGGCGCTAAGCGGCGCTAACCCAAACGCAAGTGTCTTTGCTATCTTACACCCGGCGCATGGTTCATAATAACGCCTTGCGTTCACGTCCTTTAACTACCATGTATTCTTGCACCCATTACAAGTGAACTGGGTGTGTTGGTCTTAAGATGAGGAGTGGCCAGGATTATTTCTGGCGTATTGCTATCTTGAGCCAGCAGAAAGCGCTTGCGCTAGAACCACCACAAACCTGGTCTAAAGTCATGTCGCAGTTGTTTACATGTTATTTTAACGGCGCATATAAGTGCGTCTACATAGGCGTGTGCACAACGCGCATACCCTCCTGTCTGTTACACACAGGGGCGCGCACAAGCATGACTAAAATATCTAGATCACAATGTGAAATATTATTATTGTGTAGGCTATATCAAAAATGCATAATAATAAAAGGTTCCATAGGTCCACATAACTTTCCCTCAGCGAAGGGAAACGATGCCACATTACATTGCTCTCAGCCCACTCCATCAACATCCAGGCGATGTGCGTTGGTACGGGACAATGGCTATCCATTAAAAAGGAGCTGATAACACTTATATCAAGCCTAATGCGTGAATTGTCATTCATTGGAAAACTCGCGCACTGCAATAGACGGACATTTGAGTTTTGAAAATGCGCTTCAGATGTCATTACAATACAGCTCTGTTTATCTAGGAATACAGCCTGTAAGTAAATAGAATGGTTTGTGACTGAAAAAAGTTAAAAACCTTGTCCAGTGAATATTGCTTTTATTGTTTTTCAAATAGCCTAGGCTACAGCGGGTTCGCTGTGCATAAAGTTTTTTTCGATAGCCTATGGTTAGAAAACGGAGCTAAATATCACCATGTTAACTGAATTGTAACCTTAGCTATTCTTCGTCCTTCATATTTTTTAAATTACAGTGGCAACGTTTCCATACCCTCAGCTTATTAAAACCCCGCTGATTTCACCTGTTATTCCATAACTGAACAAAAGACTTTAAAGAGAACTAAGCATCTAATTATAAACGAAAACAAATTTGCAGCACGTTACAATTAATTCACAATTAATTTTAATACCATGTGCGCTTTACAGGAGCAGGTCTGTTTCCCCTGCTGTAAATCACACTTTTAACGGTCTTCCTGGGAAAATGGATTGTTTTAAAGCATTACGCTACCAGTAAAAAAAAAGGTTGGTCACATTTCCATAAGCAGGACATTATAAAACAAGGGAAAATATGCGTGAACCTATGGGTTGCCAACCTGACAGCTTTATTGTATTTATTGTCATCATTAAGGCAAAAATAACGTTATTTATTTTATTAATCTAAATTAGAATGCAGGTAATGAACTTCGGATGAAGTTTGAACATGAGTTCATTGCTTCATTGCATAATCAAACAAAATTCGTTAAACAAGCCGGCTAATTTGGCGTTTTCTAAGGTGAGACGGAAGCCATTGGTAGCTTATTCTCAACTGTTGCAGGTGCCTTTAACGAAATTTAACCGCATATATTTTGTAAAATAACAGCACTGTCGGAAATGACCGGGAACTCATAATGGTTTGTCCGAATAATATTTATCATAGGCTACTAGTGATCCATATAGCCTATTCCTTGATCGCACTAAACACGCATGCGCATGTCTGTTTCGCCATCATATAAGCAATCCGCCGAGGTGGAAAAGCAGGCTTTTAAAGGGAATGGGATATGACATTTTGATTGGTTTATTGCATGTCATGCCCAAGACACACCTATAATTAATGAAGAGACTAGGTTCAGCCCACTTGCACGCTGCGCCGTGCTTAGCGCCCAAAAAACACGCCGTTAAAATAGCAAAAGGACTTGGACACGCCCTAAATGGACTTTACGCCATGCGCTTAGACCAAGCGCCAAGATCGCCAAGATAGGGACCCTTATGTGCTTCAAATGGGGAGTAAGGATGGGTAATACTCGAAAAATAACTAAACGGTCACATAGTCCAAAATTTTTTTTTACATGTATTTAACTGACAAGGATTGTGTGTGTGTGGGGGGGTGCATACTTGTAGGATACTTTCTAAATTTGCTGAATTTCTATTTAAGTCAATGCTGTATCCAAACTATAGCCAAGATGTGCTTTTAAGTACAAACTTGCAAAAGCAGTCACAGAGCAGACATCAAAAGAACAGTGCCATATGATGGGTACAGAGCGGACTTAAAATGCATTGAGAGGATACAAGAGTAATAAGGTATTACATTTACTGAACTTCTAAAAAAAGATATTCTGCACAATAAAAAACTGGCAAAATATTAAATTACTGTTTTATTTTAGTAACAAAGAAATGCTTTGCAAAGCATTTCGAGGATTGTCAGTTTGATTTTAGCTACGATATCACTTCAGAGCTGATCAAGGAAGAGTTCCCATGTAGATGTCACAACCTAACTCAATTGTCAAAACCGACACCAGATCAGCACTAAGACTTTTAAACCCGAGCCTATGACTTAATCACAGTGAGAATAGGACACTGTAAAAGGAAATGGTAAAAATAATAAATTATTTTAATAATGTTGCACTTAGACAACTATAAAAGGATATGGTGTAAATTATATAAATAATATAATAATAATGTCGGTGCTTAAATACAGTATATGTGATTAATCATTTAGAGATTTTCCTAAACTTTTAGCATTTTGGTAACACTTAGCGATTGACGGTTGGAACTAGTCACACCCCTAATGGGGAGCCCAATGTGTCCAACAGCTGTTTATGAACCGATTGAATTAATGAACATAAGTGACTTTGGGCCTGATCCTTGCTTGAGATACACTTAGATAACTAATTTCAGTTTAGCACTTTTTCCCCTGCTGGATGACTTACTGGGGATATGATGTGCACTTGGGGTGGAGTCTCACTAAAAAAAAGGCTGTGTCCAAATCAGAGCCCTGTCTACTGCGCCCTGTCTCCTGCATACAGTGTACTGGCAGAAGTGTGCTGTTTAATGTGCACTGTGTAGCACGTGACGTACAGTACGCAAAAAATATCCGCCATACTATTTTCCAACCGTACTGTGGAAGTCTCTTAAGACACTCTGCCTACCCTCTTTGGCCCCACCCTTACGCGACCATGTCACATGTTTTTTTTGTTGTTATTGAACAAAAATGTCAGCGAAGCTGCGCCTCATTTTTTAAAATGACCTTTTTTGCGCGTCATATTTATGTGACCAAAATGTTCGTGTACTTCTTGAAAAGTGTGTTCTCAAATATACTTAGCGAAACCCCAGAAGTAAGTGTATCGTACAGGGTTTTAAGTATACTATATTTAGAGAAACTTTTGCCTACTTAACGACTTTCTCGTCCTGTCTACTCAACAAGCCTACCTAATAGTATGGAAGGGTGCTGATTCGGACACAGCTGAAAGGTGTGTCCCACTGAAGTCTGAGTTACGCATATCCTGGCTTGAGACTTGCATGCTTTTCCTCCCGTTTTATCTATGCAGTATTTTCTGGCACTTAAAGGTGGAAAAGACAGGGCAATCGGCCAGCATATGGAATTACAGCTCAATGCATTTTACAGCTCAGTGGACAACAATGGGTTTGCATGCAATACTGACAAAATTGATTCAACCAATGTAATTGTATGGCAGTTTAGAGTTTTATGTTCAAATGACAGTATGAAGAGAAGTTAAAATGGAATACATTTTTGAATGTCACCACATTTCGTAACCAATTGCTGAACTGTAGCCAATGAATGGATTGGAAATACTGTATGCCTCTATCATTAAATGTAGAATCCAATCTGTGAGTTTCCAGAATGTATTTTTAATAGACACAGTCACCCTAATGTAAAAATTCAGGGCTACCTACTGTGAGCAACACTGTGGTGAATCTTGTCTCACCACCCTCTTTGTCACCATATTTTTACTTCCAACATAATTAAAAAGACATGAACTGTTTTGAATGTGCATACTGTTAAATACAAAGCTTTTAAAAATATGTATTGTTATGGATTTTTTATAAGCAAAATCACCAATGTTTTGTAGCACTACATATTGAGATTAATAAAGGAAAAAGCTATGGATTGGGAACTCAAATCCACATTGTCCATCTGTGGGCATGGAATGGGATGAGATAATTTAATTATTCTCAAAGAAACTTAGCGCAGACAACCCACTTTCAGCGTTAAATGACTGCATCTCTCAAGGGCAAAACACGTATCTCACGCACTCAAGTCCCGCATAGCTGGGAGTGCAAAACAAACACCTAAGTTCCTCAAGCCGGGATCGGCCTCTTTGTGAAGAGGGGAGAGGTAAAAGATGACAGTGGTGACAGAATTTTAACTGAAAAACAAATCAAAGTTTACAAGGGGTACCAAACTGCACACACAAAATCGTGAACACTATCATTCCCAGATATAACATTAAAAAGTAGAAAAGAGTTTTACAGCTATGACACTACCATCAGCAATATGTACACTATTAATGACTAAGATGAGATGCTCAAAAAAGGGAATTTGAACTAAAAATAGTATCTATAAGTATAGCAGAGATGAAAAGCTGCAGAATCAGCCTTCTGTTCATTTACTTCAAGAGACTTGGTACAGCAAACGATCAACAGCGGAATTGGGTTCTGAGTAAGCAACGATGAGAGATATAGCAGCCCTTTGTTTTGTTAGCTTTGTAGTGGCAACTCTAGGTAAACTGCTGTCATCTGTATAATTTAATATTTCAACAGTTTTTTCCCCCCCCCCCAAGTTCCTTTAACTACTAAAAAGTTGTGAACTCATTCTTGACTTCCCCTGGTAAGTTCAGGTTTATTCTACATTTTTGACAACATGGAGGAATGGCACAACCTGATGGTACCCACAAGGAAAGAACAGGAAAGCTAGTCCTTACAATATGTTCATTTCCTTGTGCTTAGCATGCTTATCTATGTATTTCAATGTTCTACTGATGACACATGTGATCCACAAATCAACACAATCACACATCTTTCGTAACGTACTGGTAATCACAAGAGCAGAATGTGTCATAGTTATACAATTAGCAATTTAAACAGAAATTATCAACATGAATTAAAAATGTATCTAAGTTCTAAATAATAACAAATTTAACGTTAGATTTTATGTAAAAAAATTGTTTTTAATTCTGCTGAATCTATGTTTACTCACAATTTTTGTTCACAGTGCAGTCATTTAATTTAGCAATTTGCTTTGAGTTTTATATAGACAGTTAATTTTCCTATTTACCTATCCTCAACACTTTCCCTGTTGGCAGTAAAATTTCCTCGACAAAGGGGTGGATGAAAAAATTAATGAACCAGTTTATTATTTATATGCAAACAAACAATGTGTTAAGCATGTCTTACAATCAGCAATTATATTTTGACATAATAACAGCTGCCCATTCCAGTTTAATACTTAGGATATGCAGTACATTTATCTTGTTCTTCCAAGGGAAATGATAACATTAATGTATGGTCTGGGTTTTCTGATCATTTCCACAGATCAGATTAAATAAATAAGTATGTAATGGCATGTACACGGTCAGGGGATGTTCCAAATAACATTTTCCCCAGCCTTAGTCATGCTCAGAAAATACAATAATATTTTTTTACAATAGAAGCAATTCATTAAGTATTAAAATGGACCTTAACCGGGTCAGATAAGGGAAGAGCTCCTCCTTTTCAAATCTCTCTCCTTTTGCTCACATCCATAGCTATTTATAAGCATCCACAAACGTAATATCAAAATGCTTATATATGCACCAACTGGGGTTAAAATGTATTACCATTTGCATTGTCTGACAGATTTCCTAGCTTTCACTTGATGAAACCTTCCTGTGCCCATCCTACAAGTATGCACTTGTATTTGTATTGCATTTGACAGACTCTCGGGAAAGTGTGACAATCTTAAGCAAATGAAGCGTCTGCACCTGAGACAAAGTTAATGCATGTCTTTATATATCTATTTTTTATTTGTGCATTTGCTGAGTTATAACTGAAGCAGAGAGGATCTATTTAATAAAGTGTCAGTTCTTTAATGTCCACGATAATGCATTTTGTCCATCTTGATAACTCCAGATATCAATCACGATAAACCTAAGGAGGCACTGGAATTACTAAATAAAGAATTTCAAATGATCTTGGTCAAAACCAGAAGCCTGCAGCAGAGGGAGAATACCATATCACCATATTACTATATAATTTCTATTCTGAAATTCAGAAAAGTAAATAAATGTCTGTAATTACTCTTTGCGATCCCTAACATGAAAAGGGAACTCACAAGTTGATTGAGGCCAAAACAATGAAGAATTAATAAAGAGCAATAAAAATTTAACAAGTAAAATTACACAATATAAAAATGTATTCAATAAAGCCACAATCATCCAGAAATAAAGTATGTATTAAAATATTCATGTTGAACTCCAAATGTGCAATATTCAAGGATCTTTCTCGTAATTTGCATTTACAAAGTCCATCATACTAGGTTTTCTGCCAGATTGAATTTTTCAAAGGTAAATTCAGTTTGCATCTGATAAATGAATGTTGCTATTCATTTTATTCTGCCTTTGTGCTGTTAAATAGGATCTGAAAATTATATCAATATTGGGTGCCGCAGTCACATGTAAATGCTAAGTTTCTGACAGACCCTGGATTTGGAATGCCTGATCACATAAAGTACATTCACACTCATGCTGGCAGGCATGCTTTCGACGAGATATCCTCTCAGCCACTCTCCCCTCTCATACTTTACATTCACTCATCAATGCCCATTGTGCCCCTCATAAGGTATTAAATGACCTTTCAAGTTCTGCAAATTAATTCCTAATTGCAAATTAAAGGCCCTTCATTGACGTTCTATTTAACATGTTTGATGAATTTAACTGTTGGTGTAATGCTGTGATATGACTTCACATTTTTAAAAAAATAATAATAATAAAAAAGAGCCAATGGAAAGTATTGTGAATATCTTGGGTGTACTTTTAAAAATACAATAGTCCTAAAAATACAAATTTTCTTTCTGCCACATTGCTTTATATATTTGAGTGTAAGTATACATTAACATAAGGTGCCACTGACAACTGTTGATTGGCAATATGAGGTCCTGAGAGCCTGTGTGCCTAAAAACATATGATATTTGTCTCCAAGCAACCATCTGAGCATATGGCCGTCTCTTTGAAAGGCGGCAGAGAGGTTACAGTGAGAAAGAGTTCCAGGATAACTTTCACACTACGCATTCACACTATGCAGAAATGTGGGCTTCATGCACTGCACCAGGTTCAGCAGAAACAGTAGGTGAGGGGGTACCGTTACTCAATCGTCTGTTTTGTTAAAATATGATCATGGACTTCAGTCTGGTCCTCAGATATAATCTGACATCTGAGTTTCTGCTGGAGTACCAGTAAATACAGGTGTTAAGTGCAAATTACGCGTGAAGGTAATATACTGGTTTTATCTCATGTCACCATATATCAAGAGAATCTCTGGGTGACCCTCTCCATAATGTCCTGTCACTGCTATTAACCTATTAGTCCATTGTCTGGCCATTACAGTTTTTTTAGCTTATATATTGTGACCTGCTGGACTAGACTGATGTGAACAAATGATTGCTCTGTGAAGTATGGGGGATTAATTGTCAAATTGTATTCAGGTAAGCTATTTGGAATTGTATATACAGTTGCATACAAAATAACTGGGACAGTGACACACTTGTTGTTGTTTTGTCTCTGTACTCCAGCATATTGTATTTGAAATAAAATAATGACTGAAGTGCACACTGTGTAGGAATTACAGCCCTTTTTATACATTGTCCCCCATTTTAGGGGAGCAAAAGTACTTGTACAAATGAGCATAATCTGAAATAAGGTTGTCATATTTAGTATTTGGTTGCAAATCTTTTGCATTCGATGACTGCCTGAAGCCTGCAACCCTGCCATCCAATGAGTTTTGAGGCATTTGGTTGGACCTGTGGAGATATGATGTTTCTGTGCAATTGAGAATTGATCCTGCTTTTGCCGTCAGCATTTACATCATCAATGAAGAAAAGTGAGCCAGTTCCAGTGGGAGCCATACGTGCCCATGCCATAACACTGCCTCCACCATGTTTCACAGATGAGGAGGGTACTTTTTTTTATGTACTTTTTAGCTAACTCTAACCAGTCCTTTCTGTTCTTGAGGCTTGCAGTGTAGTCTTATCTTTACAGTAGTCTTTGGCACATTTATGGCTACTTCCTGGAGAGTGATCTTGATATGTTCGATAGCTGAAAAGGGTTTTTTCTTCACAATTGAAAGTAAGTCCACTGCAGTGGTCTACCATGATCCACCAGATAATTTGCTATTGCTGAGTGCGGTCTTGCTTCCTAACAGTGTATCAAACAATTGGTTTTGACACACCCAATGTTTTGACTATGTCTCTGATCTATTTCTTCAGATTTTTCAGCCTCAGGATGGCCTTCTTTACTGGCATTGACACTTATTTGATCCGCATGTTGAGAGACAACAGCAACAACACACTCCAAATTCCACATTAACTCTAGACCTTCATATATTTATACATGAAGCATGTATGTAAAACAAAAAATTTTATTTTGCTGTGATACATAGATATGCAGATGCTGGATGGATATTGTTACAGTAGCATAATCTGTGTGGATCCTCTACAGTAATTATACCCAGGGCTTCTGGTATTGCACTTGAATGTGATTGTGCTGGACCTGCTCTTATGGTTGGCAGATTCCATTAAAATACTAATGTACCATTTGTTTTGCACCAACCCTTGCCCCCAAATGATCAATCCAGCTTCGGATCAACCCACGGAGTGCTGAAAACAAGTATAAAAATAACAACTTAATTTAACATGCTTTTGTCACTTCAACACAAACAGTCGCTGAGCTAACAAACTGTTTATATATTGTGCTGACTTTTTGCACTGTGACAATTTGGCCCATTATCTGAATATATGCTAATCTATGCGACTTTCCCAGCACAGAAACTGAATTATGAATTAATAAATAACGGCCAGTACAGCAAAATATTCCACATGAGGAATGTCATTCACAAAATGGAATATGTACAATAACACTGTTATTAATGAAACCAGGTTTGTGCCACAGAAATACATGTTTTAGTTTTGAAGATTATTTTCTGTCATTCTTTTTCAATGAAGAAATAATGCATACCGAGCAACAGTCAAGCCTAAAACAAGGATTTAAGATTGTAGTCCGCAATTTCATTTTCATCAGATCGCATGCACTTCACCACCTGAGTGAAGAAAGAATGGGATGCTGACATTGACTCGAAAAGGTCAACGATGAAAAGAACATATTTATCACAGTGTGCATTGTGACACTGATGATAGAGAGGCCTTTATTTTTAAACCGGCTGACAGAACCTGACTTGACAGGGTGGGAGAGAGCTGCCTTCTGGGAATGTGTGCCGGAGATTGCTTTACTAAAGTCAATCAGCAAGTTTCACATGTAAATCACACATTGACACAGAAATGTGTTCACCTGTCAGCTGTCAGTCACGTTCAGTGTGTCCCATCCTGTCACTTCTGCATGAGTAACAGGACTCCACAGTCATTGTTTACAAATGGCCAGCATCATAGAACACATGAAGAGAAATAAGAAATATATGGCTTTTAGCTGGATATGGTGAATGTGGAGTGGGCTGAAATGTTAGTAAAAGTATCAATCTCAGTGGAAGCTATATAGATAATTACTTTTCAGTTGGTTAGTTGAGAGCACAGTGGTCTTCATGTGTTGTGATTTTAATGACTACATTGGCTTTTGTTTTACTGTAATCAATGGTATTCATTTTGTATCCAACACACGTCTTAATTAAATGATTTTCATTACTTGTTTCGATAAATCATTTCATGAAAACAAGACACAAATTCATTATTGCATTTTTCTAAATCAGATTGTACGTCTGCAACTAAGCATTTGCAATGTGGTGTTCTTTGATTTGTAGAAGCTTTCTATACATAGTTATGAAAAAGAACAAATAAAAACAACAACAACATTTGACCTTAAAGTCAATGATGTAATGTTTTCTGACATGCCTGTCAATACCGTCAGATAGAATTTTATTTCTCAAAGTGTCTCTCTAATGTGCACTGGGCCGAAGGCTACACTGGTCATTTTCCCCGGTGTAAAAAGTACTGTCAGCTGGAGCAGTCCTTCAAGACTTAGTACTGAAAGTTCTACAAGACTGCCAGCTGTCAATTTGACACTTACATTTTCTTTTTGTGCTTTTTTTCCACTTCATAGAAAATAAGTGAAATGTTCAGAGTGATCAAATGATAAACAATAAGAAAGCAAAGGGATCTTCTACTAGTTCACAGTTGCATACATAATGGACAACATTTCATGAAATAGTATGATTATTATTCATTATTATCATTATATATACATATATATACAGATCCTTTCCAAAAAATTAGAATATCATGGAAAAGTTTTTTTTTCTCCATAATTCCATTCAAAAAGTGAAACTTTCATAGATTATAGATTCATTACACACAAAGTGAAATATTTCTAGCCTTCATTTGTTTCATTTTTCATAATTTTGGCTTACAGCTCCAGAAAACCCCCAAAACAGTATTTCAAGAAATTAGAATAGTGTGTGGAAAATCAGCATTTACTTCAATGGAATTATGGAAAAAAAAAATACTTTTCCATGATATTCATATTTTTTGGAAAGGATCTGTATATACACATACAGTGCCCTCCACTATTATTGGCACCCCTGGTAAAGATGAGTAAAAAGGTTTTTTTTAAAATTCACCATTTGGTGAATTAGCTTAATCTCACACTGAAAAAATGAGAAAAAATCCAACCTTCAATTGAAGTAAATTTATTATGAGAAAAAAAAAATCCCTCATTAAGAAATAATTATTTTTAACAAAACCACGTGTGGCACAATTTATTGGCACCCCTGCATTTATATTTTTGTAATTAATATTTGGTCACATATACTTTGCATGCCATGACTTCCTGATGTCTGTGACAAAACTCTTGATATCTTATTTTCTGGTACTCTTACAAGCGATACTATAATGCCTCTGCATTTGAATGGATCTCTGTGGGAATTGGGGGGTGGGACTAGATTTAGCTGTAAATTATGCTGGAACAGTATGGAATACATGGTTGGTAAAATGGTTATAAGTCATCAAGGGTCTGAGGTATCAAACTAGCCTCAAACCATCACTCTGCTGCCATATATGCAGTAGATATGGGTGATCACTTTAAGGATTGTTTCTCCTGACAAATTTTCCTATTGAACTCTATGGCAAAATAAGTCAGGAGAAGAAAACCTTCAAGTTATCCATCCATATCTACTGTATTTCTGGCAGTAGAGTGATGGTTTAAGGCTTGTTTGATATGTCAGACCCTTCATGATTTAGAGCCATTTAGCCAACCATGTGTTCCATACTGTTCCAGTGTAATTTACAGCTAAATCTAGTCCCACCCCCCAATTCCCATAGAAATCCATTCAATTTTGTATAACTCTTTTTATTCATCGTTACCAGGGGTGCGAATAATAGTGGAGGGCACTTTATATATATATATATATATATATATATAGTTGTTGATGTTGCTGTTAGTAGTAGTATTTATTGCATCATTATTGACATAATATTCTTCTTAATCATATTATTCTGTAATAATAATAATAAAATAATTTTAATACATGGGTTCCAACTGAAATGTCATTAGAATATAACACTAATTACAATAATATTAACAATAAATAACAATGACAATTAAGAGTTGGCATGCTAATACATTTGTTAGGCCTGTGTATAGTAAAGATTAATAGAGGAGGCAGAAAAGAGGCTGCTCATCCTGTTGGTAATTCTATTCAACAGAATAATATTGTATTATTGTATAATATTATCTTGTCTTGCATTATACTAGCTGACTGGACAAGTGATAATGCTAAAGGTATGTGGCTTTTAAGGCACAAAGCACTCACTTTGTGGAATATAGCTGTAAAGTGTAGCCTCTACAGCACATTCCCAAATGTTAGGCACATAGATTGGAAAGTGTATTTGTTTAAAGGCTTTTACAAGTCTAGATAGTTGTTTCACTATACGTGTAACTGTAATATGCTCATTTCCTGAAGTAAACTAATATCATAATAGACAAACTCTCAGTTTGAAGGCAATATGAAAGCTAACGTTATTTTAAAATGTGCCTACGATCATTAGTTCAAGTATCAAAGTACGCCCTATTCACATTATGAACTCATCAAGATTCCCAAGCATCAAACAGGAGGGGAGGTGGAGTCTGTACACAGTGTGGCTCTGTCAGCTGACGTAAACATAGCAACAGGTTATAACAGTTGATTCAGAAAACCAATAGCTAAGGTTAAATATACAGTATGTGGATACAAAGTGTTTTTTTTATTTTTTATCCAGTGAATATCTTAGTTGCACCATGTTACATCTAGTATTTTTGTGGTTCAGGGTGGAGTATTTATTAAGTTTGGAAATATTAATGTAACGTATGTAGATTCGAGTGAATGACACAAGCTGCAATAGCGCTTCATGATCCTGGTAGTAAATAAAATGCACGGTATGTACCGTAATACAACGGTATGGCAATTTGCAATTTAAAATCCTGTTTTATAAATGCACAATGCCCGTCTGTTGTGATATTGTTAAATTAGTTTTGGTTTCGTCTACTTCCAAAATCTTTGAATCTGTTTTGAAAAATATTGGACCCTGAATCCAATAAAGCTAGTTTGGTTTAAATTGGACATAACACAGAGGAGACATACCTAACTTTTTGTTGATGCAATGGTTCAAACACGACCTTTGGCCATTTTAGGAGCGTTTGGCCATTTTGACCTTTTGCGATTATAATATCGCAATGGCCAAAATTGTAATTGGGAATAATATACAATTAATTTTGCAGCTCTAGCAGTGACTCTTGTATACATTGTCTATGGTGTTTCAGTGGTATAAGATGGCAGACTACACATCCACAACAACTGGCAGGAAGGTCAGTGGTTTGTGGATTGTCTTCAGTTTTCTATGTTCCTCTTTCTCTAAGTGACTATCAGTCCTCCCTCTGTCAAGTTTATTTGGGGCTCACCTAAACAACCTCACCTCACTATGGTTTGGAATTGCTTTTGACATTAAACTTGCTCTTACAATTGTTGACTCCCTGGATGAGAGGCTGGAGTGGTCATTCTGAAGCCTAGCCTAAGTGCACTGATGTCTCCTCTGACTAAAATACCGCCAACAAGCTTGGCAATTTAACCTTGAGAGGAGAGATAAATGCTACCAGTGAATCTAAATGAGAAAATGGCAAACACTAAGAGGCTTTCATGCGCGCTTTCATATATTTAAAGGCTTCATATATTTAACGCAGACAGGTACAGCCTTTTGGCATTTATACCAGCTCTGCGTTGTTTGCAAGTCTACCATCATCATGCTTGACATACAAATCATTTCCCCTCAGAGCTGGAGAATAAAACCAATTTTCTTTACTCAGAAAACACATTACAAATTGACACAAAGTTTTTTCAAAACAGTTGAACTATGACATCAAAAACTAAAACATTAGTTTTTTTGAAAACAATTACTCGCATGTGAGATCTATGCGTGAAACTTTAGACCACATTTTAGTTGAGGAGTTCGACTGATGCAAGATAATTTGGTTGAAATGCACTACATTGTAAAAGTATATGGACACCTGCTCACCCAACATCTCACTCCAAAATCATGGGCATTAATATGGAGTCGTCGTCCCCCTCCCCCCCTTTGCTGCTATAACAGCCTCCACTCTTTTGGGAATTTCCGCTAGATGTTGGAACATTGCTGCATGGATTTGCTTCCATTCAGCCAGAAGAACATTAGTGAGGTCGGGCACTGATTTAGGGTAATAAGGCCAGACTTGTAGTCGGCTTTCCAATTAATCTCAAAGGTGTTAGATGGGATTGAGGTCAGGGCTCTGTGCAGGCCAGTCAAGTTCATCCACATCATCTGATCTCAACAAGCCATTTCTGCATGGACCTCACTTTTTTTTGCATGGAGGCATTGTCATTCTGAAACAGGAAAGGGCCTTCCACAAACTGTTGCCACAAAATTGGAAGCACAGAATCATCTAGAATGTCATTGTATGCTGTAGTGTTAATATTTACCTTCAGTAGAGCTAAGGGGCCTAGCCTGAATCATGAAAGACAACCCCAGCCCAAGGGGTGTCTGGATACTCTTGGCTATATAGTTTATGATCCTAAAAGGTGGTCTTCATCGGAGCCTTACTGCCCTGTGTGATGCTGCAGAGCATCAGTTAACACAGAGGCCAGTGGGGGTGGCGGGGTAGCTGAGTGCTAAATGATTAAAAGTGAGAAAAGCATTAGTCTGAATCAGATGATGCTCGGACGGTGCACGACCAGCGCTTTAAACCTGCTTCCTAAGTCATCTGACAAGCACCTCAAACAAAGTCAATCACTCCAGGGGAAGCGGTCAATACAAAAAACCTTTGGTTACAAGAGAAGCGTACCAAACTTAACCACCAACTCCCATAGCCACTCAGCATTACGGAGATGGATTGTGGGTAATGGCCCTGCAATGGATTGCTTTCCTGGCTGGGGAAAGACTTGCAGCACTATGTTGCAGTGCTTAAATCAGCACCAATCATGAGAATCTTTTGTCCTAGGAGCCATCTCATTACCGCAGCTTTACTAATGAAAATTCAAACACCAGCACAACGTGGTGGTACAGCTTCAAAACATCACATAAAAAAGTTTTTTCATTGTTGTTGTTTTTTGTTAATGGCACTACAAACAGTATGTTCTTGTGATTAACCTCCTGCTTTATTTTCTTTGGGAATTGAGCCTGTTTGCTGAGATGTATCCTGATTGGGCAATGATGTCAGGAACATGAGGAACGCATTGAGGAGATCCCACAGAGAAGGCTGTAGACATGCATAGTGATAATCGTCAAGGACAAACAAGCACCATCTCTCTGCCTCCCCCATCTGCTTCCAACCATGCTGTTTATAAAGGATCTAATAGTCTGAACTATTGTTTCCCTCTATTCACTCCCAATTTTCCCTCCATCTGTCTCATGTATTTCTTCTCCTGCATTTCAATTACAACATTTGACCCTTTGAGCTCCACCCTGTCAATCCCAAAGCCCCCTGAAATTGGATAAACCTACCCTTAATGATGATCACCAACATCTTCTAGAACAGGGAATTTGCTTTTCAGTGAAAATATTTTTAATGAAAATCATGGAACAGTGGTACTTGTGAAAATTACTAGACAACAGAAACACAGTTAATAACAATATTAGACAGAACACAAACACAATTAAAGTGGAATACAGCCATGATATATATATATATATCATGGCTGTATTCCACTTTAATTCACTTAATTTGATTAAAGTTTGATTAATTGCATGATTATATTGAATGTCTTTGTTTGAAATGTTTGTGTGTTGTGGGTCTGCCCCACTGTCTATGTCTTTTTTGTTTGTTGCTGGGGCTACAACTGAAGTTCCCTAACAGGAAAATAAAGGTTATTCTATTCTATATATATATATATATATATATATATATATTATATATTTATATATATACATACTGTATATGTGACCAGGTCCATACTTCGGATACGTGTTTCAAAAAAAAAAATCTTCAGTTTTTCATCTCATCTTAAAGTACAGAATCAGAGCTACCAAATGAGTTATCACTTGATAAGATAGTTGGATAAATTTCTTTGGAGTATGTCACCTGCTCTTTCATAATCGGTCACACTGACCCCCAATTCATTTTTTTTAGCTTTATATACTTCCATAAAGCTACTCCAAATATCAAGCGAGTTACGTCCCATTACATTTTGAGTGCCACCAAACCATGTTTTAAAAAATAAAAAAAAAATGCCTTCAGTTACGTTTGTAGCCACAAAAGACTATGTTGTGTTGCTATGTGTGACTGGAGACAAAACAAAAGAGATGTTTTTCTTTGAATTATCTTTCATATTTTGAGTGTAATGTCATGCTGATAAATGACAAAATTATATATATTTTTTTATTTACTTTTTTAATTTGTATTATTATTATTAGAGATCCATTTGTGTGTTTAGTGAAACCATGACTGAAGGCTTCCCAAATATGTGATCGGTACTAGGTAACATGGTCCACAAGTAGCACTGGGTAATTTTTCTGTTTTATGGTTTATGAAAGCACAAATCCTGAGCTTTCAAATGATGTCTCATACACTGCAATATGCAAATTTTGAAGGAGATATGCTTCTTTGAATGTTGGTACAACTTAAAACACTTTCCTGAGAAAACGGCTCTCAAAGATTTGCAATGATTCACACCTCAGGCTGGCAAACTTAATGGGCATGAACAGTAGCTGGTTAACCCCACCCCCCCCCCACCCCCCACCACCCCCCCCCCCCCCCCCCCCCCCCCCCCTAGGGTATCTGTCACTGGCTGTCTGCTGTAGCTAAGGCAGAATCCAACCACAATTGCAACCACAATTGTCCCAACCACAACTGCAATCCCAGACTTAATTAGGAACTTTTCATAGTTAGAGGGATCATTTACCCTCTTAAGCCACATTATGTCAGAAATAACCACAAAGAATAAAAGTACCATGTTCACATTGTGCTATATTACAAACAATGACATAAACAAGTAGCAAACATTTTTGTACTGATCAAAATAAAGGCTGAGGTGAATCAATAGGCTCCTAATTGGTGAAAGTGTGGACACATGTCATGGCCACTAAACCATTTGGTAGATAATGAAGAATTCAAAGATAATGCAACTGGCAACATTAAAATAAAACATTAACATGAACTATAATGGTGTATTTAAAGTCCAGAGTCTAGTTTAAAGTGTGCAATAGCAGGGCCCTGCTCTGGTCAGATGGGAATTACACAAGTGTTCAATGTTCAGATCTTATGTCCAATGCATCTGGGGAGATGAAGTCGAAGTGAATCTACAAACAGAGAGTCTTGTTCTGAGCTGTTGTGGAGTTTGAATACCATGAGCAAACCTGGGTGGTATTTCACAAAGCAGAAACTATCCAGCTAACTAATCCTGCTATGTGAAATACACCCACGCCTTTGTAGCCAAGCTAGCTGACAGTGGTTATGTATGATACATTATTTGGACATGCGGTTAGCTAGATAGGTGACTGTTAACTGCAAAGGCTTGGTTTGCGTTAAACAAAGATAGACTGATGCTATATCAAAACAAACATGCTTGCAAATTATATATTGTTTGGACACGCAGCTAGCTAGATGGCTAACTGTTAGCTTAAGTCAGTAAAGGCTTTGTTTGTGCTGAACAAAGGCTTTGCTTGAATCAATGCCTATTGAGTATGCTAGCTAAGTAGTATGGATGAGAAAGTTTTAAGTAGGCAAATGTTCTCTAAATATATTGCACTTTAAATCCCTGGAAGCTATACTTATTTCCAGGTTTTCACTGATAATAATATCGAGGATTCTTTTTGCGTACATATGAATACGGGTGGAATGAAGTGGAAGGAGATTTGGAGAGATACAAACTGCTTTTTTTCTCTCTGATCTGCCAGCTTTGGCTGTTTTTATCACTTATTTCCTGTCACAAGGCATAGATGGATCAACCTGCAACCTACTACACAACAGTACGCCAGTGATGTGTGATACTATTTTCAGTGGGATATTCCACTAAAGAACTGCCCCTCTTGTAGTCATTGCTCTTTCTCGTAATTCCTGAATCACATAAATTATTTGGGGACATAAAAAAGAGAAACATGGATAGAAATTTTCTGTTAAATATGTTGAAATGAGAATTCATGCTTGAATTGCAGAACCACACTGACCCATGATTGATCTGTAAGAGTTTTCAACACAATTTGCCTAATAGAATGCTTTCAAATGCTTTTCAAATCATTGACAGACACAAGTACAGTGCACAAAAGACGCATCGAAAATGTTATATGCAGCTAAATTTATGTGCCTGGCATACAACTATTTAACTTACCTACTTGAATACAGTATTTTTTATCTCCAGCACAATTGGATGGTAATGTAAGTGAAAATATGTGGCAGTTACCTTATTGCTACGGACCACACTCTGTGTCCCAGAAGACTTGCTAGGTCAGTTTTTACATTTACATTTCAGACATTTAGCTTACACATTTACTCTGTCCATCATTGAAAATAGATATTTGTATAACTACAAGCTTGATAAAAAGCAGCATCTCCCAAGCCATTGTAACTTTGGTGCTTGAATCCAAGCATGGGTTTTCGTGATGCTTCATCTGGACCTGACAGAAGTCATTTTTAAACTTAAGAAATTCCATTTGCACAGTCTGCCCAATGTGAAGAGAAAAGCTTCGGACTGGAAACTGCTCTGCAACAATTTTTTTTTCCTGAAATAAAAAATCCAAAAACACAAAGGCATATTGAAATGGCAATACATCACTGAGAGATGTGTCAGATTTATGCCTTAACTCAGCAATATAATGTGCCCACGTTCCAGCTGGAAAATCTGCTTTTTCAAGTCCAGGTTTGCTGTTGTGACATCTAACAGACGGGGGGAAGTGCTCCAGATCCCCCTTCATTCTGTAAGTGAAGAACAGCAGCTCCTTTGCTTTCACTGCAGAAACAATATTCCATTGATGTTGTAGCCTAATGCTGCTGTGAAAGGTTCAGCATATTGTGTTGTCATATTAGTTACAAAAGATAAGCCCGGCACACAATGAATCTTGCGTATGCAGTGGGTAGAGTCTTTATTCTGCATCTGCTGTGGAAATGAGCCAGTTGAACATACAGGGTAATGCAGGGTGTAGGTTTCATTCTATTGATGTATACCCATTGTTAGTTACTTGCTTTACAAGTTCCCTATAAGCTCTTTATAAAAGCTAATGAACTGCATGTAAACCATTCTAAAAGTGTATTAACCATCTGCAAGCTGTTTATAAACCATTAATCACATGCTTTTACTAATGTATAAATACAATAACAATATACATATATGGATGTCAAAACTATTTACTTATGGTTTATTAAACAGACCTATAAATAATCAGTGACCCATTTGTTCCTTGCACTGACATTTTCGATCATTAAAGGGGGGACCAAATAGCCATTTCTCATTTACCTGGGATGACTTGCTTTCCCAAAAAGGAAGTCAAGTAAAATGATGTAGGGATGTATTTTCATGGGTGAAATCATGTGCTGTATATACTTAATGGTTATTCATAAAGACTCATTAAGTGACAGGGGTCATTACATGACTTTTCAGCATTAATTATGTTTTTTCTCTGCGTTTCTCTTTCATCGGGACAAGCTTCGAGATTGAGTCAGCTGCATGCGTCTTTATAAAATACATTTGCCCTCTAGCTACACATATAAGTGATAAATAAAAAAAGCCTTCAAGTAAAATAAGCAAAAAATGTGAACCTATCATGCATAGAATTGTTTTTCAAATTCCCCTGAAGATCACCTTATCTCTTGCCCCTACACTTAAAACAATGAGTTGCAATAAACAGCCTTGAGTGGACAGATTCTATTTCCTTTCAAAAACTGCATCATTGCATCAACTGCATCATATCAAACATAGACATCATTTACACAATGTATTTATTAGTATGCACTTGATCGGTGTGCCATGCCATGTCTTATGAGTTATGTACCTTTTCATTCACTTTTTCCCATTGTTATATTAATCATAAAAGAGCTGTCACGATTAATAACTGACTAATCTAAGCATTTTTTGAGTGTAGTTAGGCCATTCTGAGGATGCAAACTCAGACAGGTGCAAGTGTTAGAAAGGCATATCTGAACCATTTCAGGTGTTTTAATAGTACTAACACGGGCAGTGTAAGACGCAAGGGACCATAACTCTTTACTAAGCTTTATTTCCCCATTTTTGCTGCCATTGCCCCAGCTCTCTGTATGAACCTCCATTATGCCCTTAGTGCATTATTAGATAAAATTCCAAATGTTTCTTCCAATCAATTTCTCATTACAGATAAAGGTGGTTTGTTGGTGTCTCAACAAAATGATTCACACCATGGATTCAAGAAGGTGTTGGAAATATTACTTTGGGATTTTGGTCCATGCTGACTCGATAGCATCACACATTTCCTGCAGATAATTCGGCCACAAATTAATTCCGCGAACCTCCCATTCCACCTCATTCCAAAAGTGCTCTATTGGATTTGATTGAGATCTGGAGACTGTGCAGGCCATTGGAGTAAACTGTAATGTAAGCTGAAGTTACTGTCAGGTTCATGGAACCAGCTTGAGATGATGCATGCTTTGTGACACGGTGCATTATCCTGTGGCCATAAAGGGATGCACATGGTCAACAACAATGTTTAGGTATTAAGGGGCCTGATGTGTGCCAAGAAAACATTCCACACGCCAGTATAGCACCACCACCAGCCTGCACCCTTGACACAAGGTAGGATGGATACATGGATTCACACTGTTTAGGCCAAATTCTGACCCTACTATCTGCATGTCACATCAGAAATCGAGATTTGTCCGTTTTGGTGATCACATGCCCACTGTAGCCTCATCTTCCTGCCCTTAGCTCGACGCATTGTGAATTGAGAGATGCCCTTCTGCACAGTACTATTGTAAATGGCTGTTACGTTAGCGTTTGTGGCCTTTCTGTTAGCTTGAACGAGTCTGCCTGTTTTCCTCTGACCTCTCTCATTAGCAAGGTTTATTTTTACCCACAGAGTTCCCGCTCACTGGATGTTTTTTGTTTATCGCACCATTTTAGTTGCACAATCATTTGCCATTGCTGCACATGGGATGTATTTGTTAACTCATTCAGTGCCGTGGGCGACATAGGTCGACCAAGATACGAATGGTCTAATGTGCCAAGGGCGACTAAAGTCAACCACAGCCGTCTTTACTCTGTCATGGTTTGTGACCTTTTTCCCTTGCGGTCGTGTTCCTCGGTCGCCATAAGTGGGCGCTGCTTCGTTGGTTGAGTTTTGGCTCCGTTCCTTCTTCTCGCGAAGAAGTCATCAACATTTCACAGCTGTACATTGTTGCCGGTGAGCTTTATAAGCCTTCCGTTTCCTTCATTCGGGGCTTCGATATTGATTGTTGATTGTGATTGTTTGTTGTTTGTGCTGTGGTGTGTTGTATGGCATTATTTGTGCTGTGGTGTGTTGTATGGCATTATTTGTGCTGTTTTGTGTGCGGTTTATTTTTGCCCTTTTAAAGTTTTAGTCGTATGATTGATCTAGTGTTTTTAAGGAGACCATTTTGCTCCGTTGTGCTTTTATTGGAGTTTTGCGGTACTGGCCTTTGTGCTTTGAGCTTCAGGTTGAATTCCTGTTTTGTGTGCTCATTTCAGTTGCCGCTTTCTGGTCTGTCCTTTGTTTGTCGTTTTTGCCTAGATCGTTTGCCATTCTCTGTCTCTTTCTCCTCTCTCTGTCTGCTGTCTTTCGTGATAGCAAGAGGAGTTTGTTTATTAAGAGACAGGGTGTTTTATCATACTGACTTTAGGGCTCTATTTATTCTTAGAGGCAGGGCTAGTATTTTCTATTGAGCTTGCGTTAGTCAGATAACCGATAATTCCGGTGCAGTTGTCCTCTCGCCCCTGTGTGCCTTTATCCATGCATGGAGTTTGACGATTTTGTTAGGAACTTTAGTTCTGTTTCGTCTGTCGATGCATGTCTTGTACCTTTTATCCTTATATGGAGTTTGACGATTCTGTTTGGAACTGTAGTTCTGTTTCGTCTGTCGGTGCATGACTTGTGTTTTTATCCATATATGGTTTCCTCTGTCGGTGCATGTCTTCCTGTGGGGAGGATTGGGCGATGTTGTGGACATGTTTGCGTGTGACTGCGAGCCTCATTATAGCCTTGGAACTTTAATTATTGATTCCCTCGCCTCGTTACATTTCCCTTTACTGAGAGGCTAGGGCGTGTGTTTTCTATTTAAGCTAGTCATTCTGCTAGTAAAGTTATGGGACTGCGGTGCTCCGTCGGCTCTCCTGTAAAATGTTTCTCCCTCCTGGGAGATCGGGAGTTTACCCCTTTATTTATGCATGTGACTGCGAGCTTATGAAACTAGCCACGGAACGTTATCTTTGTTCCTTCGCCTTCTCGTTACATTCCTCTTTACCAAGAGGCAGGGCTTTTATTCTCTATACTCGTGTTAGTCAGTTAGCCGATAATTCCGGTGCAGCTGTCCTTTCGTCCCTGTGTGCCTTTTATCCTGATATGGAGTTTGACGATTTTGTTCGGAACTGTAGTTCTGTTTCGTCTGTCGGTGCATGTCTTCCTGTGGGGAAGATTGGGCGATGTTGTGGACATGTTTGCGTTTGACTACTAGTCTCTGATAGTAGCCTTGGAATGTTAGATCCCGTTCTTTTCGCCTCCTGGTAATTGTAATTCGCATTAGTTTTCAGTGTTTGTTGTGTGTTTTGTTTGTGCCATTATGCTACTCGCCCTGTTCTTATGCGTCTCGTTACCGAGACAGGGCATTTGTTATTTCCGGCTCGTTCTCTAGTCACTTAGCTTGTAGAAGTTTGAGAGCCTAGTGCTTTGTTCTATTCGCTTGGCTTGGTTTTCTTAATGAAAGACCTGGCGTTTGCGCTTCTACTTATTGGTGTGTCACAGTGAGCCGGTTAGTAGCTTTGGTACGTATTCCCTGTCCTTGTCTCCTCCCTTATCTGCGGGGTTTCCCGCCTTAGTGGCCTAAGGGCTTAAAGAATCCCCTTGCTGCGTTTGGCTCCTCCTACCTCACACGTCACGCCCCATTACATACTCTGCTACACCAGTAAAGAACTCTGGATTTGAGTCGAGGAAAAATGAAACAATAACCAAGTTACAATTATGTTCTTTTGCTCTTTTTTTTTTTACATGTTTTCTAGGTGGAAATATTTGTTCTATTGATCCCATGTTTTAAAAAAGAACAACAGACCATCTAAAACAACAACGGGGCATGGGAATAACACGTCCCCACCAATTTGTAGCTACCAACACGTTTCTGCGCCAATGACAAAAATATAAAGAAATCGAACACAATCAAGCAGACAAAACTACTGCTATGCTACTGTCTCAGTAATGGGAGAAAATGAACAAGCACACTTGATCATTGTTGTATCTCTCTGCAGTGGGAGTAAATTACACGGTATCAAAACCAAATTGCCATAAGCGAAGCGAAGGCTCCGCTGTAATGCAAAGCGGTTTAAGTTTTGTTTGCCTTACTCCCCTAGCTTTCAGTCGTTCCAAGATAGTCTGGTAAACGTCTGAATCACGGACAGTAGCCTACCATCAATATTGGTAGTTTTATAATATCCCTTTCCTGACTTATATTTAATAATTCTGATTTCCACTTCTGTCCAGTTATTTCCCATATCTCCTCCAGTGACCATCGTTTTGTTGGTTCTGTTTTAATTAGTCCTTCACACCACAGATTTTAGCCTATGTTATTTTTGCCACAGGATAACTGTTTCTGTTTGAAACGGTTGATAAAAAGTAAGTCACATGGACAGCTTATTTGTACATATCTATACAAATGTCCATTGATTATGTTTGTTTATTTTTACATATCCATAGTTATGCTAGAGCTGATTTTTATGGAAAACAGTTTTCACTATTACTCATCACCACTGTAAGAGTCACGTTAACCAGAAGCACTGAAATTATTTATATTTCCATCAATATTATTTGACGTTGTTCTAATAGTGAACTGAACCAGAAGGTGTGCCATTTAGTTTTATCTATCCTCATTAGCAAACAATTATGTTCAAGAGAAAATAAAAATAAAATAATAATATAATTATTATTTTAATAAAATAATGTTTTATTAGAAGTTTGCACGTTGACAGGATCAATCTAAAAAGTTTGAATGTCAGCAGCCATATTGGCTTGGCACTGCTGAGGCTTAGTGTTCCAGAACACTCTGGCATTGAATGAGTTAATTAATAAATAAAAAATTTTTGTTGTAATTTTTTAAAACTGATTTCTTTAGATATTAATTTATATATTATACTACCAAAATACCAATGAAATTAATATTATTTCAAGCATTGAAATTATTATGTTTCTGATATGTTTTCCATCTTTGCAAATATATTCAGAACAAACAAGTCTACTTTTACGATCAATCTTCAAATTACTATAATGGTTTTATACTGCCTGGAAAAAATTCCTATAATATTCTACAATATTCCTCTTTTAATCAGCTATCTGAAGTGTTCAGGGATTTCCAGCACATTTGTTTTTTCCTTTCTTTAAGTTACTGGTGGCAGAACAGTAAATACCTTCATCATGGAATTTTTGCCAATCAGAATTTATTTTTTAACCAATTTTTGCCAATCCCAAAAATTTATGGGGGAAGACCCATGCAAAAAGTGTCTGTTAAAATGTCTTTGCGTCTACTTTCCTCCTCCAATTTATGGCACCAATTAGTGATAATAGAAAGAGTAAATGCCTTTGGTTTTATATCAGAGAGGCAGATCTTGAATCCTTATTGGTTTAATGGAACTGCAGACTACCTCAGAGGCAGGTCTAACCTTATACTCAAGGACCTCCATAATTGCCAACTGCCAATAATAAAAAATGAGGGATTTGACAGTGATAGATCTCCTGACAATTTCGGATTCAGAAGAGCTGCACAGAAGAAACTTAGATGTAATTCCAGACAGAATATTAATTATAATTGCTTTAAGTGTCTTATGTAAAGTAACACTTTAAAGTCACTGTTTAGTTAAGTTAACTAGGCACATTGGTTAGTTTCTTAGTCTGCCACAGTCTCTTCTGCAAACTGCTGATTAGAAATTACGTGACTTTCATGCAGGCAACACTGTATACTTGTACACTTTCTGAGGAAGAAATCCTTGGCTTACTGCATAGCGATCCTTATTATCAATTATTTGCTGATAATCCTGCAATACATTAATCACTGATTTCCTGGTGAAAATTTATAATACAGTATATGCTGGATGACAAAACTGAAACATATGATTCACATTGCATAATAAATCAAACAGCTGTAAAAATCTGCCCGATAATAAATAAATATATATATATATATATATATATACACATACACGCACACACTATGGGCCTGATTAACGCAACAGCATACAATGACATTCTAGACAATGCTGTGCTTCCAACTTTGTGGCAACATTCCTTTTTCAGCATGACAATGCCCCCCGTGCAAAATTCGAGGTCCATATAGAAATGGCTTGTCGAGATTGGTGTGGAAGAACTTGACTGGCCTGCACAGAGCCCTGACCTCAACACCATCAAACACCTTTAGGATCAATTGGAAGCCCACTGCGATCAATTGGAAGCCCACCCGAACTAACTAATGCTCTTCTGACTGAATGGAAGCAAATCCCCACAGCAATGTTCCAACATCTAGTGGAAAGCCTTCCCAGGAGAGTGGAGGCTGTTATAGCAGCAAAGGGGGGGACCAACTCCATATTAATGCCCATGATTTTGGAATGAGATGAGGGATGAGCAGGTGTCCATATACTTTTGGCCATGTAGTATATATAGCAGGATAGTCTAAATCCAGCATAACACACCAGGCAAGATTAGTCAAATGCAGAAAAGTATTTGAATTCAAAACAAATACTATTTGAACCCAGGTCTGATTTGAAATAAAGTCATCATCACCAGACGCTGGGGCATCTTCCCTGATGATGCTCTGCCGGGCCTGTAATTTTTGGGAAGGGGCGTGCCAGCAGTGTTCTCGGAGCGTCAGGACCCAGGACAGCGCCGTCCGCTTCCCTCCAGCTGCAGCTCCCTGGAGAGCACCTCCATAGAATGAACCCACCCACCCGCCCGCGTTCAGTAAAGACCCGCAGCTGTTGCCACTTTGGGGGAAGTGGCTGGAGGGATAAAAGAGGCGCTTCTCAGTCAGTCGAGGGGCGAAGGCCTCTCGGGCGCTGCGTTTGGGCGCTGCGGACTCTTTTGATTCTTTTGACTTCGGTTTTTGTGCCTTTGTCTTCCAGAGACTGAGTGACCACAGCATTTAACTCCACATGGCCAGTAGTGCATATCGGCTGGCGAGACCGAGACTTGCACGTGGAAGCATCACTCAAACAGGCTCCCAAACTTGCATTTGTTTGTGTGCATTTAACTCCTTCAGTGCAATTGAGTATCCTTATGTTACCTTTGCATTTTCCGTAATAAATTGCCTCCAACCGTTTTTCTGCTGGAAATTCCCTGTCTGTCCATCCACGTGCCGCGGCGCCTGTATTGTCACTCCACAGGCGATACCGTACAAAGACAAATGCTATTCCTTATAAGTAAAACTTGACCATACTGTTAGAATCAACAGCCTTGTAGGCTGGCTGTAGGTGTATCCTGGAGTGTAGCTGCTGGATAATTGGAGATATGTGATGTGTTGAGTAGCACTCTGTGTCGGTGTTTCTTGTATTTGCGATTACCTGCTCTGGTCTGTACAGCACTTTGGTCAACGTGAGTTGTTTTTAATGTGCCTTATAAATAAATTTGATTGATTGATTGATTGATTGACTCTGGTAAAGGCACGCAACACAGGAACTGGAGCAGTCGGGCACAGTATGACTCCAAGTACGGCAGTGTTTGGGAAAAGGGGGGCGGGTCTCAATGTCATGTCATGTAATGTTCAGGCTTTCTGCTTAAATTAGCACAAAGCTCCCAGTCATCTAAGGTTTCTTGACAGATATATTTACATTGATATGGCCCAGCTACTGCAACAGCTACAGGCGTATTTAATAAAGGTTACAGGGCATGCATGTAACATCTGTAAAGGCATATAAACTCCTCATCACTGATTAATGAAAATGGGGTCAAAGGGACAGTCAGAAGAGAAGGGTGATGCATAGGTCCAGAAAAACAATTAATCGGAGATACAAGGAACCATGTAGTTTCCATAAGAATAGGCCAGGCAATAAATGGAAAACAAAACCTCGCTCAGTGTGGTTCAATTAAAGTCACGTCAAATGCTGGACTGAGACTAGATGAGACTGCCTGATACCCAGAACAAAAGCAGACGTGTTCCAGGCTGTGAACTATGGTGTGCTGAGCGTGTGCAATCGGTCACCGCTGGTTATCATTCCAGCAGTGCGTTTCATCATGTGAGGATTCCGCCGTGGTAATTTCTCTCTTAATGACATGCATCGCATTGCACAGTGGGAAATATTCTAAAATAACAATGACTCCTATTTGATGAGTCTCTTGCAGTGGAGTACCTGATGGCAAAATGCTCTCCTGCAACAGTGTCTTAGAAGCGATTATTTTTAAAATGATGCCATGTTTTGATGATTCAGTTACGACTAAATTGGAAAACAAGTCAAATAAAATGACAACCAAATATGGCCCTCCACCCCAACCCCTCAAAGAAAAAAACTTCTCAGCCATGAAACCAGAATCTTACTAAGCACCACAGGGAGGACCTTAGAGGATTGAGAAAGAAAAACCAGCATCCCTAGCTGAAGCTTTGGGCTTTTCATTAGCATGTATTAGTAAAGCCAAGCATTCCACACAAATGCCATGTAGGAAGGCTACTACATTCCCCAGCCCTGCTGATGTGTGCATAAGGATGACTGGGTCGGCCATCAGTCACTGCATTACCTGTATTACATTAGTCATTATTTTTTGTCAACATCTCAGCCAGTAAAATTCTAAGAATTTGCCAGGCAGTTTTGGATTATGCTTAACATCAGATCCTACCCTTTTGAATTCGTCCGGGAAAAAAATACACTCATTAGCAAAAGAAAATAATTTTAATAAACTGCCAGTCTGATTCATACAAAACTTAGATTAGTTCAGTATTCAGATGTTTAGCGTGGTAAAACAACATGCTTGCCACGAGCCAATGATATTGCACGGTTTCTGGATTTGCAACATGCAATTGTTTGACTAATATTTTCAATTAAGTAACTCTGGCCGTCCAAAAGCTTCAGTCCTAATACAGCTTTGTGCAAATCCATTGATCTTTATACTGTCTGGACTGTGTGCAATGACCATTACTGTGACACATATTTCTAAAGATTAGTGGATTTCCACAGTGCTTGCTGTAAACTGACGATGCACGGGTAGCTGACTGCCTGCTCAATAACGTCTCTGCAAACAATGTTTGGGTTTTATAAATACAGCCTGCAAAGTGGTGGCACAACATTGATTTTGGTAGTGCAAACTCGGATTAAAGTGAAGAAAAGCATGCATGCACAGTGTATATACAAATTCTATGAATGTGCCACTACCGTTTTATACTACCATTCAACAGTGAGCACATGGGGTGGATATTCAACCTATACTTATCTGCTTTCAAGTCTGTAATTAAGCTGCCAAAGCACAGAAACAATGGATTGTGCAAGCGCACGGGCCTTTAGCAAGCACCGCAGGTCAAGTGCTTCCCTCAAGAACCCAGGAACATTCGATAAACTAACATAATTGCGGCAAATCAGTCACCTCTAATAGTCGGCATGGAAACAAACAATGTGCAATCAATCTCTGCAGAGGCAGCGTGAAGGAGAAATGGATTTCACCAACTTATCAGTCGCCTAAAGTGCAGGAATTCAAGCTGTCCTTCTTCCAGCCAAATCCATTACCATTTCAGTTTAATCTGTACAAATACAGTACAATGCTTTTTATCTTAATTAACAGTGCATTTTTATTATGAAAAAAAACAAAAAAAAAAACACATTCACAAAAAATGCACTGTGCAAGCTTCTCTTACATCCTAATAAACAAGTTTGCATCCTAATAAGGATTTCCATCCCATATATGCATATACCATGTTGGATAGATCACATGGGTTTCGTTTCATATCATCTCAAAGCTCTTCACAGTGAAGGTAGGAAACTAACCATCACCAGTGTGTAGCACCCAACAGCCTACACGGCAGCCATTTTCCTCCACAGTGCACACAGTATGTAACTATTAGTGAAGGACCTTTCGCGTTTTTAATTAGTTAAAGCAGTTGCCTCATAGATAAATCACAAAAATCAATCAAACTCCAAACCTGCTGCTGTAATTATGGTGCCAAACATAAAGAAATGTCCTGAAAGCCACTACATAAAACAAGCGTGTTTCTCTTCTTCATTTCTATTGGTTTAATTTAACATGACTGTTCAAAATATCAGGACACATGAACCAAAGGGTTTCAAAACCACGCGTCAAGTTCTAATATTACCGTCATCCAGTTGGAATATTTCTCAAATAAAATAGAAATGAAAAAGGTTGTTGACAGAACAAAATTGCAAACATATTAATCTTTAGGGATGGTGTTGATATAATTCATTTCATTTTAAAATAATGAGCATTCCAGAGACTGCAGCAAAAATAGTCTTTGTTAAAACATATTTACAGACTGCGATATTTGCACTCATTCATAAAGATTAGAATATGAATAACTACGCTTGGGAAAGTGCATTTCCCCAAAGGCTCAATGTTTTGGCGTATTTTATGTTAAATTATGAACAATTTTTCAGGCTCACTCAAATTATATTGACTTTAACTGAACATTGCCATTTCACCGATGAACAACAGACTAAATCTGAGTGACTACGTTTTCATTGCTATTTTTCTTCTTGACACTGAATGACTACAGGAATGGACACTATAATATGCTATGCCGTGCATACCACACATTTCACTTTACATGCAGGCATTCCACACTTAAGTCAAACAGATTTTCATATTGTTTTAATGAAAACCCTGACTTGGCTGTATATTTATTTAGTTTTGTCTTTCAAAGGGTCACCAAAAAGCAGTGGCGAGACCGAGGTACTCTTTGAGGCGCTACGCCAGAGGGGCATGGTATAGCCACAGTCTGGCCCTAATCATCACCGCACTCTCTGATGCTGAGCAAGCGCAACCCAGTTTCAGGACCTGTAACTGACAGCTGTGGTTAGCGCATCACATGAGAAACCAACTCTCAGGTCTTGCATCACTTATCTGCTTCTTTTAAAAATCCATGTGGAAATCCACGGAAGAGTTCAATCCCAGGTATTCGGTCCTGGAGAGAGATTCTGCTGCCTTCCGCAGAAATCAGCTCTGCTCGTGTTTACAATGTCAGGTATTTTCCCATTCATTTAACATGAGATTAATATTTTAGAGACAATATAACTATAATGCAAAGCATCCCCCCCACCAAAAAAAAATAAGAAAAAAGGTAATATACACCATACAGTACATTCGGCTGTATACATATAAATTAGGCATGTTTCTGGTTATTGTATACTGTGTTTGTATTGTACATATGTGTCATTCTGATGTTAAGTTGCTGTATGCACTGTAAAGCTGCTGTCTTGGCCAGGTCGCCCTTGAAAAAGAGATTTTATCTCAAGGGACTTCCTGGTTAAATAAAGTTTAAAAAAATAAATAAATAAAAAATAAACATTCAGTGGTCACTTTATTTGATACACATGCTCGTTAACGCAAATAGCCTGTCCAAACAGCAAATCATGTGGCTGAAACTCAATAAATAAAGCATACAGACATGGTAAAGAGGTTTACTTGTTGTTTGACCAAACATTAGAATGGTCAAGATACGTAATCGAAGCGACTTTAACCATGGTATGATGGCTGGTGCCAGATGTGGTGGTCCCAACATCTGAGAAACAGCTGCCCTCCTGGGATTTTCAAGCACTGCAGTCTCTAGAGTTTACAGAGAATGACGCAATGAACAAAAAACACCCAGTGAGCGGCAGGTCTGTGGGCGAAAACACTTTGTTAATGAAGGAGGTCATAGGGGAATTGGCAGACTCGTTCAAGCTAAAAGAAAGGTCAGAAATGCTCAAATAACAGCCATGTACAACAGTAGTGTGCAGAAGGGCATCTCTGAACCCAGAATACATTGAACCTTGAAGCGGATGGGCTACAGCAGCAGAAGATGCCAGATTCCATTCCTGTCAGCAAATAACAGGAAGATGAGTCTACAGTTGGCACATGATCGCCAAAACTGGTCAATTGGAAAAACGTCTGATGAATCTCGATTTCTGGTGCGACATACAGATAGATGGGAGGGTCAGAATTTGGCGTAAACAGCATGAAACCATGGATCCATCCTGCATTGTACCAATGGTGCAGGCTGCTGGTGGTGGTGTAATGGTGTGGGGAATGTTTTCTTGGCAGACATTAGGTCCCTTAATAGCACTTAATAATGTTGCTAACCATGTGCACCTTTTTCAAATGAATACTCTAGCAGCGTCAGGCGCGCCGGAATCATATGTATATATATGGAAGAGTCTTCTCTGTTAGCAGCTAAATGCAAAGTAAGGATGTTTTGGATTCATGCTCACAATATAATAGGAATTCTGTAGATGAAATTACACAATACAACATTATAAAACTGGTCGTTTGGTAAGGCTTTGCCACTGACACTACTGAACCCTTAAATGTCATTAATGAAATGGAACAAACCCATATGACTGCCACTACTCTGTACTTGCAAATGATACAAATCTTGGAAATACACCTAAAAACACTCTTACAAGACCTATGTCATGAGAATGCTTTCCAACACACTTTTCAAAGCAGTACTGTACCTTATGGGGCTTCTTTTCAGACACAAATAGTAGTTGGGCAGAATCTGAGTGACGATATCCTTAACCTCTTAATACCAAACGCCCCCTAGCGGTAACGCGGGCGTTACGGAAATTATTAAATTATACATTTCATTAATTTAATAATATATAATAAACTGCTCACCTCAATATTTTGATTAAATATCCTTAAGATATATCCATTCCTTCTGGGAAAGTGGTTTTTAAGCCCAAAACGTCGGGATAAAACTTCGTAAATAACGTTGGAAACTCTGACCTAATTCTCAAACATGTATTGCAGCTTGATGTCACACCATAAACAATGTGCTGGTAAACTGTTCTGCTTAATTGTATTTCACAAAACTTTGGTTTGAAAAATCATTATACCTTTAGGCTTCAAGAAAAAATACTTTAAAACTTTCATACGGCTGTACATTATTTTTTTCCAATTTTAAACCGACTTGTGCTTTTTTGCACTTGATTACGACTCGTTCGGCTGTGTTCACTTTGGCGTTGTGAAACTCAGCCAGTTTCTGGAGTACCAATCCCGTGGCTTAGTATATGTTAGCCAGAGTTGTTTTGAACTTGCTTGCAGAGATTTATGCAAAACCGTCGTCAATTGGGTGTATTTCTTTGACTGATAGCACAATAGGCCTATCTGAAGTGGGAAAAACTGTCTTCCACCCGCCTCCACTCCGAGTATTATTTACTTTCCATTGGGTTTTAAAACTGTCTGTCAAATATTCCAGCCAATAGCCAAGACTCTTATCTTTCAAAGGAGCCCTCATTCAACACTATAGCCGTCGTAAAACATGTAAATCCTGCCCTGCGTATGAGGAAGTTGCAAGCACGCGTAATTATCGAACCAAAATGGCGCAGTGTTTTTACCTTGTAGCGTAGCTCGCTACATTCCGTTTAGCAAAAGACAATTAATTAGGTAAGGCCCGCAGTTACATTTTTTTACTTTAGAGTATTTTTGATACAGTTTTTGTGTAGTTATGTCGAGATTTTTGAGGCGTTTATCCGTACACCAAGTGCTAGACGAACTGGATAAGCCAGAAGATGTTTTTGCCGAGGGAGACTCATCCTGTCTCAGTGACGCTGAATCCACTGATGACCGAGATGATGTTGCTGACATGTAAGTTGTTTTATCATACTAACAGTGTTATGCTATAAACGCATTGAATTTCGCCATGGCAGGTAACGTCGTTAGGGCTGGTGGTATTACCGATTTTTCGATATACCAGTGTGAATTCACGCAATGCCATGCGGGTTCGTAATTACATTGTCAACTGTATTTTATTGTTTTTCATACAATTAATATTACAAATTGCACATGATAAAACGGTATGATAAATAATTTATGAAGTAAACTTAGGGTGTATTGTCTGTGTTGACAAACTTGCACGTGTTACGTGGCGTTGCCAACAACACAGATGTTTGTGGAAACGGTAAGTTTGGTGTAAGCATCGAAGGAAATGTGCAATTTAGCTATTCACGTGCAATGCGTGAATCCCTGTGTTTCTTCTGTGAAGCTAACTAACCTTATATACTTATGCATAAAATCGGTCCCTCTCAGCTAAATTAATATAGATAGTATTACCTTTACAGTGGCAAGCTAGCAAGCAAAATTACAGGTAATAAGCAGCTAGCTATCTATTTGTGTCTGAGATGAGCTACTAAATTGATTTTTTTGAGTGTGAAATGGCTTCTGGAAGTGTTTAGTAAAGTCATTGTTCCACATGAGTAAATTGTTCTGTATGCAGTACAGAAGGCTGTGCAGGTAAACAAAATGGCAATTTATGCATGGTATGAGGGAGAGAACATGATAACATGAGGGAGTACTTGTTTATTATTATTGTTGTATAAGGGGGACTAATGGGTATATCAACATGGTGGACAATTCCATGGACAGGGTTAGTGGGGTTTGTAATGATGCAGATTGCTCTCCTGAGGGAATGTGTAGTCTAAATGGCTTCTGTATGAATGGTTAAATAATCTCTCCTCACCCTCCACCCCCATGTTTTGATCCTTTGCCTTTTTTTGTTTTTAGTTCATTTTTTTTTTTTGCTTTTTGGACCCTGCCATTTTGTACTTTCTTTGTGTAAATACAGTAACTTCAGCAATTAGAGGGCAAGGATCTTTTTATTTGTTACAGCAGGGGTGTTTTTATTTTTTATCTAGGAAACTGGTGGACTTTTGATTTTTTATCCACTGCACTTTTAGTAGTACACCTTAGTGCACTTGTATATAGTTGATATATGTTTGTCATGTATAAAGTTTTGCCTCCTAAAACCCAACCCCAACGTCCCTGTCATAGGAGGTGGCAACAGAATAAAGGACAGGACTGGCAAGCAGTAATGTGTAGGGAAGTTTCATACTATTCCCATTATTCATTTGAAAACCTGTTTGCACATTCTTGGACTCATTTCTGGCTAATGGGGCTCTGGTGAAATACACAAGATTCACTGTGCTGCTACATGGGTTTTGACAGCTTTTTGTGACCTCGGGTAGTTAGTTGTGTAATATGAAGAGCAACAAGAACACGTCTAAAAATGAATTTTTATTGCCAATATTGACAAATTATCTCATTTTTTTGTAAAAACCTAAAAAATAAATCATATTGAGACCTTTCTGGAACATTGCCATTTTTGGCACATTTGGCACCATTTGGCACCATTTGGATAACGAAAAAGGTTCACCTGAAAAAAACCCTGTAAAATTTGAATGGTTTGAGATATTGACACCAGATTGTTAGCAGAGGTAGGCAGCATATTGATGAATCAGATAGAGGAGTCATTTCCTTGATTGCATTTGTAGCTCCCCAGGTAAAAATTCTTAAACTTGAATGTAGGTACCCGTTTTTTAGTTTTTTTTATATTTTCTGTACATAAATTGTTGTAGTTAAGTATCAAAAACTGGATTTCTATGAGTTCTCACTGCTTAGTCGTAATACTGCAGGTGTCTTCTTTAATAAAAGCCATGAACCATATTTGTACCATTTATAGTTTTTGAGATAACCACCTTTGTTTGTCACTAGTGAAAACAGGCGAAAATTGGCTTATTTTGCCCTCGGTAGGAAGAGGTTAACTCAAATGTGAATTCTGTTTTAGCTTTGATTTTTTATGACAGCCACAGTGTGGGGACAATTCAACTCAATGACATTCTGCAGTGGTCTGTCTGTGGTCCCTTATTTGCACTTCCATACATGATGATTATTCGGCCATGTGCTGTCTGTGACACTGTATGTGCTGTATGTACATAAGAATGCATAGTATATATTCTGACATAAAAGATATAACTCTATTATTTAAAATATTTTTTTCAGCTCACTAAAACCAAAGAGAATATATCATTGCTGATGCGCCTATTGTATCTACAGTCTGACAGATCACAACATGAAAAAGACGAGACCTCATAGCATTACTAATGCTACATGGTGGACAAGGACATCTTCCCGAGATGAAAATCCTGGTC
Source organism: Synaphobranchus kaupii (assembly GCA_029718625.1). Classification (NCBI taxonomy): domain Eukaryota; kingdom Metazoa; phylum Chordata; class Actinopteri; order Anguilliformes; family Synaphobranchidae; genus Synaphobranchus; species Synaphobranchus kaupii. Next base: position 53,285,500 of record CM056380.1, on the reverse strand, counting down.
ATATTTCACAAAGAGGGGCTTTCTGTGCTTTCTGAATATCTTCCTCCTCTGAAATATTTCAGCTCAACCTGAGAATAATTAAAATTTTAAATATGCAAATCCTTCACACAGCAGTGATAGCTGACCTTTCTAATGCTGTATCTATGCCTCAGTCAGTTGTATAATTCGATATAATGCTTACAACATTTGTGATCCTCATTATATACATATACAGATCCTTTCCAAAAAATTAGAATATCATGGAAAAGTTTTTTTTTTCCATAATTCCATTCAAAAAGTGAAACTTTCATAGATTATAGATTAATTACACACAAAGTGAAATATTTCTAGCCTTTCTTTGTTTCATTTTTCATAATTTTGGCTTACAGCTCCAGAAAACCCCCAAACCAGTATTTCAAGAAATTAGATTTACTTCAGTTATTTCAGAGAATGAGTGGAGTGGCTTGACTCGAGGAATCCGACAGTTGTAGCCCATGTCCCGGATACGTCTGTACGTGGTGGTTTTTGAAGCACTGACTCCAGCCTCAGTCCACTCCCTCTGCATCGCCGC
>CM056380.1:52660974-52684450 GCA_029718625.1 Synaphobranchus kaupii | reverse complement strand
CCCCCCGGTACATAGCCCGACCCCCCCGGTACATAGCCCGCCCCCGGAGTCCACCTCACTAGTAAGTGACTCTCGCTAATGACCCCCCTAATCATTTTAATCACCTCCAATCAGCAGGGAGCAGAATTAAGAGAGAGAGAGAGAGAGAGAGAGAGAGAGAGGAGAGAGAGAGAGGAGAAGAGAGAGAGAGAGAGAGAGAGGAGAGAGAGAGAGAGAGAGACAGAGTGGAGGGGGGCAGAGGGAGAGAGAGAGAGAGAGGGGACAGAGAGGGAGGGAGAGAGAGAGAAAGACGGATAGAGAGAGGGGGAGAGAGGGGAGGAGGAATTATAGAGAGGTGGGAGAGAGGAGAAAGAAAGAGGGAGAGGAGGGGGAGAGAAAGAAAGAAAAAGGGGAGAGAGGGGGAAGATAAAAAAGAAAGAGGGAGATAGGGGAGGAGGGATAGAGAGAGGGGGAGAGAGATAAAGAAAAAGGGAGAGAGGGGAGGAGAGATAGAGAGAGGGGGAAAGAGAGAAAGAAAGAGGGAGAGAGGGGAGGAGAGATAGAGAGAGGGGGGAGAGAGAGAAAGAAAGAAAAGAGGGAGAGAGGGAGGAGAGAATAGAGAGAGGGGGGAGAGAGAGAAAGAAAGAGGGAGAGAGGGGAGGAGAGATAGAGAAGAGGGGGAGAGAGAGAAAGAAAGAAAGAGGGGAGAGAGGGGAGGAGGGATAGAGAGAGGGGGAGAGAGAGAAAGAAAGAAAGAGGAGAGAGGGGAGGAGGGATAGAGAGAGGGGGAGAGAGAGAAAGAAAGAAAGAGGGAGAGAGGGGAGGAGGGATAAAGAAGAGAAAGAGAGGGATGGAGAGATGGCGAGGGGAGAGAGAGAGAGAGAGCATGGCGGGTAAAAGAGTACAAGGAAAGCAGGATGAGTATGGGGGAGGAGAGAGAGAGAGGGGGGGACAGAGAGAGAGTGAGAGAGAGAGAGAGTGGGGAGGAGAGAGAGGAGATAGAGAGAGAGAGGGGGGAGGAGAGAGAGAGAGACAGAGAGAGAGAGAGGGGGGGGGAGAGAGAGAGGGAGAGAGAGAGAGAGGGGGAGGAGAGAGAGAGAGAGAGAGAGAGAGAGAGAGGGGGGGAGGAGAGAGAGGGGGGAGGAGAGAGAGAGGGAGAGAGAGAGAGAGAGGGGGGAGGAGAGAGAGAGTTAGTGGAGTGGGATCTGGATGGGGTACGATGGGGGGGTGGGGTGGGGGTGGGGGTGGGGGGGGGGCAGGGATCAAATACTGTGGCACGTGGCGAAATTACTTCCAGATCGGGAGCCTCTGAACTCTGAACTGTGCACGCCGTGTACAGGGGCCTGATGGGAGGGTGATGTGTGGCCCCTCTCCTGTTCTGCATCGACGGGGCTGTAAAAAAAACAGAGTGGAGGCGCACCAGGGGGACTGCCTGCCTGCACGGGACGTCCCAAACGCTTCCACATGCGACCGCAGCCATCAGCAGAACCCGTAATGATGATCTGCTGCTGGGATCCAGCTGTCTGCTGCAGCCCGGCCTTCTTTACGATATTACAGGGCGGTTTTTCGGAAGGCTGCGAGGAGGTGGGGGGGGGGGGGGGGGGGGGGGGGGGGGGCTGCTGCATGTTCAGGCTCCACTCTCTTCCTCATCCCTCATCCCTCATCCCTCGCTTTCATTTTTTTTTGCGAAACAGGCGACGAACCAAACATCTTTATGAAAAAGGACCAATTGAAATTATGTTTATTTGTGCAACTCACAGGACGACAGAAAGCGGACCTCTAACCCCCCATCCCCCGGCTCCACTCCAGCCCCAATTATCCCCCCTTGGTCCACATAGGGCCTGTTGGAGAAAAAGGGGCGTGGTCAAGGTGAAGGCAGGGGTTATCACAGGAAGGTCCTTATCAGGATATTGTAGCGATCCACTGTTAATGAGACCAGGAACGTAGACAACCAATGAGGCGTGACTTAGGACTAATACTGGCACCTGCGAGGCCTAAAAGTAGACTACCAACTGAGCCAGGAGTCACTCTCTCTCTCTTTCTCTGTCTCTCGCTCTCTCACTCCATCCCTCTCTCTCTCTCTGTTCCTCTCTCACTCTCCCTCCCTCTCTCTCTGTCTCTCTATCTCAGGCTCTCTCTCTCTCTCTCCTTGTTTTATTGCTCTTTATGAAAAATGGCTGGCAGCGTTTTACCACGTTTTGTTTTGTTTTCCGTTTCCCCCTTCCTTGTCCTGGAACCCAGCGCAGCTGACCGGCTGCTTTTTTAATGTTAAAACGCCGTCCAAAAGTTAGTCTCTCTCTTTTTTTTTTTTAGGGTTTAATTTCATGTCGTTTTATTTTTTATACACTAGACTAGGCTTTTTCCGTCAGGATAAGGGGCGGTGCGGGGGGGGGCGGCTCGGTCACCGCTGCAGGCGGTGGGCAGAACGCCGTGCCGGACCACCCCAGCGAGAGACGGGCGGACCCCGCCGGCCCACTTGGCACAGGCTTCAGAGTTCCCCCTCCAACCCCGCCAGCCCGCTGCCAACCGTGCCTGCTTTCTGCTCGGCGGTTTGTCAGAGTGGACGGCGATTCATCAGAGTCTGTAGCGGGGTGGGAGGGGGGGGGGGGGTACCAGTGGCTTTCTGCACGCGGCCTCGGCTGACCCAAAGGCAGGGCGGCCGGATGGCTTTTTTTTTGGGGGGGGGGTGGGGGGGGTTTGTAGGGGGCTTCTGCGTACCCTTGGGGCGGGAGTGGAAGAGGGTTTGGTTGTGGGTTTAAGGAGAGAGAGAGAGAGAGAGAGAGAGAGAGAGAGAGAGGAAGGGTGTTTGGTCTGAAGGAATGAGGAATGAGGAGATATTTTTAACGTGTGGTTTCCCTGGGCAATGTGAGACATTCTTTCAGGAATATGGAAGAAAAGTCTGCAGGATATTTTAGTCGTGGCTCAGCAAAGGCTAAAATAAATAATAATAAAAGAAAACTGAAATAAATAAGAACTAAAACCCATCCAGAACATTGGTAAACACTGCCTGTTTCTTATTTTTTATTTTTATTTATTCTTTTCTTCTGTTTATTGCAAAGCAAGTTTAGAGACCAAATAAAAGTTTTTTTTTTCCAGTCATGACTCATAGACCTGGGCTCAGTTTAAAAGCGTTTTCCCGGGGCACCACTTTCATTTTTAATCTAATAAAACGATTAACTTCATAACTGTAGCACATCAGGGCATAGTCTTATAAAAGTCTTATAATTCAATGAGAAAAAAATGAAAAACCCAGGGATCGTGTTTGATTGGACGTACGGGGTGTTAAGAAACCTGCCTCGCCATAGCAACCTAGGGAGAGACTGTGCAGTACAACACGACACACATAGGGTCTGATTTATTAAGATCTTTACCATGTGCAAAAACCCTTTTTGCACAGGCACAGTGTGTGTTGTGTGTGTGTGTGTGTGTGTGTGTGTGTATGTTGTGTGTGGTGTGTATGTGTGTATGTTGTGTGTATGTGTGTGTGTGTGTGTGTGTGTGTGTGTGTGTGTTGTGTCTGTGTGTGTGTGTGTGTGTGTGTGTGTGTGTGTGTGTGTATGTTGTGTGTATGTCTGTGTGTGTGTGTGTGTGTGTGTATGTTGTGTGTATGTCTGTGTGTGTGTGTGTGTGTGTGTGTGTATGTTGTGTGTATGCTCACAGATCTGGTAGCTAAGCTGTTTTTACTCCCTCGCTCTCCTCCCAAGTGGAGGTCAATTTAACCAGCGCAACAAGAATCAGCCTGTTTATCTCCACAGATACCACTCCCCCCCACACACACACACTTTCTCTCTCCTGCACTTACATGTTATAAAACCCTCACGCTAATTGCATTAGCCCTTTTTGCTTCTGTCAGCAGTTTTGGGGCCATTTCTGGTAAAGTATCATTTATCACCCTGCAATTCCCCTCTCATTGGAGGGGCCCAGTGGGACTGAGGAGGGCGCAATTTCAAAGTGTGTGGGGGTGTGGGGGTGGGGGTGGTGGTGGGGGGGGGGGGGGTGTTGGGTATGGGGGTGGTTGGGGTGGTTGAGGACTAAAGAGGGCAGTTTTTTTTTTGTTGGGCACCCCTCTATTTTGTGGTGAGGGATCTCACCAGAGACTCCACAATGGGCCATAATGCACTGAGTGCTTTCAGTGGGGTTTTCTACCACATCCACAGGCCTCGAGGATCTCTCTCTCTTTCTCTCTCTCTCTCTCTCTCTCTTGTCTCTCTATAGCGCGATACAGGAGGTGGAAGAGCGAGGACTGTCAGTGTAAAACCCACGGCGGCGTGCTACGGGTGCTCCTGGAGGATTGTGGGTAGGAGAGCACCCGCAAAAACACATTAAATCCCCATGCTCTGGCCTGTTTTGTTTTTTTGTTTTTTTTTTCATTTGAATCACAATTCATTAATTAACTGCCACCGAGTAAAGGAATGTTCATCAAGTCAGGGCAGCAGCCAATCTGCGGAAACAAATTACAGCCGTTATAAATATATAATAAAAACTGTGTCATAATCGTCTCAGCGGTGTCTAGACAGACCTGTTTGCGTTCTGCAAACACGCAGCAATCTTTCTTTTTCCATACAATGGAATATTTACATTTAACAACTGCACTTGGCATTTAAATTTTTTTTTTTGCAAAATTACAAAATAACTGCAGTGTTAGTGTTGTTAGTCATATGGAAATGCTGAGACGAGGAAGCGAGGAAGAGCAAACAAGCACGCGAGAGAGGCCGCCAGTCGAAAAGCGGAATGGCCCAGGATTCTCCCACGATGCAGCTGGCCTTCCTCTTTCAAACTGCGTCTGTTGCTGTCTCGATTCTTTTTTTTTTTCTTTTTTTTTCTTTGAGTGACGCAGCGTTTCACAAGGAGTGTAGTGGGGTGGAGACCCGTCTGCTCCCAGCGCTAAAGCCGTTAATTGGCCTGTTCTGGGCCCTGTGTGTGAGCCTGTCAAATTGAGTGATGCAAATTCAGTTCCGGTCAAGCAGACACGCATACTCTCGTACACACACACACACACAGACACACACACACACACACATACACGCACATGCATACATACACACATGCAGGCATACACATATGCATACATACACGCATACATACCCATGCACACACACACATGCACACACACAGGTATGCATACACAAGTGTGTGCGATATTAAAGGGATAGTTCGGAATTTTGGACATAATGTCTCAATTACGACTTACCCATGATGTAGTTGATTGATGGAAACCATTTTCAGATAATTCCATGCTGTCCCTTCTTTTGGACATACACACATTGCTAATGCTAGCGCAACTCGTAGGAAAGTAGTAGCATCCACTACCAAACGCACTTAAACACTCCCAAGGTGCACCCAAAGCAAATAAAATACAACGACAGTCTATCTGTAACGTTCCGTTCCCTTCCTGTCCTTTTTCCATGTTTTCCCCTTTTCCTTCCGTGTCATGTTGGATTCCTTTGTCCGTGTTTTCCCCTCTGCTGCAGGCTGGGCGTTTCCCCTCTGTTTCGCTCTCTTGATTTCCCACTTTAGTTTCCGCCTATCGCCTTCCCCGCTCGTTGCTTTCATTCCTCACCTGGGTTATTAGCAATCACTCCCGGTTACATTCCTCACGTGTGCTTTATTGGTTCCTATTTCACTGCCCTATTTAAACCCCCGTCTGGTTGCTAGTCGGCGCCAGTTCGTTAACTTACCTTGTTCGTTGTATGGTCTCCACGTTTCTGGTCCTGTAAATCTGAGCGTTTGGTTGTGGGTTTATTTCCTCACAGCTTTCGTTTTACCTGTCTTCCAGTTCGGTATTTATCCAGCCCGAACTATTTACTGCTTTGCATGCCTCTAACCTGTCTCCCTCTGATCACCAGCTGTTCCAGCTTCTACCAGTCTGTAGCTAGTGTTATCCCTGTGTGTGTTACGGTACCCTCCAACTCCAGCTCGAGTTGCGTCCGAAGTTGGCTGCACAGCTTCGTAATCCTGCGGTGGTTCCTGTCCGGCCGTGGCTACCTCCAGTGCTGCGGTTACGGTTCCAGGTTCCTCAGCATACCCAGCTACCCCAACCGGACCTACCTGAGCTCCGTCACACAGCTCTCCCCTGCCGGGGTCTGCCGGCTACCTGTCATTACGTTCAGTTCTGTACCCATTAATACCTCCCGGTCCAACTCCAATCCAGTTCCTATTCTAACTCACCTTCTGTTTTCTGTCCTGTTCCTGAGTGGGCCTCCCGGTCCAGTTCCAGTCCAGTCCCGGGGTGAAGTTCACCGTCTGTAAAAAGTCCCGTTCCGGCTTGGAACATTTGCCGTTCCAAGTATCCAGTTCTTGAGTGGACCTCCTGGTCCAGTTCCAGTCCAGTCCCGGTGAGAAGTTCGCCGCTTGTAAAAGTCCAGTTCCGGCTTGGAACACATTGCCGTTCCAGTATCCAGTTCCTGAGTGGACCTCCCGGTCCAGTTCCAGTCCAGTCTCGGTGTGAAGTTCACCACTTGTAAAATCCAGTTCCGGCTTGGAACAGATTTGCCGTTCCAGTGACGCTGTCCCTGAGTGGACCTCCCAGTCCAGTACAGTCCAGTTCCGGCTTGGAACACGTTCCTGAGTTCAAGTCCAGCTCCGGCTTGGAGCAGTCCGTATCGGACGCCTGTGTTCCTGTGTGATACCGTGTTTTCCTTTCTGTACAGCTTTGGGACTAGCCCAAAGCTTAATAAAATATTCGTTCTTTTGAATCTGTCTCCTGGTCGTTGCACTTAGGTTCGTCCCGTATCTGGATCGTAACAGAACGAACTGGCCAAAAACATGGACCCAGCCGACCTGGAGCAGATTCGCCACGCCTTCTCCTGCCAAACTGCGGTCAGCGACCAACAGGGCCGACGTTTGGATGACGTATTGGAGGTGCTGAGGGGCATCACGGAGCAGGTGGCTCAGCTTTCGCTTCACCAGCCTCTTCCTCGGATTCCTGTGGGCCCTATTCCTCCAGTTCCTGAACCACCTCCCGAGGCTCCGGTTCTCTCTCCTAGCCGGGAACCCAGGGTGCAACACCCCGAATTATACCGTGGGGGGTTAGGGAGGTGTCGGGAGTTTCTCATGAAATGTGATATCGTTTTCCGCATGCAGCCCACTTCCTTCGCCTCCGACCCTTGTAAGATCGCGTTCATCATGAGCAGCCTGGGAGGAAGTGCCCTGGAGTGGGCCACATCTATATGGGACAGTCAAGCTCCGTTGTGCAACAATTTCGCAGCCTTTACCTCTGAGATGCGGCGCGTGTTCGACCACCCAGCCTGTGGACGAGACGCTACCCAGCGCCTGCTCCAAGTCCGCCAAGGCAGCCGCAGTGTTGCCGAATTGGCCATTCAATTCCGCACCCTTGCTGCAGAGTCCGGATGGAACGACACCTCCCTCCAGGGGGCTTTTCGCCAGGCCCTCAGTGAGGAACTCAAGGACCAGCTTGCTACCCGTGAGGAGTCCAGCTCCCTCAACAGTCTCATTAGCCTTGCCATTGCCATCGATAATCGTCTCCGTATCCGGGCTCGTGAGCGAGGGAGGAACCCCGGTCGTCACTCACTCCCCGACTCTCCCAAGTTGCGTCAACACTCTGCCGTCACGAGACCGAGAGTTACGTCTGGTGTCTCCGAGGAGGAGCCTATGCAACTGGGCAGAGTTGCGGTCGATGCTGAGGAGCGCCAATGTCGCCTTCGCACTAGGTCCTGTTTTTATTGTGGCAAACCAGGCCATCAGATCGCCTCATGTCCCATTCGCCCAAAAGAATGGGCTCGCCAGTGAAGCTGGGCGTACTGACGAGCCCCATCATTCCTAACCATGCAGCTCAGAACCGCCTTGTTTTCAAGGCCACTCTCCTTTGGAGGGACAATTCAGCCTCTTCATCGGCCCTCATCGACTCCGGGGCGGACGCCAACTTCATAGACATCACCTTTGCCAGGAGGGCCGGCATCCCTACGGAGATTCTCCCATCTCCTATCTCTGCTCTCGCTCTGGACGGTAGAAGCCTGGGGTTAGTGACCCACTCCACCGTTCCTATTCAGTTGGTGTTATCTGGCAACCACCGGGAGACGATTCAACTCCTTCTCATTCACTCCAAGCAGTCATCCATGGTCTTAGGTCAGACCTGGCTACACCTCCACAACCCCCATATCGACTGGCAAGCCGGTCGTGTCCTGGCATGGAGTGCCCATTGTTTAGCTAACTGTCTCCGCTCTGCTCTACCCCCTCCGGGGTCCAAGGGTGACTGTGTCGACCAACCTGAACCCGACTTATCTAACGTCCCCAAGCAGTATCATGACCTGTTTCGTGTATTCTCCAAGTCACGTGCTCTGTCTCTACCTCCTCACAGGCCTTACGACTGCTGTATCGACCTGTTGGCGGGAGCCAAACTGCCATCTGGCCGCCTCTACAGCTTGTCGGGTCCGGAGAAACTGGCTATGGAGAACTACATTCACGAGTCCCTCGCTTCGGGTATTATCCGTCCCTCCTCATCCCCGGTTGGTGCAGGGTTCTTCTTCGTAGGGAAGAAGGACGGCTCTCTGCGGCCCTGCATCGACTACCGAGGTCTAAATGAGGTCACCATCCGCAATAAGTACCCTCTCCCTCTAATTAATACCGCGTTTGAACCCCTCTATCAGGCAGTCACATTTACCAAGCTCGACCTCCGTAACGCATACCATTTGGTGCGTATACGGGAGGGAGATGAGTGGAAGACTGCATTCAACACCCCGTTGGGCCACTACGAGTACCTGGTGGTTCCTTTCGGCCTTACTAACGCCCCTGCAGTCTTCCAGGGCATGGTCAACGATGTGCTGCGGGACCTGTTGGGGAAGAGTGTTTTTGTGTATATCGATGACATTCTGATTTTTTCAAAATCCCCTCAGGAGCACATTCTCCACGTCCGGGAGGTTCTCCAGCGGCTGCTGGAGAATCAACTCTTCGTAAAGGCCGAGAAGTGCTCATTTCACGTCTCATCTGTCCCGTTCCTCAGCTTCATCATCGAGGAGGGCAGTATCCGGGCGGACCCTGCTAAGGTTAAGGCGGGTGACAGAATGGCCCCAACCATCCTCACGTAAGCACCTTCAGCAGTTCCTTGGCTTCGCTAATTTCTATCGTCGGTTCATCCGCAATTACAGTATCATTGCTGCTCCCCTTACCAAGCTCACCTCCACTGCTTTTCCCTTTTGCTGGAATTCCGAGGCCCAGCGGGCTTTTGAGCAGCTCAAGGTCCGGTTTTCCTCAGCCCCCATTCTTTGTCACCCCGACACAACCCGTCAATTCACCATTGAGGTGGATGCCTCCGACACCGGCGTAGGGGCCATTCTGTCTCAGCGAGCCGCCTTGGACAACAAACTCCATCCCTGCGCGTTCTTCTCCCGGAGACTGTCCTCCGCGGAGCGGAATTATGATGTCGGGGATCGGGAACTGCTGGCCATTAAACTGGCACTTGAGGAGTGGCGCCACTGGCTGGAGGGGGCAGGTAATCCCTTTATTGTTTTTACTGACCATCAAAATTTAATTTATCTCAGATCAGCCAAGAGGCTTAATGCCCGACAGGCTAGATGGTCCCTATTCTTTGCCCGCTTCAATTTTTCTGTTTCTTTCCGCCCCGGTTCCCGCAATACCAAGGCAGATGCCTTGTCCCGTATTTTTTCCCTCCCCTCCAGTCCTGCTGATCCGGAGCCCATCCTACCGGCATCCTGTGTGGTGGCTGCGGTCTCCTGGGAGATCGAGGAGATTGTGAGGGCCGCTCAGACTTCCCAACCGGATCCCCGCAGTAACCCTAACTCCTCTTTATTTGTGCCCAATTCCGTCCGCTCCCAGGTCCTGGAATGGGTTCACGCCTCCTGTCTGGCTTGTCACCCAGGTGTTGCCAGAACGATCGCCCTTGTCAGGAGGAGTTTTTGGTGGCCCACCCTCAAGGGGGATACCCGTGCCTTCGTCCTGGCCTGCTCTGTTTGCGCCAGGAGCAAGGCATCCCACCAGCCTCCCTCCGGTCTTCTCCATCCCCTCCCCGTCCCGGGCCGTCCTTGGAGTCACATCGGCGTTGACTTTGTCACCGGTCTGCCGTTGTCAGAGGGTAATACTGCCATTCTGACAATTGTGGACCGGTTCTCCAAGGCGGTCCACTTTATCCCTCTTCCCAAGCTCCCGTCCGCCCTCGAAACTGCTGAGCTCCTGGTGTTGCACGTGGTCAGGCTGCACGGGATCCCCTCCGACATTGTTTCTGACCGTGGGCCCCAATTCTCCTCCCAGGTATGGAAGGCGTTCTGTGTAGCCCTGGGTGCTTCTGCTAGTTTGTCGTCTGGTTTCCATCCCCAGTCTAACGGCCAGGCAGAGAGGGCCAATCAGGACCTGGGGGCCGCCCTGTGGTGCGTCACTGCCCGTAATCCCGCTTCCTGGAGCCGTTTTATCCCTTGGGTGGAATACGCCCATAACTCCCTTAAGTGCGCTTCCACAGGGTTGTCCCCCTTCGAATGCTCTTTGGGTTATCAACCTCCTCTCCTGTCGGCCCAGGAGGTTGAGGTAGCAGTCCCCTCTGTAAAGTCTCACCTACTCAGATGCAAGCGCATGTGGAGACTTACGCGCACCGCACTCCTTCGCTCTAATTCCCGTTCCCAGCGTCTGGCGGACCTTCACAGGACCGCAGCCCCGCAGTATAGGGCCGGTCAGCAGGTCTGGCTCTCTACAGCCAATATTCCCCTTCCCTCTTCCTCTAAAAAGCTCCAGCCCCGTTTTATAGGTCCCTTTTCCATTATTTGTTTAATTAACCCTGTTTCTGTTAAACTCTCCCTCCCTGCCTCCCTCAAGGTTCACCCTGTGTTTCATGTTAGTCAAGTTAAGCCTGTCGCCTCCAGCCCCCTCAGTGCTCCAGTTATCTCTCCTCCTCCTTCCCGTATCATCGACGACGCCCCGGCCTACACGGTGGACCGGATAATTGACATCCGCCGTAAAGGCCGGGGCTTCCAGTATCTCGTCGACTGGGAGGGTTATGGCCCGGAGGAGCGGTCCTGGCTCCATAGGAGCCTCATTCTGGATCACTCACTCATCCAGGATTTCCACAAACTGTTCCCGGACAAGATCAGGCCTCCAGGTACGCCAGGTGGCGTCCATTGAGGGGGGGGTACTGTAACGTTCCGTTCCCTTCCTGTCCTTTTTCCATGTTTTCCCCTTTTCCTTCCGTGTCATGTTGGATTCCTTTGTCCGTGTTTTCCCCTCTGCTGCAGGCTGGGCGTTTCCCCTCTGTTTCGCTCTCTTGATTTCCCACTTTAGTTTCCGCCTATCGCCTTCCCCGCTCGTTGCTTTCATTCCTCACCTGGGTTATTAGCAATCACTCCCGGTTACATTCCTCACGTGTGCTTTATTGGTTCCTATTTCACTGCCCTATTTAAACCCCCGTCTGGTTGCTAGTCGGCGCAGTTCGTTAACTTACCTTGTTCGTTGTATGGTCTCCACGTTTCTGGTCCTGTAAATCTGAGCGTTTGGTTGTGGGTTTATTTCCTCACAGCTTTCGTTTTACCTGTCTTCCAGTTCGGTATTTATCCAGCCCGAACTATTTACTGCTTTGCATGCCTCTAACCTGTCTCCCTCTGATCACCAGCTGTTCCAGCTTCTACCAGTCTGTAGCTAGTGTTATCCCTGTGTGTGTTACGGTACCTCCAACTCCAGCTCGAGTTGCGTCCGAAGTTGGCTGCACAGCTTCGTAGTCCTGCGGTGGTTCCTGTCCGGCCGTGGCTACCTCCAGTGCTGCGGTTACGGTTCCAGGTTCCTCAGCATACCCAGCTACCCCAACCGTACCTACCTGAGCTCCGTCACACAGCTCTCCCCTGCCGGGGTCTGCCGGCTACCTGTCATTACGTTCAGTTCTGTACCCATTAATACCTCCCGGTCCAACTCCAATCCAGTTCCTATTCTAACTCACCTTCTGTTTTCTGTCCTGTTCCTGAGTGGGCCTCCCGGTCCAGTTCCAGTCCAGTCCCGGGGTGAAGTTCACCGTCTGTAAAAAGTCCCGTTCCGGCTTGGAACATTTGCCGTTCCAAGTATCCAGTTCTTGAGTGGACCTCCCGGTCCAGTTCCAGTCCAGTCCCGGTGAGAAGTTCGCCGCTTGTAAAAGTCCAGTTCCGGCTTGGAACTAGTTGCCGTTCCAGTATCCAGCTCCAGAGTGGACCTCCCGGTCCAGTTCCAGTCCAGTCTCGGTGTGAAGTTCGCCGCTTGTAAAAGTCCAGTTCCGGCTTGGAACACATTGCCGTTCCAGTATCCAGTTCCTGAGTGGACCTCCCGGTCCAGTTCCAGTCCAGTCTCGGTGTGAAGTTCACCGCTTGTAAAATCCAGTTCCGGCTTGGAACAGATTTGCCGTTCCAGTGACGCTGTCCCTGAGTGGACCTCCCGGTCCAGTACAGTCCAGTTCCGGCTTGGAACACGTTCCTGAGTTCAAGTCCAGCTCCGGCTTGGAGCAGTCCGTATCGGACGCCTGTGTTCCTGTGTGATACCGTGTTTTCCTTTCTGTACAGCTTTGGGACTACCCCAAAGCTTAATAAAATATTCGTTCTTTTGAATCTGTCTCCTGGTCGTTGCACTTGGGTTCGTCCCGTATCTGGATCGTAACACTATCAGGGTTATTTTCAGTGATTATACCATCATTTTTCAAGTCAAACTATCATTGAATCCTTTTGTGCTCACCTAAATTCTCAGTGGAGGTACGGCGGTGGAGCTAGCTGTAGATTAGCCAGGGTATCTGCCTGTAGGCTATCTGCTGTACTCCACAGTTGCCGACACAATCCGTTTTGCCGTAAAGTTACATATTTGGTAGACAACAAGTCAGCTAAACACAAACATGCTACAGAATAACACAGCATATACAAGCAAGCACACTGGCTACCAATTTGCAGGAAACGTTTGACCACTTCCATGACTTCCCAATCATGGCAACTAGTGTGGAAGTAAGCCGTAGGCCCAAGAAAGCCTCATATGCAAATATATAAATAATTAAATAATACAGTCAAGATCTAGTGGAAAAGTACTGAGATGGGGGGTTGTGAGAGGGTGCAGGATAGTTCTCTGTCAGCAAGGACGAGGGCATCTAGCACACCAGTCAAAACAGGAATGTTTTCCTCCTGTGTTCCATAACAAAGCAGGAGTTGAACTTATAGATCGTGCTGACCTAACAGGTGGGAGGAGAGTTCACAAACAATTTTATTTGATAGATCAAGAGTGCCCTCAAGCGCATAGGGTAAGAACAGGTCATATAACATATTAATGTTGTGCCTAATTTGTTATTGGATAAAATAAGATATTATGAAAAGGTGTTACCACATATCATTGGTGTATTAGCAACGTAAAGGAGGAGTTATGATATTGTAAAAACTAATGTTTGTTATTGTTCGGGGAATTCTGAATCCTCTGCGTAGGTTTGTGGTTTTCCCATGTTGAATCAACATTTGACCATTTAATAAAAGATTATACTTCTGCTATTTCCTTCATCTTTATCTTGAGTATTCTTCCACTCGAAAAACCCATCTCAAATTGAATTTAACGAGGAGGGAGTCAAAGGACTGACTTCCACAGTTGGCGAGCCAGCCAGGAGTCCAAGATCCCGGGGGGGATACAGGAGGGAACCAACGGCGTGCGGTGTTTTTCTTCAAGTTAGAGACCGGTCAATAGTGAGAGGTAAGCAGACACCTTTTTTTAAAAAGTCTGCAGAGAGGAATTACCCGCACTCCGTTGGCCCCAAGTGTGGTCCTACACCGGTGACGGAGCTCCAGTGGGTGAGTGGATTAATTGAATTATATTGATTATAAAAACAAAATAGAGAGGATAAATAGGTAGAAAAATTATTGTGATAAAGTAGAAATAAGCAGAAGTGACTCTGAGTGTCAAGATCTCTGAGTGAGTGTGATATTTTGTGTTTTGTGTATATTGTGTGATTTAAGTTGTGCAGAGCTTGAAAGATAGCCTGAATAAAAGATGAGCTTGAAAGATAGCCTGCAGAGCTTGAAAGATAGCCTGATTAAAAGATGAGCTTGAAAGATAGCCTGAATATGACAACACTGTGGGGGAGTACTGAACTCCAAGTTAGCTAACCAAAAACTCTGAGCAACTCTTGAGCAATATAGAGCAATTCCGGATTGTGGGTCGCGTAGAGGTTGTGTGTAAAGGGACGCCTTTCCCTTCAAAGTCCGCCACAAACGGTGAATAGAGTGAAGCAGTTGAAAGATACTGCCACTGCTATATTACGGTAGGGACAAATTGGGAAACAGTGTTGTGAGAAAATAATCTTTCTAAAAGACAAAAAAAAAACTATTTTTAAAAAAAAGTTATGTTGTGTGGCCAAATAATTTACTGTTGTTAATAATACTATAGTTATAATTTTTTGTAAATAGTACTATACATATATCTCAATTGATCAAATTAGAACAAATAGATCCATTGCACGGGTTGTACAATCAAACTGAAGATAATCGATTAAACAATACTGTAACAGGAGAACAATAGAAAAAAGATAAGGTGGTGTACTAACGTTATAATAATAACGTTATAATATAATTTGTTGTATTTTGGATATGCTGTATGTAATGCTGAAGGAAATTATGTAAATAACAGGGTTTTACTTAGATAGATAGTACTCCACTAGAAAAGTGGAAATATTATGTGTCTGTTATTGTGTATGTTATTGTGGGAAAAGATACAGTGGGAGGATAATTAACATGAGAACAGTTATATGGAGTAAAATCTCTGTGCTGCCATCCAGGGATTAATAAATCCCTACCCAAGGCCACAGAAACAGGAGAAATATTTAAAATATGTTTAGACTGGTGGGCAGACGGAGCCGTTTGGCTGGAGTGTACCCCAGTGAGGGAATTGAGAACTGAGGAGGTAGAAGGGGAAGTTGAGCAGGGGCATTCAGGGGAGGAGCCACACGAGTCACAGTCACTAACTGGGAACTAACAGGATTAAAGGTAAAGGCGTGGCTACCAAGAACAGAGTGGTCCCCTGAATTATAATAATAATAATAAATCAATTAAGAATAAATTAATGAATTATAAATTAATGAATTATAAATCAATTAAGAAAGATCAATTAAGAAAAAATATTATTTTTGGTTTTATTGTTTATTATTTTATTTTATTTTATTTTTATTTTTTATTTTAAAAAGAAAACATGGAGGCAAAGTTATTATAGTTGTAAGTTTTTCATTTAGTTTTTAATTTTATTAGTTTTTAATTTCACTTTCTAATTTAGAGGGAGAGAAAGTGTAAATTATTAATATTGGTTTTGAATGTTTTAAATTACTCTATATGCAATCCAGATTTCAGATCGCAAATCAGGAAGAGGATCAGAAACTAAAACTAAAAAGAATTCATGATTCATTTTTATTTTTATTCCAGTTCATTTTGACGAGTTCAAGAATTGAAGCAGGTCTATGACATCAGTAGTGATATCCAGAACAGTGCCAGCAAAATCCTCAGGAGGAGCGGCAAAAGAAGGAGAGCACCTGCTCGATACAATCCAGGGGAAGAAGGAGACGAAGAGGATGAAGAAACCTTCCTGGCCCCATTGCAAGTCCTACCCCAACCAGGGAAACAACAGCCACTCACTAAGTACACCTCATGGTCAGAAATGACCTAGCGGACTTTGCGCCAAAGGGGGGAAGCACTCTCATCCAGTACGTGGACGACCTTCTCCTATGCAGCCCAAGTATGACTGCATGCAAAGAGGACAGTAAGAAACTGTTACAAGAACTGACACTAAAAGGCCACAAAGTATCCAAGTCAAAGTTACAGTTTTGTCAAGAACATGTGCAATACCTGGGTCATACTCTTAAGGAAGGGAGCAAAAGTATTTCAGCAGAACGAATTGAAGCAATTACGAAGGTGCCCAGACCGAGAACGGTGAAAGAAATGCAGAGATTCTTAGGAATGACGGGGGTACTGAAAAAAGAGGACTCCAGAGAAAGGGCTGGCAGCAGCCGCCTTTGCAGTAGAGAAGGCAAGCAACGCCAATAATGGCAGGGCATGAAGTGTATGTGTCACATGCAGCAGAAGCACTACTCAGTAGAGGGAAATCGTCCCTAACTTATCGGAGAGTATCAGGATACGAGATCCTACTCACACAGCCAGGATTGACCATTATCAGATGCAAAGCTGTGAACCCAGCGGAATTAATGATGACCCCAGAAGAAGGCCAACCACATGAATGTGAAAGAATGGTGGAAGCAGAAGCAAGAGCAAGAGAAGACCTACACCAAGAACCACTGATGGCTCCGGACCACGTGTTTTTTTTGTGGACGGAAGCAATTGCACCAAGCGCAGTAATAGAGGTCATTTGCAGAGCTGCCCATGGTGTTGGCCACTCTGCAAGGGGGGAGATGATGAGAGAAATACAGAAATGATGAGAGAAATACAGAAACACTAGCACAATATCAAGATGCAAAATTTGTCAGGAAGTAAGGTAGTAAAGTTGGTAATGGACTATGTAGATATGATCGATCATTGATATATTCATTGATATATTTTCAAGATGGGTAGAAGCATTCCCCACTGTGCATGCGGATTCTAAAACTGTAGCTAAAGCCTTGGCAAGATAAATTTTCCCCAGATTCGGGGTCTGTCAGACCCTGAGCAGCGACAATGGTTCTAAAAATTAAAAAATAAATAAAATAAAATAAAACAGTCGGAATAGATTTACCCATTTGACACCCCAGGAAATGGTGACAGGACGAGTAATGCCAATGCCCACAGTAAGACCAAAAAGTAGGGAAATAGGCCTGGAAACACTAGAAGAAGAACTCCATAAATACCTGAGGGGACTAACCCAAGTGAGGTCTGTCTATTCTCAGGCGAAAGAGCAGTCGAAGACCCAGAGCTATTGGTGAATCCAGGGGAGTGGGTCTACGTGAAGAAGTTTAAAAGAAAGTGGAAACAACCCAGACAAACAGGACCCTATCAGGTAATATTAGCCACTCCAACAGCAGTAAAGCTTAAAGAAATAGGACCATGGGTGCACCTGAACCATTGCAGAAGAGCCCAGGAACCGGAGACCAAGAAAGAGCCCAAGAAAAAAGAGGAAGAGGAATGAAGACAATTGAACGAATATGCGGATTCTGCTTTGTCCTGATAATTTTCATGTGGATGACTACTGGGATCGTGGGACTAATCAAGACAGGAACTGTGAGAAAGAGACAAATTGAGACAGCAATTAATGAAGAGATTATCAGACCAAGAAAAAGAAGAGATACGGAGTGGAGAGCCTTCAATTTCAATGCAGATTCCCTAAACATCTCAGACGCATGGGCAAGAAGGAACATGTGGTACCAACAATTAACACACTCAGTCCGAATGGCAACTGGAAGTAAAGGTCCCTGTATGGTTCGAGTGCCCGCACCAGGAACTTGGCCGGCGGTGGCGGAAGTTGATCCCCAGCCATTGGAATTAGGATGCATGGCGGACGCCATGTATCTGCTACACCATTATAACAGGAAAGTCTATGGCTATGACTATGGCTATGTTGCCAGACTCCTGTCATTAAGAAAATGTAGATTCTTACGGAAGCTGGCGTATGTACACCTTTCAACTAAGGCAGAAACAGTTGCAGAAGCCCCTAGTTCGTTGGAAGTAAAGAACAGTAAAGCCAGAGAGTGTTTCTGCTCTAATAGTACTAGCAGCTATGTGTCCTTCCCCATTTTTCTAGGGATATCAGATTGTACAACCTACATGACAAGTTTTGGAATAATAAGAGGAGGAAACAGGAATAAGAAATACACCCTAGCATTAAGAACTGGGCAAGAGAGGACCATTAAAGTGAATGGAGTTGAAAACAGGACGACATACGCAAACATCACCTTAGGGACATTTAGAGACTATTGGTGGGTATGCGGCGGTAGGGCTTACTCATTTTTACCAATAGGATGGACAGGATGTTGTTACCTGGCCACGTTGAAGCTCCCATATGAAGTGATGTCCATAAAACAGAAAGAAGACAACCAACAGGACAGCAGCAACAGGAAAATAAGAGGAATAGCAGAGTTTCATAACTTAGAGTCATATCATTTCAGAGTTTCATTAGGGGAAAAATGGGGACTTGGGTTATTTCCCTGGTACGGAGTGGTCTTCCTAGCAGATCATATCGACAACATAACGTATACCTTACAGGGTTTCGCCAATGAAACTATTAGAGGGTTCAGCACGTTGAGGGACACCGTCAGAAGCCACAGAATGACCCTACTTAAACACGAAATGGCCCTTGATTACATATTAGCACGACAAGGAGGATTGTGTATAACACTTAACCTGACAGAAGGCGCATGTTATACTTTGGTCCCTGACATTACAGATAATCTGACTAGCATAATACACGCCTTAGGGAACATTAAAGATGCGTTCGGACCATCGGCAAGTGCTGGATCCTCCGCAACGGGATGGCTGGGGAGCTACATGGGACCTTGGTGGGCGGGGTTAACACAGACTCTGATGCCCATAGGCATTGCAGTTGGGATAGCCGTCTGTGGATGCATAGTAATTTTGCCATGTATTAAAGTTATGATGTCCAAGTGGCTGGGAGCAATGATGGGGGAAGCAGGAATGATGATCCAGAAGGAAGAAGCCGTGGAAACACCGGTGGGATATGAGATGGTAGAACCCACAGACTTAGCAGAAGGCGAGGAAAACAATCCATCAGGTGATCCCATTGAAAGCAGAGAAGTAGTGATGAAACAGGCTAAGGCAGTCCACCAAATGTTCCTAGGAGTGCCACGGAGACGTGCCGTATGGGAACCATCCATACACCAGGTATTCCAGATGAGAGATGGATCTTACACAAACGAATATGGGGAAAGATGCAACGAGAAAGGAGGACCGCTGAACTGTCCATACGGAAATCCATTATGCGAATGGGGAGTGAAGCCAGGAGCAGGATGGAAATGCGTGAGAATGAAATATGGAGACAAATTGGATCAGATAGATTGGGAGAAGTATTTCATGCCAGGGCTGCTGGAGGAGTCAGAGGAGTATTTCCTGTACCCATGATCACACATATTACATACACTGACTACATGAAGAAAAGAACAACTCAAAGGGGACATAATAAAGCCCCAACTGACTAAAGGCCCTTAGGATAGATAAAACAGACACATAAATAGATTAAGGAAAAGGGCGAAGAAGGTAGGAGACGCCTGAGTGAAGTGCTAGTAACCTCTCCTCAGGTTTCTTAGAATATGGGCTCCTAAGAAGAGGAAGACGACATTACAAGTATAATCCAATTCTTTTTATATAATCTTTGTATAATTATAGCAAATCAAAATTAGATGATCATTAAAAATCATTAAATACAGTAGCTTTTTGATTAACGTTTGATATTTTTAATTAACTTTTGATATTTTTGATTAAATTTTTGATATTTTTGATTAACTTTTTGATATTCTTTATTATTTACTTATTTACTGTTTGAGAGATCATCTGTTAATTGTTAATTAGAGGAAATATTAACTTAGGTAAATTATGCATGAAACTAATCAACTACAAATGTTTATTTTTATCATACAATACTTATGTCATAACATAACTCCACCACCAGGCGAAGTATCAACAAGAGAGTGTGAGACCGAAGGGTCTCAAAGGGGGGAATGTGGAAGTAAGCCGTAGGCCCAAGAAAGCCTCATATGCAAATATATAAATAATTAAATAATACAGTCAAGATCTAGTGGAAAAGTACTGAGATGGGGGGTTGTGAGAGGGTGCAGGATAGTTCTCTGTCAGCAAGGACGAGGGCATCTAGCACACCAGTCAAAACAGGAATGTTTTCCTCCTGTGTTCCATAACAAAGCAGGAGTTGAACTTATAGATCGTGCTGACCTAACAGGTGGGAGGAGAGTTCACAAACAATTTTATTTGATAGATCAAGAGTGCCCTCAAGCGCATAGGGTAAGAACAGGTCATATAACATATTAATGTTGTGCCTAATTTGTTATTGGATAAAATAAGATATTATGAAAAGGTGTTACCACATATCATTGGTGTATTAGCAACGTAAAGGAGGAGTTATGATATTGTAAAAACTAATGTTTGTTATTGTTCGGGGAATTCTGAATCCTCTGCGTAGGTTTGTGGTTTTCCCATGTTGAATGAACATTTGACCATTTAATAAAAGATTATACTTCTGCTATTTCCTTCATCTTTATCTTGAGTATTCTTCCACTCGAAAAACCCATCTCAAATTGAATTTAACGAGGAGGGAGTCAAAGGACTGACTTCCACACTAGCTAGCTAGCTAGCTGAATAGATAGATCACGCATGCAATCATTTATTAGTTACCTGCTCGTCAGTTGTTTTCGGTGCATGAAGAAAAACAGGTGATGGCACAGCAGTCTCCTTCAGTAGAGGGTGTCCCGCCCGTCCTTTTTTGATTTTCACATAGTCATCCTCCGTGAAATGGTCACTACAAACTTTTTTAGAGTCTCAATTGGTGACATCCATGCGAGCAGCAAGAAGCCACAGCTGTTTTCTTTGTTGATCTTCCACTGGAAATCGGTGAAAATGGTTTCCATCAATCAACTACATCATGGGTAAGTCGTAATTGAGACATTATGTCCAAAATTCCAAACTATCCCTTTAAGGATTTACTAAGGCTGCAGGTGGAAATGTAGGCTGAATTTATGTTTGTGTGAGAATTTTTACAGATTTTTCTATGATAAGGTGCTATACAGATAATAATAATAATAATAATACAGTCAGTGAATGTTAGGCAGACCGGTAACACTGGCTGTAAATATACCATAAGAAACGTGCTTACAGTTTATCAGCCGACAGCAGGTCCTAGCTTACGGGCAGAGACGGCTCATTTATGTTGAATATAGTTGAGAGTGCATTTAGAGTTGTGTGAGGCATTGGGTTTTCTGGGATACACTTCATTAATTATTATTTTATTTAATGGGATAACTGGGAAAACCAAACATGCAGCACCATCAACCACCAATATGAACTACTTGGCTACAGCCATTCTGCAAAAATGACCACAACAAACCAATAAAAGGCATAAACAGAATTCACACGGAACACTCATCCTCAACCACCCAAGTGTTGAATAAACCATAACTGACTGTAAAAAAAAAAACTCAACCAAATATGTGGGCAGGTGGGCGTGTAGGTCTCAGGTTTATTGCTCAGGAATATGTGTTTGGGCTCCTGTAATGCTGAAGTACATTTCTCTTGCAGGTTTTATTGAACTCTTTGAGGTTTAAGATCACACATATGTGATTAGAATGTTGCGCATGTTCTAAACGGAACATTCTAATTCGGATGTAACAATCACTACTGGTGAAAGCAATGCAGTTCTAGAACACTGAAAAAAAAAACATTCTAAAAAACCTGCGCTTCAAAGGGTTAAAAAAGGGAGGCTGGAGAGGGTGATGATGCTCTTCTCATGGGTAATGTAGTACTGTATAAAAGAAGCCTAATCAACAGCTCACTGGTAATCCAGCCTGGTCTACCCACAGTTTAGAGTGTTAAAGTAGGCCAGATACACAGTGACTCGGGTGAGTAATAATTTATACTGGCCCTTATCTCTGTCTCTCTCTCTCTCTCTCTCGCACACACATGCACACCCACACACAGCACCGCTGACATAAGGCTGTCCCCATTCAAATGAATTCCAGTTATATAGCCACAACCAACGGCCTGCACAGACAGACAGTCAGTGTTAAACCAACAGTACATTTTACACTGGTTTTAATCCTACACGTGATTCCTATTGGACTAATTTAAACAGTTAGGGTTGAATTAACCCTATTTCCGCTCCCTGCCCTCCTCCGAGTCTCATTTGATAAATTCTGTTTTCTTTTCCTTTCTCCCTTCTCTCTCTTCCTCTGTTCTTTTGCAGTAGAGGTGACACTACTTCATTGAGCCCATAAATGGGAAATTGCTTTATCACCGAGCGTGACAGTATAATATTTATATGCCGAACACAACATGTGCATTGCATCTAAATATTATACTGTCTTGCTTTGGTGATTAGATTAGACTTTATTGCTCACTTTTCTGGAAATCATTCTCCTCACAGTGATGTACATTCAAGACGTAAATGATTAAACGGAATTCAGGACAGTGTATCTGTAAAATACATTAAGTGAATAGTTAATTAATTAAAATGAAAAGAAAACGCAGGATAACGAACGCGGGCATTGTAGGGACACAGGGTAAAGAATCAATAAAAGACGACAGGCCTCCTGGCCTCTTCTTCTCTTCTTTTTCCCTGATCATGTCCTGAGGGCGTCTGACGTGGTGCATTCGTACGAGTGAGAGAATCCATGTCAGAGAGAGAGAAAGAGAGAGAGAGAGGGAGAGAGAGAAAGAGAGAGAGAGAGAGAGAGAGAGAGAGAGAGAGAGATGCCGTGTGGTCACTGTGAGACTGGTGTGGTGGAAACAGAGATGCACTTTCTCCTACACTGTGAAAAGTATACGGAATTGAAGGAAAAATATTTTCAGAAATCTGAAATATCTCTCCCTCAATTCACAGAAATGACTGTTATAAATAGATTATCAGTCACACTGGGGGAGGATCCCACAGCATGCCATAGCCTGAGAGACAGTGAACAGGCACCTCCAACAGGCACCTCCACCACCACAGTGTCCCTAAGACCGGGAGAATAGTCCCAAATAGGCCCTAATAGTAAGTAGCATATATTGTTGTTTTGTATTGATATTGCTGTTTATTTGTTATTGTATTTGTTACCAAACCCCCCCTCCCTCCCTCCCCCACCACACCCCATTACCGAGGGTCATTTTATTGTTCATATAGGTTTTTTGCTGCTACTGTTGTTTTATGTAAATACTTGCTTTGGCAATACCAGGCTGATGTGTGGTCATGCCAATAAAGCTTATTCAAATTTAACTGAATTGAGAGATAGAAAGACACAGAGAAAGGAGGGAGAGAGAGTCAAGGAGAGCGGGAGAGAGAAAATCTCTTCACGTGAGACTGCAAAAGGATGTTTGCTAAATAGTAAAGCTTTTAACTTGTACTCTTGTAAACACGGTGGTTGCTTCCCAACAGGAAGCATTAATTGCTTTGTTTTTTCCACATTAATGACGGAGTGATTGTTTTTAATGAGCGCACGTATTTAACAAATACTGTCGTTCTTGTCTGCTCTTTTTCAGGCCTCCAAATGGCCGTGCTCTGGGCCGGGAGAGCTGGAACATTACGTTTAAAGTGCTTAAGCCTTTCCCTTCAGGTAAAGATTTTCCAATAGAGCCATTTGCTCTTCCTTTTGACTATCGACTCACGTTGCTTTTTATTGTTTAATGAGCGACGACCGGCCTATTTCAGGCAGCTGTTGGGGATGAGTCTATACGGGTTTGACAGAGGCTTCACTGCTGCCTGGATTCAGCAATAATGGTATGTACAGTATGCGCACAGATCTACATATATAATATAACTATTTACGTTATAACTTACAGTACATACGCAGTCTGTAAATGCATATTGTTGCAATTGCGCTGCCAAAACCCAGGACAGAGTATGGTTTCAGTAGGAATACAATGTA
>CM056380.1:52643474-52655974 GCA_029718625.1 Synaphobranchus kaupii | reverse complement strand
ATTACTATTAGTAGTATTAGTAGTAGTATAAGTGATAAATACTGAGAGTAAAATGTATTTACATAGCACCCTATTGTACAACATGTGGCTCGATACTGTTTACTGCCGTTAATCAGCCCCAGTTTAATTACTTCCTGTTGATTCAGAGAATAGCGTCTAAGTGGCTGTCATCTAAAGCTCACATCTGTTCCTGTTTGCTTTTTGATTGGAAGCACTGGCACATTATGCAAATTTGTCATCTAGATTTTTAAGGGTCTTTCTGGGCCATTGGGATCAAAATTGTTTGAAAGACCGACACAAACACAAACACACACACACAAACACACACACACACAAACACACACACACACACACAGAAAAAAACACACACATGCACACACATGCGCACGCACACAGGCGCGCATAAATTCACACAAACTCACAAACTCTCTCTCACACACACAAACACACACAAATGCACACAAACAAACACACAGACACAGGCACACAGAAATTCACAGAAATCCATACAAACACACACACACACACACATGCACACACACACACACACACACACACACACACACACACACACACACACACACACACACACACACACACACACACATCACTCTTTCTCCTCTTGTTCCAGTTCTGAGTATGTGCAGAATTGCAGTTCTCTCTCTCTCTCTCTCTCTCTCTCTCTCTCTCTCTATCCGTTCCTCTCCTCCTCTCTAAACGTTCTTTAGTTTTCTCCTCCTCCTCCTCCTCTCTCCTCCGGCCGGCAGGAGTCTGCGGTTCGGCTGCCGGTCCCGGCTCGCGTTCCCGTCGGGCTCGTTCGGGTCCCGTTACCCTCGGGCAGGCGAACAGGAAGTGGGTCCGGGGCCACACAGGCTGGCTCGCTGGGCGGTGGGGACGTGGTACAGATCACACCCCCCCTCTGGACTCCCCGTCTGTGGGTGAGAAACGTCCGCTTCGGCCCGTAGTGCGAAATTCCTTACCTTCATTACTGTTTAAATAATATTTATGAATTAATTAATGATTAGACGGGGACAGCTGAGTAAACACATCCGTGTGAGCTACCTGGGGTAAGGTTATGTGCTCAGCAAATGAGTGAGTTTTACCACAACTCTAGGAAATTATTATTATTATGATAATTTTTTATTAATTTTTTTTTTTTTACTAAACTGAGTGCTTTCACTGCAGAGAGAGAGAGTGGTGTACAGAAGGACTCAGTGATGAATAAGTGGTTTTCCCTCTTTTTTTTTCCGCTCCTTAGCTGCTCGGCTTGTGAAAATCCCTAACAATAAACATAGCCCTAATCCTACCATCATGTCTACAGGTAGGTTTGTTTTTCTGATTATTTTTAAAAAAATCAAAACCGGATTTACAATTTAGTTTTAGGTGTTTGCACACAATAAAACATAAATGTGTTACACAAATGCCATAGCATTATAATCCTGGACATCAAATTCCATCATTCCACAGTGACAGGAAGTGAGAGAGATGTCAAATTCCATCATTCCACAGTGACAGGAAGTGGGAGAGATGTCAAATTCCATCATTCCGTAGTGACAAGAAGTGCGAGAGGTGCCGAACTGATGTCTTTATTCTCCTTTCCTGTAACTGTCTGAGAACGTGCCAAAATCTGAGCCCCATTTTTTCCTGTTTCTTTTTTCTTTTTTTATTCCTTATGTAAAGCGTTTTTTCAGCGAGCCCCCCGGGCTGAAGCCCCCCCGGATCGATGTGCTATTTATCGCGCTGACAGCGGAGGTAGTGTGGAGCCCTAATTCTACGCACTCGGGAGATTAAATTCCTGTATTGCTGTCAGCTACATTAACTTACTTCCTGGATCTCAATTCAATTAGCAGCAGCAGCGCTCCGCTGTTCATAAATCAATAGCGATGGCCGGAGCGATAGAGCACCAACGCGCTGTCGACGTTCCTCCCCCCGTTCCTCCCCCCGCCTCTCTTGTCTCCCTGTGCATTATGGGCAGTTCTGCCGGGGGGCCCCAGGGCCACTCGAGGGGATTGATGTTGGATTACACCTTGACTAGACAGGACGGAACACGTTGTATTATTTACGTGCAGACGAGCGGTAATTGTCCACCCCCCCCCCCCCCCCCCCCTCCCCCCCGCCAACCCCCAGCCAGTT
The DNA here is from genome assembly GCA_029718625.1 of Synaphobranchus kaupii. NCBI lineage: Eukaryota > Metazoa > Chordata > Actinopteri > Anguilliformes > Synaphobranchidae > Synaphobranchus > Synaphobranchus kaupii. The sequence continues at coordinate 52,653,841 of CM056380.1, read as the reverse complement.
TGTTCCTCAAACTGAAGTCTGAAGACAAGACACTCAGGATTGTTCACCCGTGTTGTTGTTAAATTCAGTCATCACAATGCACCCCCCCACCCCCCACCCCCTCACTCCCTCAACTCTCCCACCTCCACCTCCCTTTCTGTGCTGGCTGCATTTTAGAGAAACAGACTGACAGAAGAAAAGGGATAGAGAGAAAAAGAGAGGCAGAGAAAGTGACAAAGAGGAAGACAGAGAGAGAGTCAGAGAAATAGAGAGGGAGAAAGAGAGCAATATATACATAGTACATGCATGTATATATATATATATATATATATATAAAGAGAGAGGTTGAGGGAGAGAGAGACGGAGAGGTTAAGGGAGAGAGAGAGACAGAGAGAGAGGTTGAGGGAGGGAGGCTGAGAGAGAGGGAGAGAGGTTGAGGGACAGAAGGGATGGAAAGGTTGAGGGAGAGAGAGAGAGACGGAGAGGTTGAGGGAGAGAGAGAGACGGAGAGGTTGAGGGAGAGAGAGAGAGAGAGACAGAGAGGTTGAGGGAGAGAGAGAGAGAGACAGAGAGGTTGAGGGAGAGAGGGAGAAAGAGAGGTTGAGGGAGAGAGAGACAGAGAGAGAGGTTGAGGGACGTAGAGAGAGAGAGACAGAGAGACAGAGAGAGAGGTTGAGGGACGTAGAGAGAGAGAGAGAGAGAGAGAGAGACAGAGAGAGAGAGAGAGAGAGAGAGAGAGTGAAAGGGTGGAAGTGATTTTCCATGGCTAAGGCTCCCCAGCTGTTTGGAGTGAGTACAGACAGGGAGCTAGCGATGAGACCACATTTGAGCTGCGGCCCGCGGGCTCTGACAGAGATTAAACACGCTTACACCGGCGAGGACGACGACAAAGAACGCGTCACACTTGCGCTGTGACTGCTCCGTACGGTCTGCTGCGCTGGGGGAGAGCACATCTGTCCGTCAACCGCGCTCAAAGGACTAGTGTTGTCACTGATGATTCCAACGGCATCATCAGGATCGAGCCCACCCCACCTCCCAACTCCCAACTCCCCCCAGCCCCAAAAGAGGAAGTGAGCCATGCCACCCTCCTTCTTCAAACAAAACCAACCAGCAAAATAAAGTCCAGTCTGATTCATCAACTTAAATTAACTGAGATGGAAAAAAAAAAAAAAAGTGCTCCATATGGAAAAGCCAGTGGAAGCCTCTGTCTTCAGAGTCTGTAATATTGTGCAATTTCAACATAAAGAAATTCCCTCCATGTTTTGGAAAGTTGTAGAAGCTAATCTTGTAAAGCCCCAAATGAGACAACTTTCTTTTCATTGTACTTTTCAAAAATACTTTTTCTTTGTGCATTTTTTTTTCTCCTGTGGTATATTTCTCTCTCTCTCTCTCTCTCTCTCTTCATCGATACATTACACCGTCTGCTCGATTGTTTAGGTTTTTGTTGCTCGATGTTGTATTTCTGGCTCGTTTAACTGCCAGATGACAAATACAGCCTGTCTGCCAGTATAGACCACTGCAGGGTGGTTAATTATCTTTGGTCGGGAAGGAGGACGCATTTAAGTGTGACACAGATACGAGCAAGCAGAGCAAGTGCCTGAAAGGCCAGCTGCCTTTTATTTTTTAGTTTTGAGGGGGTTTGGGGGGGTTTAGGGGTGTTTGGGTGGTTTTGGGGGGTTTGAGGGGGTTTGGGGGGGGTTTAGGGGCGTTTTGGGTGGTTTTGGGGGGTTTGAGGGGGTTTGGTGGGGTTTAGGGGCGTTTGGGTGGTTTTGGGGGGTTTGGGGGGGTTTGGTGGGGTTTAGGGGCGTTTGGGTGGTTTTGGGGGGTTTGGGGGGGTTTGGGGGGGGTTTAGGGGCATTTGGGTGGTTTTGGGGGGTTTGAGGGGGTTTGGGGGGGTTTAGGGGCGTTTGGGGGGGTTTGGGGGACGGGTTTGGGGGACAGGTTATCTGGGCAAGATGCACGGCCGCAGTGCAGTTGCGTGAGACTGATGCCCCTTGAAATCCAGCGGGGCGCATTAAGGAGAGGCACGTGTGGCTGGAGTAAGCTACTGCTCTGGATTTGATTTCAGGTTTTCACCCGAGTGTATCCCAGAATGCCATATTGAGGCGACCAACACTGGCCTTAAGCGGGGGTCGGGGGAGGGGGGGGGGGGGGGTCGGCTAGCGATGTTGGAACAGATCTGGTGCTCATCTATTTTCCTCTTCATTGCTAAAAAATATATATAAAAATCCCTCTTCCAAAAGTGCCGTCCACCCCTCCATTATCTCCATGGGAAACATAATCCTGGCTCCAAGAGTTCCGCTTCAGCTGGGGCCTCCAATCCAAATTGTACTTTTGCAGGGGAGGGGAAATAAATAAATAAAATAAAATTCAAGGAGCCAGGAGGTTCATCTCCTACTCGTGGGCATGTGATGTGAATTTGATCTCTTTTTTTTTCATACATGTCGTGGAAAAGACACACACACAAAAAAAAATGGAATAAAATAAAGCAGGCTGTAAAATTTGAAATCAAAGTGGCCTCTGGAAATGATTAGAGGAGAAAATAAAACAGCTGCATCGCTGCCAGCCCGTCACTGAAGACAGGAGCCGGCTGTCTGAACGTGAAATCTCTCTTATTATTTTTAAATTTCAACCCTTCTTTAACCAGGTAGCCACTCTTAAAGGACCTGGGGACTCTGGTATCTTTCGCAGATCAAAGTTCTTTTGGAATGCAAGGGATTGTGTAGCCAATCATATTTAGAGGATTGTGTAGCCAATCGGATTTCGAGGATTGTGTAGCCAATCAAAGAAGTGAGGTGGCCAAAATGAAGGGAGCCAGTTTATGTGGGAATTTGAGCAGGATCCTGGGAATACTTACTTTTTCCAAGTGCTCGGAATCTTGAATGACGACAGAACTTTGGTGCAATATGTGAATGTCATGATTGAAGCACCCAAAGGACTATTTTTTGGAGATGTGGGTAGTGGGGGGGTACAGGTGTGTAGGCAAGGCGCGGGGTAGTCACCGTCACACTTAGACTTGCACTATATTGCTCAGGTATTCACGTATACATGCTCCTGAAAAGGGAAGGTCTCTGTGTGTATGATCATCACCCAAGTTACAGTTTCAGGGTTGTCACTGTGATTTATTTTTGAATTCACGGTATTCACAGAAACAAATTCACAAATATGTATATGACATGGCAGACCAAGTTCAGTGCTGTAGTCATAGTTACACGCAAGTCGATCTGGGTAGCTACAGTTTGCTGTGTATGCCTCTGTATGTGTATGGAGTCATTATTAAAATATATATTACATTACATAGAATATATAAACATTTCTAAATATAATTTACAATTTAAGCATTTGGCAGATGCTTTTTTCCAAAAGGGACTTACTTGGAAAAGGTGCATTTCGCACACTCACATGAGCTACAAATCAACACTGGATTTCAACACTGGATTCCACTGTTTCCCTCTATGTGGCTTCAATTGACGTGTAGTCTGTAAAGGATGGATACTGTCATTAGAATATAAGGAAGAACAGTCACCATTACTCATAAAATATTAATAACACGGTTGTTGCAATCATTAATTAATGAGACATGATAGTTATAGTTTTCAGGGGGGAAAGAAAACATCTAATTACTCATATATAAAGAATTAGGTTATCGATGCTTACAAATTATCAGAAAATTCGAAACAAATTATATTATTCACAGCAATATTAGCAGAAATTAGCACAATTAGCCCTCTCCATCACAAGCATCTGAGGCAGGGTTGCTATGGTTATTAGTATAAAGGAGCAGGGTGGTCACAGTCATTAAAAAAAAGCAGGGTAGTCACAGTCATTAATATATGAAGCCTCATAATCACCAGCAGGGATGAGCAGAGGGAATAGCTGATAACTAGACAGCTGTGTGAGACGATGTTTGTCCTTATTAATATTAATGCAGATATTAATGCAGGCAATAGCATGCTCCTGAGATTGGTCCATGTCCTCTAATGTGTATTAGGGTCCCAGAGTGAGTCCTATCTACGTCTCAGCGATCCCTTTGAAAGGTTGTAAATTTCATTTTGAATTACACTGACTGTTTAGATACGCGCGGGTGATCGATCGAACCTTTTATGCGCTTGTCGTTTCTAGCAATACCTAATCGGCTTTGATTGGATGAAACTACGAGGATCACAGGAAGGAAGGTGGGAGAGATACAGTATGTGATTTATATACTGTCTGTATATATTCATGTACATGTTTCACCTCAAAAAATTTGTATAAAGAATTTGTACATGTAGATACACTTCTTACGTAATAAAAATTTTAAAGCATGAATTATATTAAATAGAATGTACATATAAATCATATAGAATTATTATTAATTACTGTGATCCCACACATGCATGGTAGGTCATTGAATCAGTAATCTACAGAGGTGTAAAATCCGGGTTCAGAAAATAAAAGTCCTCCCCAGCATTTGTTTCCGATCACCTGGCTTTAGCAACGAGGAGGTAGAACTAATTGGTGAAATCAGCTGGCTGGTGGAAGGAACACTTTCTGACCCCTGGATATTACACCTGTGGTATTCTACTCTCATCTATATCATTAGATAAATCATTAGTTCCCAGGAAAGCCCTTCTCTGTGGCTGAATCAGCAGGTCTGTTCTAGCTTTGTGTCCGCATGTGGCTCCCTGAGTTTGGCTGCCGGTATTTTATTGCGTTTGTAGCAAGCTGATTGTTGTTGGAGTGTTTGTTGAGGTATTTGTCTTGTGGGCCCAACCAGTAGTTTTGCAGCTTCTTATTAACTGTTTTAACTTGCTCTGTTTCTAAACTGTTTTGAACTTATTAAGATTGTTTTCAATTCTAATTTACTTTTTATATAATGTCTTTCTATGTCTTATGTAAAGCACTTTGCGTTGCCCTTGTGTATGAAAATGTGCTATACAAATAAACTTGACTTGACTTGACTTAGTCTCCAATCCTCTCTTCTCTCCAGATTTTAGAAGGCCTGATTTAGATTTTGGTAGGCCTGATTGTATTCGTTGGCCTTGTCTTATTTAATGGTTATAGTGCCCTACGTCAGTTTGGGAGAGTGCACGCAGCTCAGAGCTGGACGCTGGCATAAACACTCCATGCAGTCGATTAGGGTCACGACCATCCCTCGGCCACACAATTCAATCTTATTTTACTTATTTATTTAGAACGCATTATATGGAGCACTTTAGGGCCACGATAACATCCTTGTTTAGGTCCACCAAAAGCCCTACACAGTAAAAATTTTCAGTTTTAAATCAACTCTTACAGTGTACATATGGCGCTACTGGATTAATATGTACTCTGTTAGAGTTGAATTAACACTGGAGATTTAATCCTGTAGGGCCGGCTCTGAGACGGCCACAAGTGCGCTTATGGCAAGGAAGCCGACAAGGAAACCAGATTTTAGTTCGAGAAAAGACTGCACTGTAAAATGTTCAGTGTTAATTCAACTCTAACAGAGTTCATATGAGTCCAATAGGGACCACGTGTACACTGTAAGAGTAAATTTTTGTAAATGCTCTCTTCAGATTAATGCATAATGTTGCTATACGCTCTGTGGGCTTTGGGTCATGTTGCTCTATGTGATTAATTAATTTAAAAACATTTTTTAATTAAAGTTTGAGTAAGTCCCTGTTCCCCGCCCTGTGATGAGCTGGGCTCCCTCCAGGTGATCACAGTCTATTGATCACCTCTCTCTCTCTCTCTCTCTCTCTCTCTCTCTCTCTCTCTCTCTCTCTCTCTCATCCCTCTCTTTACCGCTGAAGACTCCTTAATAAATATTAGTGGGTGAATTCATCAGCCATGTTTTTCACCACTGTGAAACAGGCACCCCGTGGAGGCGGGGCTGTCTCCTGTCTGTCACGATCATAAAAGCTCAAAAGGGGGAGGGGCAAGTGGGGGCAAAGGGGGTGGGGCTTGGGGAGGACTTTGGAGGGACACTATCCTCAAGCTCAGAGGATGAACAGTAGTTTTGCCCTGTTATCTCCATATGTGTGTGTGCGTGTGCGTGTGTGCGTGAGTGTGTGTACGTGCGTGTGTGTGGGTGTGTGCGTCCGCCGTCGCCATGAATCATTGAAGACACAGAGAGCCTTCACCATGCACTTGTCACCTCTAAGACGCCCTCCATCCATCACCTCTATAAAAGTGCCAGAGGGGGCCTGGCCAGAATCAATCCCATTACCCGCTGGGGTGAGGGGGGTCTGTCCAGTTTGCCTGGGGTTGGGAAACGCGGTCGAAGGCTGGACCCGGAGCGGAGCGTGTCGGGGTGAGGGTGGAGGTGAAGGTCAAGTTCCAGCATGTTCCGCCCCAGATGCCCCCCTCAGCGGCGAACATATGCCGCCATGTTTGTCCTCCTAACCCCTGCTGACCGCCACCCCCCTCCCCTCACGGCTCGCTGTTTCTGCGCGGACGGCCTGCCCCCAGACTACATAATGGCCCCTGTCCCCCTGACCCCGGCCGCCAAAATTGCTGGAACCCAAGCTGGCATCCCAGCCGCGCTGACCGCACAACGGCTGCTCCTGTTACCGGGGGCGACCGGTCAGACTTGGGGGGGCTGGGGAGGGGGGAGCACAGGGTCGGAGGGCTGTTTCCAACTGCCAACAAACATGACATTCTTCACTGTCCATGTCACAGGCAAAGATCCACTCAGGAAGGCAGGAGAGCTGGGAAACACTGGGAAATCTGGGAAACATTTGCGGTTTTCACTGAAACAGAGTTAAAAATTTCCTGTGTTTCTCACACCCTGAGTCCTCTTGACGCACCTCGTGAGGAGCATGTCCTCTCAGGAATATTTGGGAATGTTCTAAGGAATGGTTCTGTAAGTAAGGTTTGGGAATATGAAAAGGAACTGAGTACACTTGGGAATGTAGTAAGGAACAGCGGTATAATGAAAGTTAGGGAATGTTATACGGAATGACAGTGTAAAGAGCATTAGGGAAAATGAAAAGGAACAGTTCTGTAAAGGTCACTTGGGAATGTTATAAGGAACTCAGTAAATTTAAAAAATGCTTTCCAATCGAAAAACCCAAAAGAGCCTGAAACAGCTTTGTCCCTACAGCTGTTAGACTGCTTAATGACACAGGACATCTCAAGACAGCAAAGGCAGATGAGGAACCGTTATTGCTTCTGATGGTCAATTTTTCATTATAACGCTTGGCCGTATTCCACTCCAATCATACCTTCACTTTAATATGAAACACCTGATTCTATTGAATGTCTTTATTTAACATGTTTGTTTGTGATTTGCGGTGGCGGCACGGTGGTGCAGTGGTTAGCACTGTCGCCTCACAGCAAGAAGGCACCGAGTTCGAATCCCGGCCGAGGGCCTTTCTGTGTGGAGTTTGCATGTTCTCCCCGTGTCCACGTGGATTTCCTCCGGGTACTCCGGTTTCCTCCCACAGTCCAAAGACATGCAGGTTTAGGCTAATTGGAGACTCAAAATTGCCCATAGGTATGAGTGTGTGTGAGTGAATGGTGTGTGTGCCCTGCGATGGATTGGCGGTCTGTCCAGGGTGAATTCCTGCCTCTCGCCCAATGCATGCTGGGATAGCTCCAGCACCCCCCCGCGACCCTGATCAGGAATATGCGGGTTAGATAATGGATGGATGGATGGATGGATGGTTGTGTTTTGTGGGTCTGCCCCACTCTCTATGTCTTTTTTATTGCTGGCAACTACAACTGAAGTTTCCTCTCAGGAAATAAAAGTTATTCTATTCTATATTCTATTCTAAAGAATGTTCTGGAATGTTCTTGGGTGCGGCTCTGTAAAGGACATTTGGGAATGCTTATTAAATGCGCTGGAAGCTGAAAGGCTTGATGTGTTTCCTCGCTCTAAAGGTTATCAGAGTTACCTGGATAGGGACCCTTCCACCTCCGTAAGGAACTTTCACATGGAAGAGGTCCCCAATGTACCGGGAACGTGATGTAACTTCCTGTCTTCCTGGGGATGCAGTGGAGGGGGTGGGGGGGGTTTGACCCCGCAGCTGAAGTGCTTTCACCTGCAGTGGCCCCTCCAGTGAACCGAGCCTGCACTTTGCCCGGGGCACGCCAGTTCCTCTCAGCAAGACCACAATTAGGGAGGGGCTGAGAGAACGAAATGGATCGTTAAACGCTCATATTCGACCACGGACGTCGAGGAAAACATCCCCTGTCTGCCCTCTCCTCGCCTCCTCTACGCTAAAAGCTCAGAGGTGGGACCGTTTTTTGTTTTTTTTTTAACCCCTGCTGGTCCGAGAAGCGGCACGCCTCTCGCAAAGGGTTTGATGAGCAGAACGGAATTAGCCGAAACAGGTCCACCAATAAGTATTATTAACAAAAATGATCTTGCATCGAGTCAGTTAAAAGTGCGGACCTCTGTATACTTTTTCCCAAATCTGGATAGATCATGCATGCAAGGCTTTAATACTATTTATCCCTGGCCTGTAAAATGCCTGTTGCTGAACAGTTTGGAGAGAGAGAGAGAGAGAGGAGGAGAGAGAGAGAGAGAAGAGAGAGAGAGGAGAGAGGAGAGAGAGAGAGAGAGAGAGAGAGAGAGAGAGAGAGAGAGAGAGAGAGAGAGAGAGAGAGAGAGAGAGAGAGAGAGAGAGAGAAAGAGACAGAGGGTGAGTGAAAGAGTGTGTTTGTACGTGTGTGAGAGAGTGCAGAAATAAAAAGTTTGAAAAAGTGCCTAAAAAGGTACAAACACTTGTCACTGGGGTGGTACTCTAGGTACACAAAACTGTACCCTTAGCCGGCAATACATCATTCATTTGTACTTTCTTTGCTTGTAAAAGGTATGTATTAGTTCCCAAATAGAACGTTATTGTACTTTCAGGGTATATTTGTGAAATTACTTCCTTAAAGAACAAAACAATACATCTGCTGTATTTCTGAGAGTATTTCTGTGTGAGGGAGAGAAAGTGATAGAAAGAGATTCCAACCCCTGACTCCCATTGCTTCCAAATCTCTATCTATCACATTAAACAAAAACTAACTCTCTACCTTCCCTTCCACATGCTAATTCTTATTATCTTATATTATTCTTATATTAGTGTGTTGACACTGTCATTAATTGCTACCTGGATTTACGAATCCAGGCCTTTTCTTTGTGCGCTAATTGTAAGTCGCTCTGTCTAAGAGCTTCAGCTAAATGCCTAAAATGTAAACGCAAATGTATAAAGAGAGAGAGGGAGGAGCTAAAGAAGTAAAAAAAAAAAAAGAGGGGTAGAGGCGGCCAGCGAATGTGTTTTCTCAGTTTATCCGTACGGGGACCACCACGGTGGGTGTTATATTTGGAAGGTGACCGGGGAAAAAAACCAGAGAAGCACTCAGTAGCCGTTTCGCAGACTGCAGGGTGCAATAGCAACAGCCCTGCTGGCCAGACGTCTTCCACACACATCTGTGAGCTCGCCGTCTGTTTGCCTCAAAAATTTATACTGCCTGTCTCAGCTTACCCATTTGGCAGCTTTTTAATTGAATACTACCTGACCATCCCCCCCCACCCCCCACTCCACCCCCACGATCACCAGACCCTGCCATAATGTGTTATCCCACATAGCAACAATGTTAATGACCTGTGATTTCAGAAAACTGTGTGTGTGTGTGTGTGTGTGTGTGTGTGTGTGTGTGTGTGTGTGTGTGTGTGTGTGTGTGTGTGTGTGTGTGTGCATTATGTGTAGACTATGTATGTGTGTGTGTCTGCATGTGTGTGTATATGTGTGGTTGTGTGAATTTGTGTGTGTAGGCATGGTTGTATGTGTGTGTGCCTGTGTATGCGTGTGTGTGTGTGTGTGTGTGTGTGTGTGTGTGTGCACCCTACACGCTGCAAGCCTGAATAAGATGTGCAGCCATTGTTCTGTTGGAGTGCTGTGGTTGTGCCTGGATGGTTTCCCCAGTTCCTCAGCTGAAAACCTGTAATGTGCCCTGGTCCAGGATTGGCTGCCCTGAGATCCTTTAATGTGTTCTGGTCCAGGATTGGCTGCCTGCCTGAACACGCAGATTTGCTGAGGCAGATATCAAACCACAGTGGAGAATTCTGTGGTGATCTATTACATTTCTGTAATATCCTGGATACTGTAAAATAACCTCTAAAGCTAGAGACCAAAACCAGAATCCTACCACTCACCCTACTCTCAGATTCATCTTTATGAGGTAGAGCCTTATCGATCGCCATAGGGAGTGCCATCTCCAGCGCAAGGGATGCTGGGATAGTGGTTAGCAAATGGTTTCCTCCTCGGATCGCCCCTCTAAACGGGGCCCGGGACGGCGATGGGTGGAGGGATGGGGCGGAGGAGAGAAGGCCGGGCGCTTAGACGAGCCGATATCTGTGGGCATCGTGGTCCAGGTGCTGCCGCTCCTAGATCTCAGGTTTAGACTGAGGTACGTTATAGCGGTCACAGCTG
>CM056380.1:52629992-52642974 GCA_029718625.1 Synaphobranchus kaupii | reverse complement strand
GAGGCTTGTTTGATACCTCAGACATTGTTGACTTAAGAGCCATTTTATGTTCCATACTGTTCCAGTGTAGTTTACAGCTTAATCTAGTCCCACCCTCCAATTCCCATTAGAGATCCATTCAAATGCAGAGATGTTATAGTATTGCTTGTAGGAGTACCAGAAAAATAAGATATCTCAAGAGTCTTTTGATATTGTTGGGTCACAGACATCAGGAAGTCATGGCATGCAAAGGATATGCAACCAAATATTAAAAATGATGACTATATTCTACATTATGTTAAACTGTACAATATTTTTTGATGGCCGAAAATGGGGGGGGAGAGACTATGTACAAAAGGTTCTATAATTTTTAAATGCTTCATCCGATATGGATGAAAAATACCCTCAAATTAAAGCTGACAGTCCAACCTCATTGTATCCTTTCAAACTCAAAGTAAGAGTACAGAACCAAAATAACACAAAATGTGTCACTGTCCAATGAATTATGGTGCTTACTGTATGTCTGTCCAGAAGGAAACATTTTAAATTTTGATTCTGAGCGTTGGAAGAATTTTCAGTCACGGTTTGGACAACATCTTGTGAATCAAAGATGGGCTTTTCTCTTTATCCTCTGTATACATTGTCATCGTCATAGTCATCTGCAACAGATCGTCATTGTCATCATGTCGATGTTGTCTTCATCATCATAGCCATAATGGACAGCTAATTTTTAGTGTAATGGGTGACTCTTGTCTGTTCATATCCACAGGATATGTGTCACAGCTCTTTCACAGCTCTTGTAGTGTTAGTTGCAGAAGTGCTGCTCCTCCTCATAGCTCAGAGCATCGCACTGTGCTTCACTGGCACAGTGTTTCAGAGTACTGCTAAACCACTGCTTCACTGGCACAGTGTTTCAGAGCACTGCTAAATCACTGCATTACTGGCACAGTGTTTCAGAGCACTGCTAAACCACTGCTTCACTGGCACAGTGTTTCAGAGCACTGCAAAATCACCGCATTACTGGCACAGTGTTTCAGAGCACTGCTAAATCACCGCATTACTGGCACAGTGTTTCAGAGCACTGCTAAATCACTGCATTACTGGCACAGTGTTTCAGAGCACTGCTAAATCACTGCATTACTGGCACAGTGTTTCAGAGCACTGCTAAATCACCGCATTACTGGCCACAGTGTTTCAGAGGACTGCTAAATCACCGCATTACTGGCACAGTGTTTCAGAGCACTGCTAATCACTGCATTACTGGCACAGTGTTTCAGAGCACTGCTAAATCACCGCATTACTGGCACAGTGTTTCAGAGCACTGCTAAATCACCGCATTACTGGCACAGTGTTTCAGAGCACTGCTAAATCACTGCATTACTGGCGGTGTTTCAGAGCACTGCTAAAATCACCGCATTACTGGCCACAGTGTTTCAGAGCACTGCCTAAATCACCACATTACTGGCACAGTGTTTCAGAGCACTGCTAAATCACCGCATTACTGGCACAGTGTTTCAGAGCACTGCTAAATCACTGCATTACTGGCACAGTGTTTCAGAGCACTGCTAAATCACTGCGATTACTGGCACAGTGTTTCAGAGCACTGCTAAACCACTGCTTCACTGGCACAGTGTTTCAGAGCACTGCTAATCACCGCATTACTGGCACAGTGTTTCAGAGCACTGCTAAATCACCCGCATTACTGGCACAGTGTTTCAGAGCACTGCTAAATCACTGCATTACTGGCACAGTGTTTCAGAGCACTGCTAAATCACTGCATTACTGGCACAGTGTTTCAGAGCACTGCTAAATCACCGCATTACTGGCACAGTGTTTCAGAGGACTGCTAAATCACCGCATTACTGGCACAGTGTTTCAGAGCACTGCTAAATCACTGCATTACTGGCACAGTGTTTCAGAGCACTGCTAAATCACCGCATTACTGGCACAGTGTTTCAGAGCACTGGCTAAATCACCGCATTACTGGCACAGTGTTTCAGAGCACTGCTAAATCACTGCATTACTGGCGGTGTTTCAGAGCACTGCTAAATCACCGCATTACTGGCACAGTGTTTCAGAGCACTGCTAAATCACCACATTACTGGCACAGTGTTTCAGAGCACTGCTAAATCACCGCATTACTGGCACAGTGTTTTCAGAGCACTGCTAAATCACTGCATTACTGGCACAGTGTTTCAGAGCACTGCTAAATCACCGCATTACTGGCACAGTGTTTCAGAGCACTGCTAAATCACTGCATTACTGGCACAGTGTTTCAGAGCACTGCTAAATCACTGCATTACTGGCACAGTGTTTCAGAGCACTGCTAAATCACCCACATTACTGGCACAGTGTTTCAGAGTACTGTTCACCATGGGCATCACTGGCGCAAGTGTTTCAGAGTACTGTTCACCATGGCATCACTGGCGCAGTGTTTCACAGCACTGACAGAACACTGACAATGGGGTCCTCAGTATTTTGAGTTCTCTATACAAAGTGCCTGCGTGCATTGTTGCAATAGGTCTGTTCCTTCTGATCGATGCACACTGGTTAACTCCCCAGTCGGTGTTTGGCTTGCTGGGGCTTGCTGTTTGTCTGCACAGCCTGAGTGATGAAGTTCACACTGGCCTTTTGTTCCACTACAGAGTAATGAATGTTTCAGCTCAAATCCAGGGAGGATTATCTCTGATCTGAGACCAGCTGTAGAGTAGGAGGCTGCCCGGCCTGCTTTTGTTTCTCCCCTCTCACGTGGCTCCCAGCACCCTTTGCCGTGTCCGGTCCGCGTGCGCCGTCACGGCTGGCGCCGGCAAGCTGTGGGATTTTCAGCCGTGCCTCGTACCCGCTGGTTGCCCGCGCTCGAACGCCGTGGCCCAATCCACTAAATTGTAATTGTGCGGGATGTCACGTTTGCAATGTCATGTCTGGGCCCAAATCCCCCTCTCTCTGATAAGTGGTTTGTCTCAGGAGCTACCCCTCCCTCAGCCTCTCATTCTTTTATCAGTGTGTGCTTCTCTCTACACACGCCTGTCTGCAGCAAGGGTGTTTTTAAAAGCTGACCTTGCTTTGCTGTTGAGAGAGCCGCTCAGCGGTTCAAGTCATGGGAATCGGCCTTCTTCAGCCTTTGTCTCCAGCGTTCTCTGCATCTCTGCAATCCCTCAGCGACTGTGAACGCGAGCTGTACACCTCCCTTCCCTGTGCTTCAGCATGTGGGGAGCGCATCGCCATGCTACGTGTATGTGGTTGTATGGTGGCACATTTGAGGAAAGTGATAGTGTCAGACTGCAGGTACTTGTGTCTTTTGCTTAACCCCCCCCTATATGACCCTTGACCTCTGACCCACAGTTGCTCTCACTCAGATGACCGAGTGAGCATTTACTTGCATACCAGTGATAAGCTGCCAATCGATTGCGCTTCGAGAGAGAGCGAGAGGAGACCTCTCACACAGCTGGTCCTGAGGCTCAAAAATAAGTCAGTAGAAACCCTTAAAGTGATCAATCCATATCTTACTGCATATCTGGCAGCAGAGTGATGGTTTGAGGCTTGTTTGATACCTCAGACCCTTCTTGACATACAGCCATTTTACCAACCATGTATTCCATACTGTTCCAGCGTAATTTACAGCTAAATCTAGTCCCGCCCCCCAATTCCCATAGAGATCCATTCAAGTGCAGAGACGTAATAGTATCGCTTGTAAGAGTACCAGAAAATAAGATATCGAGAGTCTTTTGATGTTGTTGGGTCACAGACAACAGGAAGTCATATTGGTCCAATTTGAAATGTACAGTGGTTCCCCTCATTTTTGTTGTCTTTTAGTGCATTTATTAAATCGGCTTAATATGAATTAAGGATAGATTCAAGTGTGTGCCAATGTCACAAGAATCTAATCTCCTGAACATTCATTCATTCCAAGCCCTCCAGCTTTGCACTACCTGTTCACTTGTCTAATAATGGTAGCTAAATACCATTTTTAATATTTTCTGTGACATATGACCATGTTACAGTCAGCCATAATGCACCTTTGAATGAGAGGAATTTGGTTAGCTTTCATTATTACCGGCCAGACCACTGATGCTGGCCTCCTCACTGTCACCCCTGATCAGACTTTCTCACTCACAAGAAATATTTCAACTCATATGAAAAATATAAATTATAATTTGTCTCAGCTCAAGACGACTCAGCATGGAGCAGCTCAAGTGGTTGGCTTGCGGATAGTTATAGCCTACAAATGTTAGCTTCTAGGCTAATCTTCTAATCTAATCTTCAGCTAGCCACAGTGCAAAGGTAAATGTTTAACTACACAATATCTCAGCATAGATCAGAGGTGGCAAGCCCTGGACCTGGAGAGCTGCAGAGTATGCTGGTTTTTGTTGTTCGAAATCAAAATCAAATCGCCCCTAAGCCTCCTTTTACTAAGCTTGAACAGAGTAAGTATCTCAAGTCTTTTCTCATAACTTTTATCTTTCATACCAGGAACTAATTTAGTTGCCCTTCTTTGAACTGAGCCTCTATATCTTTCTTGTAGTACGATACCCAGAACTGCACAGTGCACTGCACACAGTACTCTAAGGGCTTTACTAAGACCTTTAAACCTGTGCAAAACCCTTTAGCACACCAAAACCAATAACATGGCCAGTGATTGGTCATGGTATTTGTTTTGCACCAATTATTGGTTGTGTTATTAGTTTTGTGTTGTGCTAAAAGGTTTTGTGTGGTCTGACAAAGATATTTTATAACTTCCTTGGATTTATACTCAATACCTTTGGTTTATATATCCCAAGGCGAGCTGAGATGCTCTGTTTTTTGTTACTAGAAGTTCAGAATGGACTGATTTGCCTGTTAGATGTCTGTGGATGCATGAGCGAATGGGCTGTGCAGACGCATGTGGTCTCCCACAGCGAGTGTAGGGTCACTGGGGTTGGTGTATTAAAGGGATAGTTCGGAATTTTGGGACATAATGCCTCAATTACGACTTATCCATGATGTAGTTGATTGATGGAAACCATTTTCAGATAATTCCATGCTGTCCCTTCTTTTGGACATACACACATTGCTAATGCTAGCGCAACTCTAAGGTAACTAGTAGCATCCACTACCAAACGCACTTAAACACTCCACAGTGCACCCAAAGCAAATAAAATATGACGACAGTCTATCGGGGTTATTTTCAGTGATTATACCATCATTTTTGAAGTCAAACTATCGTTGAATCCTTTACTTTGTGCTGACCTATATTCTCTGTGGAAGTACGGCGGCGGAGCTAGCTGTAGATTAGCCAGGGTATCTGCCTGTAGGCTATCTGCTGTACTCCACAGTTGCCGACACAATCCGTTTTGCCGTAAAGTTTACATATTTGGTAGACAACAAGTCAGCTAAACACAAACATGCTACAGAATAACACAGCATATACAAGCAAGCACACTGGCTACCAATTTGCAGGAAAGAGTTTTGACCACTTCCATGACTTCCCAATTGTGGCAACTAGCTAGCTAAATTGAAATGGATAGATCACACATGCAAGTCATTTATTAGTTACGTGCTCGTCAGTTGTTTTCGGTGCATGAAGAAAAACAGGTGATGGCACAGCAGTCTCCTTCAGTAGGGGGGTGGGGGGTGGTCCCGACCGTCCTTTTTTTGATTTTCACATAGTCATCCTCCGTGAAATGAGGTCACTACACACTTTTAACTTTTTTAGAGTCTCAATTGGTGTGTTTGACATCCATGCGAGCAGCAAGAAGCCACAACTGTTTTCTTTGTTGATCTTCCACTGGAAATCGGTGAAAACTTTGTGGTGCCCCATTTTTTTGCATGATTTGAACAACCTTGAAATACACACCGAAATACCATCTTACCTGAACATTAGCTAACAATACTACTAGTCTGATTCTTTCACACGCGCAATATTGTTGTTGGCCGGTACTACATACGGCGGCAGAGCTATACTTTACGTTACCTACTAACGTAAAGTATCGCTCCGCTGCCGTACTTCACGGAGAAATGATGGTATAATCACTGAAAATAACCCTGATAGACTGTCGTCGTATTTTATTTGCTTTGGGTGCACTGTGGGAGTGTTTAAGTGCGTTTGGTAGTGGATGCTACTAGTTACCTCAGAGTTGCGCTAGCATTAGCAATGTGTGTATGTCCAAAAAGAAGGGACAGCATGGAATTATCTGAAAATGGTTTCCATCAATCAACTACATCAAGGGTAAGTCGTAATTGAGACATTATGTCCAAAATTCCGAACTATTCCTTTAATGCTGCAGCCATCCCTGTGAATGATTTCCTTTAAAAGCTGGCCTAGTGTTGGTGTTGGCAGTGTTTAATTAGTGCAGTGTTGTTGGCGCAGTGTTGGTGTTGGCAATGTTTAATTGGTGCAGTGTTGTTGGCGCAGTGTTGGTGTTGGCAGTGTTTAATTGGTGCAGTGTTGTTGGCGCAGTGTTGGTGTTGGCAATGTTTAATTGGTGCAGTGCTGTTGGCGCGGTGTTGGTGTTGGCAATGTTTAATTGGTGCAGTGTTGTTGGCGCGGTGTTGGTGTTGGCAATGTTTAATTGGTGCAGTGTTGTTGGCGCAGTGTTGGTGTTGGCAATGTTTAATTGGTGCAGTGCTGTTGGCGCGGTGTTGGTGTTGGCAATGTTTAATTGGTGCAGTGTTGTTGGCGCAGTGTTGGTGTTGGCAATGTTTAATTGGTGCAGTGTTGTTGGGCGCGGTGTTGGTGTTGGCAATGTTTAATTGGTGCAGTGCTGTTGGCCGCAGTGTTGGTGTTGGCAGTGTTTAATTGGTGCAGTGTTGTTGGCGCGGTGTTGGTGTTGGCAATGTTTAATTGGTGCAGTGTTGTTGGGCGCAGTGTTGGTGTTGGCAATGTTTAATTGGTGCAGTGTTGTTGACGCAGTGTTGGTGTTGGCAATGTTTAATTGGTGCAGTGTTGTTGGCGCAGTGTTGGTGTTGGCAGTGTTTAATTGGTGGAGTGTTGTTGGCGCAGTGTTGGTGTTGGCAATGTTTAATTGGTGCAGTGTTGTTGGCGCGGTGTTGGTGTTGGCAATGTTTAATTGGTGCAGTGTTGTTGGCGCGGTGGTTGGTGTTGGCAATGTTTAATTGGTGCAGTGTTGTTGGCGCGGTGTTGGTGTTGGCAATGTTTAATTGGTGCAGTGTTGTTGACGCAGTGGTTGGTGTTGGCAATGTTTAATTGGTGCAGTGCTGTTGGCGCGGTGTTGGTGTTGGCAGTGTTTAATTGGCGCAGTGTTGGTGTTGGCAGTGTTTAATTGGTGCAGTGTTGGTGTTGGCAGTGTTTAATTGGTGCAGTGTTGGTGTTGGCAGTGTTTAATTGGTGCAGTGCTGTTGGCGCGGTGTTGGTGTTGGCAGTGTTTAATTGGTGCAGTGTTGTTGGCGCAGTGTTGAGGCCCGTTAGGCAGACAGGGCTCTTAACAGTGATGAGTTAAACAGGGCCGTGCCGGGCGGAAGAAGGACTGAGCCAACCTCACTGTGTTACTACCTACCCTTACACTGCTAGAGTGCGTGCACTGCACAGACCACTCCATACACACCCCACACTTTCTCACCTCCCAGTCTGACTCTCACTCTCTCTCTGTCTTTCACACACTCTCTCTGTATGTCTTTCTCTCTCTCTGCCTCTCTCACGCACACACACAGTTTCCACTAATCGGCGCATACACACGTCACGTGCATCACACCGTCTGCTCTTGGGTAATGTTCCTCTGGAATGGCAGATTTTTAATCTGTAGAAGGGTGGATATTATTTCTGTAAATCCTCTAAACCTGCCCATATATTTTCTATCAGGCTGTGTAGGCAGAGACGCACCGCTGTAAATCCATTTAATTGGAATTGTCAGGAACGTGACACAGAGATCTGCTTATTCACCGCTTTCTAATCGTAATTCACATTAAGATACGTGGGTTTTCTGCAGTAATGTAATTTGTTGTGTTTTCAAAATGCTGTAATTTGTGTGAACATATTTCTGAAGTCTTCATCTGGAAAAAGATGATCTCAGTTTTTTCGATTGTTTGAGTCCATAATCTGGAGAGCAGAATATTCACTCCCACCCTGGTGATTCAGAGATTCATTCCCATATTGACTTGCCAGCCTCGCTGGTGAACAATTTTTTCTTCGTTTTAAAATATACAATCGCTTTCCATTGCAGGCAGTCCTGTTGTCTACACTGCCACGGCTGTTGCCAAGCAACCCCTTGTCGGTCGTACATGCTGGCTATCTCGGTGTGATTGTTCTTGTCTTGTGTCATTTGGTGATTTGGACCTTCCGGGTTTGTAATCCATTTGTTACTTACCTGACCGGTCCCACTCACAGGTTTGTCCCAAAAGGAAGTACAGTAACCTGCAGGATTCTGGTGGGGATTTACGGTGAGGGAAATGCATTGCTGTAGGTACAATTATGTTGGAAAGACATGGCGTCATCCCCCCAGAGACATAAAGATGTGGTACTTATTGTCTTGGTACTCATTAAAAAGAGGTTAATTGTGGGTTATTTGCTCTCTTAGACCTGTCAGCAGTGGTCTGGTAGGCCTATTGCTTTAGCTTCTCTAATTGGGCTCCTTAAATGCGCTTCGTGTCACAGGAGCCTTAATAATATCCATTTTGTGTCCTGAATGTGAATTTGGAGCATTGGAAAGAAAGGTTTATAAATCACAAGCTCAAATTATTTATCTTTTTTCTCCCCCTTGAGATATATGTTTGGCTCGCGCTGTTCCCCTTAAATATTTTATACACTTTTACAAATGGTAAGTGTGTCAGGAAGATTAATTACATGTGAGTGATTTGATGGTAATCCTTTGTTGCCCAGCGATTGGCAGTTAACGTCACTTTGAATAGTTAGGGGCCACTTGTGCAGTGGGAGACCTGAGTTAACCTCATTCAGCGCAAGTTGCTGACTTCCCTCCGAACTGAACTAATTGTCTCCCAAGGCTGTGCAGTCCGGGCCACGGGTGCTGAGGCTCAAACTGGAGATTTCCAGGCCGTGGCCTTCAGTTTATAACACTTTATAAAGTGTAGAAGTGAAACTACTTTAATGACCCTTGTCTCAAATTGTGTGTCTGTTTGCTTTTGTTTCGATTATGACTCGCGACAGTGGTGTGTGTGTTTTTGTGTGTGTGTGTTTGTGTGTGTGTGGTTGTGTGTGTGTGTGTTTGTGTGTGTGTGTGTTTGTGTGTGTGTGTTTGTGTGTGCGTGTGCGCGTGTGCTTGTTTACACGTGTATGTGTGAGTGAACGCGTGTGTGTGAGTGCGTGTGAAGCATTACCAGTGTGGGAGTGCTTGGCGTCAGCAGTACCCTGCTCTGCAGCATTGTACATTATTTTAAACAAGAATGACTGTTCTGATCCTCACAGTCGCTCCACCCCCCCCCGACCTCTCCTCTCTCTCTCTCCTCTGTCTCTCTCCTCTCTCTCTCTGCTCTCTCTCTCTCCTCCTCTCTCTCTCTCTCTCTCTCTCTCTCTCTCTCTCTCTCTCTCTCTCTCTCTCTCTCTCTCTCTCTCTCTCTCTCTCTCTCTCTCTCTCTCTCTCTCTCTCTCTCTCTCTCTCTCTCTCTCTCTCTCTCTCTCTCTCTCCATCTCTCTTTCTCTACCTCTCACTCTGTCTTTATCCACAGGTTGACAGAACCTTCAGGCTACCTAACAGATGGACCAATCAACTACAAGTACAAGACCAAGTGTACCTGGCTCATCGAGGGCTAGTGAGTCCCTCTCTTTCCTCTCCTCTCCTCTCCTCTCCTCTCCTCTCCTGTCCATCTATCTGTATCATGATATGTGTCACAGTGCCTGATATGTGAATCTCCCACATACTTTTCTCATGTTGGGAACACCGCGTGATTCTGCATCAGATGCAGTTTTTTTCCCTTTTCAGATTGTGGAGGGAATATTGTGTCTAGCCCACGTCCGCCTTTTTAATGTTGGTAGCAAAACAAGCATAATGTTTACGATGGTTACCATGTAAATTTGATTTGGATGTGTTTGGTGTCATTCTTAAAGGAATTTCAGACATGGCTGTCCTTTTGATTGACAGCAGCGATCCATTGAATCCCAGCGGAGCGGATAGTTTCTTATAAGGAGTGTCTGACCTTTCGGATGGCAGTTATTACAGTATCTGACCTGTGTTAATATCATATTAATGCTCAGGACGAAAGAGATGACAGAGCAGCTTAGATGGCAGGTGATAAGGAAGCTCAGTCCCTCAAATACACGCACACACACACACCACGCGCGCGCACCACACACACACACACACACACACACACACACACACACACACACACACACACACACACACACACACACACACACACACACACACACACACACACACACACACACACACACACACACACACACACACACACACACACACACACCACACACACACACACACACACACACACACACAGGCAAGCCACCCTGGAGGGCCCTGGAGTCAAACCCAAAGCCTCATTAATAATGACATTGTTTGGTGGATTCCTGATAGTGGCTTTTTTTCTGCATCCTTGGGGAGTTTTCATGGGCTGATAATGTGAGATTACCTTTATCTCTCTGATGGAAAGTGAGTGTTCTCATACAATCGAGTGTCACAATTTCACAGCAACTCAAAGCAAAAGCTTTCTGCCCCCTTGGGTTTATGATCTAAATGAGATTTTCTGTCCTTTTTTTTATTCCAGCCCAAATGCTGTTCTGAGGTTACGGTTTAACCATTTTGCCACAGAGTGTAGCTGGGATCATATGTATGTCTACGATGGAGACTCCTTATACGCGCCCTTAATCGCTGTGTTCAGGTGAGTGGTTCAGCTCTGGAGGTTATGAATGAGTAAAGCAGCTGGTCTCCAGTCCAGGGACCGTATACATAAAGTGTCTCAGAGTAGGAGAGCTGATCAGTTTAGCCTTTTAGCTCATGGTGGAAAAAACAGGGATATGTACAGTGGAAAACTGACCCTAGATCAACAATCTGACGTGCATTCTGAAAGTGGCCCCCTGACCTTTTAATTTTAGTTAATTTCCCTCACCTTTGCGTTTACCTCAGTCACGAGAGTCGGTCAGTCCGCTTTGCACAGTCATGTGTGACTGACAGACTCAATTATTCTTTTCTATTCAGTCACACTTCATTCATTCAGTCTGTCTGTCTCTCTGTATATCTCTCAACGTTGTGGGGAATCATTGAGCATTGGCTAACTCAAAGATGGACGTGAAAGAGTTTAGATTTGTATTGAATCGGTGGGAGGACCGAGACATTGTTGCTTTCATCTTGCCACTAATTAGCTCTGGTGTAAGGAGCTCTAATATTTCTAATTGCACACAGCTAGCTATTCCATGTTTGATCTATTTGTGAAAATCCCCATGGTGTTTAGCGATCCATTGAATCACTAATTCACTTATCTTTCGTTTGTAATTAATTGCCTTACCATCCTGTAATGTAATTCAGGTCTATATTTGCATGGGCTATATGGCAGTTATAATCTCCCAGGACTGATTTCAGTCTAGCAGAATGGATGATCTCCTAAAGATCTCCTAAAAACACGGCTGGAGGGTGATTTTTGCGGGTAGCTCCTCTCGTTCTCTTGTGTCGCAAGACTTGGGTCTCGATTTACTAAGATCTTTAGTGTGTGCAAAACATTTTAGCACACGCAAAACCTCTGACATGACCAATTATTGGTCATGGTATTTGTTTTACACCAATCATTGGTTGTGTTATTAGTTTTGCACACGCTAAAGGTCTTAGTAAATCAGGCCCTAAGTGTTCTATTGTACATAACACACAAGATCTTAGCAACTGCACATTAGCCACAGTGTCACATATGTAGGGTTAGTCCTTCAGCGGCATTGAGTGAGATATCAGCCATGCTATCTTGTGATGCGAGTGGATCCATGACCCTGAACAGAAAGGTGAAACTCTGTTCTGTGGAGCCCTGCTGGTTCTGTCAGGTCAGTGTCAGACTAGCTCTCTTCAGAAAGAACAGGATCAAACCGCCCTGGTTCTCCGCTGCTTCCACTGACCTGGAAGAACAGACCCCTCTTCTGCACCGCATTTCTATTGCCGTGGTTTTCAGTGTTGCCAAGGAAACTATCACCACTCTGCCAGGTGTGGTGCGAAGAGTGCTACCCAGAATTCCGTGCAGTTGGTCTTTCGATACTGTACTACATTACATTGATTCAGCAGACGCTTTTATCCAAAGCGACAATATGTGTCGACAATGTTTCACAATATACTAATATGTGTGTGTGTGTGTGTGTGTGTGTGTGTGTGTATATGTTTGCGCATGTGTTTTTGTGTGTATGTGCGCGTGTGTTTACGTGTGCGCCTGTATGCGTTTGTGCATGTGTGTTTGTGTCTATGTGTGCAGTGGTCTTATCGTTCCAGAAATCCGGGGAAATGAAACTGTGCCCGAAGTTGTCACCGCCTCAGGCTACGCCCTCTTGCACTTCTTCAGCGATGCAGCTTATAACCTGACTGGATTCACTATCTTCTACTCGTGAGTATCCTGCTGTAATCAGTCCCTGTGTTGCGCTCTGGCCAAAGAGCTTCAGAACATCTTTGATTCATGTTACTAGGGATAGCTGCTACATTATGGGAAGGTTGTGCTTTGTCTTGTCTGTTCTGTAGTGATCTTGATGATGTCTCTGTATGCACTTACTGTACATCGCTTTGGATAAAAGCGTCTGCTAAATGAATGTAATGTAATGTAATTCACAAGTCATAATAAGCATAATGTTTAATATTTTAACTCCTGGGGGGGTTGCAGGTTTTTCTCCTTCTTGGTGCTTCCAGTCATTGACATTTTTTATTTCTGAAATTGTTCTTTGTGATACTACAAACCCCAATTCCAAAAAAGTTGGGACAGTGTATAAAATGTAAATAAAAACTGTACAAAGACAAGATATTTAATGTTTTAACTAATCAACAGTTTTTTATAAATATACCCTCATTCTAAATTTGATGCCTGCAACATGTCCCAAAAGGTTTGGACAGGGGCATGTTTACCACTGTGTTACATC
>CM056380.1:52609992-52624992 GCA_029718625.1 Synaphobranchus kaupii | reverse complement strand
ATACAATTCATCTGTTCATATTCACGGGTTTCTGGAAACTGTACTTCACTGGACAAGCTGCTTTGCATTTACCTGAAGTTACATTTTCTCACTTTAGACCAAAAACCCCCAAATGCCCCAAACCTGCCATTTTGTTTAAGCTTTGGTGATGAAGAGAACTTTCAGAGACATTTTCTGACAAATTGCACTTTATAAAATGCATAGATTAAGTACAATTCAATAATGGAATTTCTACTCTGGAAATCTCTGTTCACTAATCAAACCTCTTGTGATTTTTAATGTCATTAACCATTAATTAAATCAATCCACTAATTTTAGTTGCTGGGTATTATGTCAACTGTGACCAGCAGATGGCAGCATCTTGGCAAGAATCATACTGCTGGTTAACGGTGCCATACTATGAAAGGAAGAAGCTATGTATTCATCGCTTCACATGTATTCTTCAAGATAACATACCATTTAGCGAGAGATTTATGTGATGTCAGAACTTCCTGTGTCCCTCATTGTCCGTCTTTACTCTCTTTCCCACCCACCCTGCCCACCCACTCTCCCTCTCTCTCTTTCCCACCCACCCACTCTCCCTCTCTCTCTTTCCCACCCACCCCTCCCACTCACTCTCCCTCTCTCTCTTTCCCACCCCACCCCTCCCACTCACTCTCCCTCTCTCTCTCTTTCCCACCCACTCTCCCTCTCTCTCTTTCCCACCCACCCACTCTCCCTCTCTATCTTTCCCACCCACCCACTCTCCCTCTCTCTCTTTCCCACCCACCCCTCCCACTCGCTCTCCCTCTCTCTCTTTCCCACCCACTCTCCCTCTCTCTCTTTCCCACCCACTCTCCCTCTCTCTTTCTTTCCCTCTCCTGTTCACTCTTTTGATACACCTCACTACAACTATCACCCCCCCCTCTTGTCTTTGTTTCTCATTTTCTCTCGTTTCATTTTCTGTCTTTCCCTCCCGCTCCCTTTTTTTCTCTCCCTCTTCCTCTCTCCCTTTCTCTACCCCTCCCCTCTCTCTCTCTCTCTCTCTCTCTCTCTCTCTCTCTCTCTCTCTCTCTCCAGGCCCAGACTGCTCTCTGACAGTACCCTCCACAGAGTCCTTCTGGGTTTTGCCCAACATGAAGCCCTTCAGCCCATCGGTGGGCCGGGCATCCCATAAGGCCGTGGTGCACGGGAAGCTGATGTGGGTCATCGGAGGCTACACCTTTAACTACAGCTCCTTCCAAATGGTGCTCAAGTGAGTGTGCTGGCGTCTGAAACACAGCCTGTCACCTCTCCACTGTACAGACAGATTTACCACAGGGAAAGGATCAGGGCAGCAGCTTGCGTCGGTTAAGTGAAATCCATTAGCCTTCGGCCTGAAATTATGCAGTTTCCGCATTGGACCACACTCTTGAATATGCAAATACGACACTCTGAATTGTATAATTCTTTCACTCAATTCACTTAACGTTGATATATTTTTCTGTTTTCATGGGGATGGCTCACTACCCTCATCACCTGTTCTGTGTGTCTGGGCCACAGTGCTACTGCTGGGTCACTGGACCCTGTTTTTATGCCCTCATCTCCAGCCACTTGAGCTGGTGTTGGAGTAGAGAGTTACATCTTTACATGTGATGTAAAGCCGTGGTAAACCGACTGTGAATCGTTGATATTGGTCTCATGTCACAAACAAAATAATAAAAGTTTAGCTTTGGTGTGTCTGAAGTTTGTAACAAAGGCATAAATGAAAGCTTAACTTTGGTGTGTCTGAAACCGCACAGCGTTTATTAATTGTGGGTCTTGGGATTAACGGGATTAGCGGTGATACAGAGCGAGGCCTCCATTTCCCTTGGTTCATTAAAACGGTACAGTGTCATCGTGTTCTCTCAGTGTTTGTGAGAGATTTTCTCAGGATCTGGCTGTTTGAGTCTTTCTCCCTTCATGAGTTGGCCTATGATGTGCTCTTTGTGAGTATGTCTGCCTGTGCAATTCTCTCGAAGACTGCCGCTAAGAATATCTCTATATTCTGGGCATCTCTTGGTGAGTCTGTCTTTCTGTCTGTGAGTATCTCAGCTTTCACTGTCTGTCTGTCTGTCTCTTATGTTGCTGTAAATATCTCTGCATGCAGATACAGGCGGTGGACAAAATATTGGAAACACCCCTGAAAAATGGCTTTAACTTTGAAGCATCTAAACCACAATCACAAAAGCATATACACAGGTGAATCCAATTCATTTGAATGCTAGCAGCATTGTGTCTGCTTATAAGAGGTCTAACCAGCAGCACTTTGCTAGGTAAGTCTCCAAAGCAAGATGAGGATACTAACAAAGTTTCAAAGAGGCCAAATAGTTGGTGCCCGAATTGCAGGTGCGTCGGTCACAAAAATGGCAAAATTATTTAAGGTGGCAAGGGGAACAGTGTCAAAAATTACAACATATGCCCAAACACCAAAAAACAGCATCAGCAAAAAAGAACTGTGGCCGCAACGTGACAGGGACAGAAGGACACTTGGTAGGATAGCTGCTAATAACCACAGAACTACAGCTCTAAAAATCACAGCAGAATTGAATCAATCCATATCTGAACCAGTCTCAACAAAGGACATTGTGAGCTTCACAAAACTGGTATTTATGGCAGGGCCGTCATTTGGAAACCATTTGTATCCAAGGCTAATGCACAAAAACGCATAACATGGTGTAAGGAACACAAAACCTGGACCCCTGAGCAATGGAGAAAAGTGATATGGTCTGATGAGTAATCTTTTATTCTTTTTAATACATCTGGACGGGTTTATGTTTGGAGAAAGCCTAAGGAGGTATTCAATCCACAATGTCTGTTGCCAACTGTTAAAGGAAAAGTTTGGTATTTAGCATTATAAGCCCTGTTAAAAGGTTATTTACGATCATATATAACGGTCCATATCAACATTTTGACAAACTTTGCAGTCTTGAGATATATTTACCATTTAAAGATTGATATAACTATTTTCAGTCGCCATACAGCTATACGTTTTTAAACTTCTGCTTGAAATTTTGGCATGTCTTGGCAGAGTTTGAATTCTACTGTAGAAGAAGAAGAGCTGCTTCTGGGTCACCAGGTCGGGGTTTGCTTTGCAGCTAGTACAAACTCTTCAAAAGGATCCATTTTGCTAAATTAGTGTATGTTTATGTGACTGATTCCTTCACTGCGTGCACAAGACCACTAATGAGCAACAGAAAACAACAAACCTTCCAAAACAATTCAGAAGTATTTCCGGTTTCCGGCTACAGATGTATATCCAAACCTCCGTTGGTGTCTATACAAGTCAATGGATTTAATAAAATTATAAATAAAACCTGTTACGAAGGATACTTTGCGACGGTTTTTGTGTCAGAACATCAACGGACACCAGTGACCACTCGGTGAGTTTCCCATCTTTGAAAACAAGAGTTTATGATGTTTTTTGAAGGATTTTCTATTGTGCACATCCAGATCCATTGTGTAAGTTAGCTGTGACATGAGCAATAAACAATATATCTCAAGACTGCAAAGTTTGTCAAAATGTTGATATGGACCGTTGTATATGATCGTAAATAACCTTTTAATAGGGCTTAACATGCTAAACTTCTCCTTTAAGTATGGTGGTGGTTCTGTAATGGTATGGGTAGCCATTCATAGGACTCATTGGGTCCAATGATTGCTCTCCATAGACCTGTAACGGGCAAACAATATGAAGACCAGCTGCACCCTATGTTGCAAACACTGGTTCCAATGGTTCCAAGAACACGAGGATGACATCAAATGCCTTCCGTAGCCTGCACAATCACCAGATCTAAACATAATTGAACCTTTATGGGAAGTTCTGGAGCACCGAGTGCGAACTAGATTTCCACCTCCTTCATCCCTCAAATAACTGGAGACTTTCCTTCTTGAACAATGGGCCAATATTCCACTACACACAGTTCAAAAAATTGTATGACATCATTCCTAGGATTGAAACTGTTTTGAAGGCAATGGGTGGGCCTACTCGTTATTAGTTACTAGATATTCCATTTTCAATATTTTGTCCACCCCCTGTATGTGAGTTTCTCTCAGTATACCACCCCCTTTTGGTGCATAATTCACCCCTAAACGCCATGTGGGAGTGTGGCATTACTGTCTCTCTCTCCCTTTCTCTACAGTTATAACCTTGAAAGCAGCATCTGGAACGTGGTGCCAATCAACAGCGGGCCTCTGCCACGATACGGTCACTCCCTGGCCCTCTATCAGGTATAAAACTCCAGGAAACACGCCCCCATGTGGACTAGCCACTGCCGCCGTCTTCACTAGCTGCTGTATTTCTGAACGTTTTTATGTCGTGGTGAAAGTTGACCATTTTTCAGGACGCCCTGTCGTCTCCACGCTCTTGTAGTTTGAAAGAGCGATGGCTGAAATTACTGTGTTTTATCGTTGCGCATTTGCCAAAGCGGAGTGGTTTAATTACCTGTTCCTGAAAGATATCCTTGTTGCACCCGATCACAGGTACACACGTTCATTATTCATACGTGACAGTTTGGGGAGAAAAAAGCAAGTCTCAGCCTTTTCTTTCATTTCACGCGTCTCCTTTTCTGGTATTTTCCCACGTTCCCGGTGAGGTGGCCTGAGCAGGGACGGATGGTCATGTGTCTGATTGTGATTCCCGCCCCTCTGCCGGGCAGGGCTTGTGGGGGTGGGGGTGGGGGTGATATCCTGGCTGATGAAGGAGAGGATGTTACCATCTTTTTGTCCTCTCAGGACTCCTGCTCTCAAAGGAGGGCTGGTGTGGGGGCAGATTTTGTTAAGAGGATTTTCTCCTCGGACAGGACGGGCAGATGAATGAGCTTTGTGCACAGACACTCTTTTTTTTTTTCGAGGCGGGCAGTCTTGCATAAGCTCACTTTCACTGGCCTACATTCAGAGCTGATCCCCTGCCACCCCCCCCCCCCCCCCCCCCCCAAACTCCAGGGCTTGTGCACCCCTGTTCTTGTGAATTGAGTGGTTTTGTAAGGGTACTGGGATAATAATGTCTGGAGAATAAAGGTTTAGGCGTCATGTCTGGGAGGGCGGTCCTTCTGACATTCCCGTTTATTGAGCTTTCATATTCATAGTAATGGATGCCCTTCATGGTGACATGTTACCGTTACACTACTTCGCTCATGCATTGCTGACAGTATCTTTGGATTCAGGCTCAGTGTATGCAAAGAACATCTTTGATATGCCAGTTTGTTCAGCGTGCTACAGTTATAGTGGGGGGGGGAAACAAAAAAGAATGGGTGTCTTATGGGTTGTTTGATAGGCTGGTTCGTTCCATCTTGTGCTTGGTGGACAGCAAGATTCTCCCCAAGTTTAGCATTTAGCAGTGTCTAAGGCTTTTTGTACATGGACATTCAGATGGTTTTTGGTTTGATGGTCTTGAACGTGCAAAGAAAGCATTATGTTTTTGGATTCTGTCAGTCCAAAATTAAATTTAATGCAATTTTTGCAAATGCTGTTGTTAGCAAAAAAATTATAATAAATCATTAAATTAAATTTGATGAATGCAGGTATAATTACAGTAAGACTGTAGCAAACAAGCAAATGATTTCATGATTTTACCCAGAAAATATATTTCCATAAATATCCATAAATTTTGTCCCTTTCATTGCTGTTAATGTAGTTGTTTTGCAGTATAGCCTCATGCTGCTAATACTGTATTTTGGGATTTTTTTTAGAAAGGTGAATTTAAAATTCTCAGCCGGTCTGAGACAGAGAAAGGTCAAACAGAGGCCAGGACGCGCTTGTTTGTTTACATTTACACTTTTAATGCTTGCTAAATGCACCAGCCGGCTGGCAGGAGGACTGCTTTCATCCGATATCTGTGTTTCCTCTTGTTCTAACACCTGTGCTGTACCGTCTCCTGCACTAGAGGGCAGTGATCTGATGTCGCCTATTTTCAGCTGTGGAGCTTTATTGCTGATAAAGGACACAGTCTCAGAATGTGATGGGGCAGGTGGATTATGTGTCTGGTAGGATGAATGTGGAGCGCCGAAAGGTCAGATGAACCTCACAGGTGAACTGAGGGAATTATTTTATTACAAACATTCTTTCTCAGAGATATTTGCTTTCAATTAAAAATACTGAGCATGTAAAGTTTGCAAAGGTGTACCCTTGTCTTGATGCAGTGGCAAATTTTAGTTTAAAATTGACTTTTTTTTGGTAGTTTTACTCAACACCTGCAGTGGCTGTCATCATAGCCAACAAACCACTATCCACCAGCCACTTTACAGACATTTATGGTAATCAGGTCAGATTGAGTGTCTCTCTCAGGGGGGGAAAGCACTGTAATCTCTCCCCGTTTCAAACGGCTAAACAACAAAAACAACTGCAGAGACCACATCAACAGCCCGTATAATCGCCACGGGACAGAAACCACGGGGCTCTGTCATTACGGGAGCGTAGGTAAGCAGGGTAACGGCAGGGGGCGCTGCTTGGCAGCTGTGCGTCTGTCACTTCCCCACCTGCGCGCTCCGAGCTGACGGGAAGCGGCAGCGTCAGGGTGAAGAGGCGGAGGAAGTGATTTGAAAGTCTGAGCGTGCATTTCTCATCTTTTTTCCTCCCCCTTTTTTAAAGAATTCATGCAGACACGGAAGGAAGAGATTAGGCGGGTTTGAAGAGCTCTCGACTGGGATTGCCGGGCTATGTGTGTGTGTGTGTGTGTGTGTGTGCGCGCGCCCGTGTGCACGCACGCTAGGTGTTACACGGCACACAGTGTCGTCTTAGACGGAATTTAATCTCCGCCACTGCGGGGAGGCCAGAGGAACACCACATCACAGCGTCTTTGTTCCGCTAAATCCAGAGAATGCAGCCGACTCCATTTTTCCCCTTCAAGTGCCTGCGTAGGGAGTCTCCGGTCCCTTTTAATAGTTTTATTCTGCAGAATAACCGTCAGCCTCTGCAGTAAATCAAAGCTGTGCTCGGTTGCTGCTGTTGTTCTGCAGGAGAGAGGCCTTCTGATGCACCAGTGGACTTAATAGACTCTATTATTCATAGCCTGGCGTTACACGTGTTTTGAGATTAGCATTAATGTAGCCTGCTGCATTTCGTTTGCAACAATTACCTTCTGTAAAAAGAAAAAAATTATCCGTTTTGCATCGGACAAGCTGTAGTGCAGTCATGTTCATAATTGTACAGTTTTATAATGTATTCTATCATATGTATGTAAAACAAACTCTTGTACAGTTAGAAAACAAGTTTAAAATAATAAAAGAAGAGCATAACTTGTAATATTAAATGTATTCAATGTATTCATATATGATGTCCTCAAAGTAGTTTACAATGGGGAGCTGATGCCTTGGGTGTATGGTATATCCTTCATACGCAGTGCGCTCACGGTGTGAGAGCGCAGGCCTATGCACCCCTGTGTTCATCACAAAGGCTCATGGGAGCGCTATTTGTGTTCTCCCTCAAACACCTGAGATGACTGCTGGTTCCCCGGGGCCCTGGCCTATGACCAGCACTGAGCTCCAGCTCCAGGGGCCGGGTATAGGCAGGGGGAGAATGATGGCTTTTGGCGCCTCCCTCTCTCACACGTGCGTTTCCCCCCTGCAGGATGAGATATACATGTTCGGGGGGAAGCTGGAGGGGGGTGCGGGTAACGTGACGGACGAGCTGTGGGTCTTCAGCCTCCCCGGCCGCGCCTGGTCCCAGCGCTCGCCCAGCGCACTCGTGCACGGCCAGCTCTTCGCCGCCGAGGGACACTCCGCCCACGTGGTGGAGCTCGACAACGGGGAGGTCGTCATGGTGATCTTCTTCGGCTACTCCTCCATCTACAGCTACGTCAGCAGTGTGCAGGAGTACAGCCTCAGTAAGTCTGTCCATCTAAACTACGCGGCCTTCGCTTCCGTCTGACTCTAGGGCCGTGCACGCGTCTGTCAGCAGTGATGCATTATGGGGGAGCTGAACTCGTGTGGGATCGCATGGGATGAAGGGTGTTCATTGTGAATGCGATGCTCTTCAAATAAGGAATAATATTCAATAGTTAATGATGCACATAATATAGCAATCGAGCCCCTTCATGGGCTCTGCTTTCAGCAATGTTTGTGTCTTTGAAGTGGCAGTGCAGACGGCCAGTAGATGGCGCTGTAGTACTGCCCCGGTTCTCCCCAGGGCCAGCCTGGCTGTTCGTTAGCGCACTCTCTGTGGTGAATCTCCAAGCCGAGTGCGGGGCCCTGCCGGGTGAGGAGCAGCCAGAATCTCCGCCCAACTATTAATCGAAGAAGAAACAATGTGCTGCATGTTAGAGGAAAGGCTTACTTCACCCTAATGAGCAATAGTCATGCGAAGCCCAGGATCGCCCCCCTGCAGGCTCTGCATGATGGTGCCCCAGTCGTGGAATCTCGCTTCAGGAACAAAGAACAACGTGTGTGTGTGTGCATGCGTGCGCTCCCGTGTGTGCACATATGTACCTGTGTGTGCATGTCTATATGCACATACATTGAAGTTTCTTGTTCATGTGAGGGTAATAAATACGGATAGTTCAGTGAGATTGGTTAGTTACCCATCAGGCTGTACTGTTTATAATCATACTGAATGCTGGAGGTGATCGGATGGTAGTTTCTGTTTTCAGGTTTAGGTTGGCAGTCTTATATCTGGATTAAACCATAATTGAGGAATGTGTTTTTTTCTTGCCATTAAGCCAGCAAAGAAAAATGTAAGTGTGGAAATATAAGCCATCGTCCCAGAGAAAATGCAAACAGAGATCAGTTAACAGACAATGCACGGCCCCATCACCCTGTAATCCCCATTATGCAAAAATGTACCAGTACAGGTAGTGTTACAAATGGCGCGATACAAGTTTGGAATAATCCCGTTTTAAATCTTATGTCTCGGAATATGCTCTTTGAATAAATGTAAAATTAATGAGTCTGTGAGCCAAATTCTTGGGTGAAGTCTTTGGTTTTAGGGGTAAACAGATTTAGCTTTGCGGTCAAGTTTAGGTTTGGTTTTAGTGGTGATGGGGTTGTAGGTTGTTTGCAGTTTTAGGAGTGGTGAGGTTGTAGGTTGTTTGTAGTTTTAGGGGTGGTCAGGTTGTGGGTTGTTTGTAGTTTTAGGTGTGATCAGGTTGTGGGTTGTTTAGTTTTAGGTGTGATCAGATTGTAGGTTGTTTGTAGTTTTAGGGGTGGTCAGATTGTAGGTTGTTTGTAGTTTTAGGGGTGGTCAGGTTGTAGGTGTTTGTAGGTTTAGGGGTGGTCAGGTTGTAGGTTGTTTGGAGTTTTAGGGGTGGTCAAGTTGTAGGTTGTTTGTCGTTTTAGGGGTGGTCAGGTTGTAGGTTGTTTGTAGTTTTAGGGGTGGTGAGGTTGTAGGTTGTTTATGGTTTAGGGTCTGCAGTCATGCTGAATTCATGTACGCGAGAACACCGAAACATGGCTCTACACCGCCTGTGATTGGGCTCTAAGCATCTCTGTGTGGTGTTTTTCTTATAAGTCTAGATTGAGAGTGACTGTCCTAGTGGAGCCGGCTCTGGCCGTGAGCCAGGCGTGGGGGATGCAGCAGTTCTGGGACACACAGGCTTATTTTGGGTCATTAAAAAGAGGTGTGACTGGAGCGGGCTGGTCTGGGACAGTGATGAATGGACCTATGTTTCCTCCGAACCCCTCTCTGGAATGTCAGAGTTTCAGGCTGTCATGAACCGTTCGCTCCAATTGTGGCCTGTTGCCCTCTAGAGCCACACAGCTCACATTCTGGTTTGTGACCGTTCTGCCTCTGACCGTCCTCTCTGACCGTGACATCAGAGCAGTCATCTAGAGGGAGGAGTCACAGCTGTGCCAGTGATGTGTATGTGTGCATGTGCATGTGTCTGTTGTAACTATTCATGTGTGTTCCTCTGAATGTATATCTTTATGCATGTTAATTCATGTGTGTGTATATGTTTGTTGTTGTGTATGTTAGTATGTACTCGTATGTTAACGTGTCTGCTCTCCTCCCCAGGGACGAACACGTGGTCGGTTCCGGAGACCAACGGCGCCATCGCCCAGGTGGCTACGGTCACAGCAGCGTGTACGACCACACAACCCGGTCTGTGTACGTGCATGGAGGTTACAAGGCCCCTGCCTGCAAACAAGTACGGCTTGGTTGACGACCTGTACCGCTACGAGGTGCAGTCACGCACGTGGTGAGTGAGGGCACGGTCCTAATATTTGGTCTATATGTGTATGCGTGTGTGTGTGTGTGTGTGTGTGTATGCATACCTGTTCACATGGAAACGTGCAGGTCTGTTAACACCTGTTGCACAGAAAGGATACAAAGAGACCTCCATATAACCACAGAAGCTTTTATACATTTAAAGTTTGATATATTGTTTTATTTACAATATTCCTTGTATAGAGAATATATAAAAATATAATGTTTTTTTGAGTGAGAAGTGGGTTTTCATTGGGGAAAACTGCAGTCATCACTGTTCTACTGATAAAGGAATTTAATCCTAACCGCAAGCTTGTTGTGTTTGCAAAGTTGAATTGCTCTCCCCAGGCCCAAAAGTCCACTTCTGGCTCATTAAACAAACAGTGTTGGCACAGTGGAAGGTCGGCTCGTTGGTGAGGTGGCATGGCTATTAAACCTGACAGTGTTTAACCCAGGCGGCGGGGGCGATCCCTGCAGGACGAGCATGTGGGTGTCCCGTTTGAGCGCGCGTTGGGGTTCAGACGTGAGCGTTTGTGAGCCGAGAGACCGTCGGGGGTTTTGCCCCAGTGCACACACTGCGCTCACAGAAACTCTCTGTGACGGCCGCTTTCAGATCCGCTGTTTTCTGTGGTGACTTGAGCGTTTTTAACATCGCTAAGCGTGAACATGGGATTTCCAAGCTGCGCTGTCGGTGTGATGTTGATGCAGAACATCTGATTGAATCACTTCATACACTCTGCGTTACTCAATCATGTATACACACACACACACACACACAGTGGATATGTTATGTGGATATATTATATGCTTGTGGAGTATAATGGCACCATATGCGCCATTGATACATTCTTAGCTTCCATGTTCCTGAAGATGCTCACCTCGGTTGTGTTGAGCTGTGACCCAGAGCAGGTCTGTAATGCATGGCTCTGCTGGATTAGCTGCTGGTGGACCTGTTCGTATCTCTGTGAGTGTGCTCTGTCATTTATCCCGCTGCTCACTGCAGATGCACTGAGGGGATAGGGGCAGTTGAGGGGCAGTTGAGGGGCAGACGAGTAGCGAAATTTAGTTAAGAGTCATACACATGGTACATTTCTGCTGGCGATGGAATCGCATCCAGAAGCTGTGATCTCGGTTTCACGGTACAGTACGATTTGTTACGGCGATGGAAGGGTAGGAGGGCTGAAGGGTAGGAGGGCTGAAGGGTAGGAGGGATGAAGGGTAGGAGGGCTGAAGGGTAGGAGGGCTGAAGGGTAGGAGGGATGAAGGGTAAGAGGGATGAAGGGTAGGAGGGCTGAAGGGTAGGAGGGCTGAAGGGTAGGAGGGATGAAGGGTAGGAGGGCTGAAGGGTAGGAGGGATGAAGGGTAAGAGGGATGAAGGGTAGGAGGGCTGAAGGGTAGGAGGGCTGAAGGGTAGGAGGCTGAAGGGTAGGAGGGCTGAAGGGTAGGAGGGCTGAAGGGTAGGAGGGCTGAAGGGTAGGAGGGCTGAAGGTAGGAGGGCTGAAGGGTAGGAGGGCTGAAGGGTAGGAGGGCTGAAGGGTAGGAGGGCTGAAGGGTAGGAGGGATGAAGGGTAGGAGGGATGAAGGGTAGGAGGAATGAAGGGTAGGAGGGATGAAGGGTAGGAGGGTTAGGCTTTAGATACAGAGAGTGCTGTGACAGTGTGAGTGTAAGTTCAGCTCAAGGCCTGCAGGATCGGGTATGGATCTCCTGCGGCTCTGATTTTCTCACGGTGGCTATGAAGCCCCTGGCATATGTGAGGGCTGACTGGTCCTGGAATGTTTTGTGCTGTTCATTGAGCCTGTGTGTGTCTCTTACCAGCACTGGCGTGACTCTCTATCAGACCAACTGTGCCTCTCACATTACCCAAAATAATTGCCCCCAGAAATGACCATAACCATTCCTGTGAAACCACTCTCTGGTTTCCCTGGAGACCAGCTGTCTGCACCTGGGGACTGACCCTACTGACTAGAGACATTCCACAATTACAGACCAAGCATGATTACTGACACTCACAAAGCCATAATTACTGACACACACAGTCATGATTACATACACACACAAAGCCATGATTGCAGACACACACAAAGCCAAGATTACTGACACACACAGTCATGATTACATACACACACAAAGCCATGATTACAGACACACACAAAGCCATGATTACAGACACACACAAAGCCATGATTACAGACACACACAGTCATGATTACAGACACGCATAAAGCCATGATTACAGACACACACAACCATGAGTACATACACACTAGGGCTGGGCGATATACCGCAACGATAATTATCCATTGCAATAACGGCCGTTGCCAGCATGTGGGGTATTGCCTTTCTTTTCGTCTTTTTTTCTTTAATTATACCTGATGAGGCAGTGATCTAAACTTCAAAACCCGCGTGAAATTCTCCCGTGAAAAAAAAAAACGGTCATCACTACCTACTGCGTGTTGATAAGACGGACAATCACAGAAAGGCGTTGCACCTTTCATGCGATTGACAAAAACACATTACATGATCACTTGAAAGCTGTACGACCTTGCTGCTGGTTGGCTGTCTTATCAACACTCAATAGATATCAGCGCTGATGTTTTTTTCGGAAGCATTTCACGCGGCCTCTGAAGTTTGGATGTTTACTGCCGTATATTGGGTATACTTAAAAAAAAAAAAGACGAAAAGAAAGGCGTCCCACACGGTGGCAACGGCCGTTATTGCATTTGATAATTATCGATGTTGTATATCACACACACAAAGCCACGATTACAGACACACACAAAGCCACGATTACAGACACACAAAGCCATGATTACAGACGCACACAAAGCCACGATTACAGATGCACACAAAGCCACGATTACAGATGCACACAAAGCCACGATTACAGATGCACAAAGCCACGATTACAGACACACACAAAGCCTTGATTTCAGACACACACAAGGCCATGATTTCAGACACACACAAAGTGAAGATTACACACACACACACACACATCACATACACACACACACACACACGCAAAGCCACGATTACAGACACACACAAAGCCATGATTACAGACACACACAAAGCCATGATTACAGACACACACAAAGCCATGATTTCAGACACACACAAGGCCATGATTTCAGACCACACACAATGCCAAGATTACACACACACACACACACACACACACACACACACACACAAAGCCACGATTACAGACGCATACATGGAAAGCCATTACGACAGTATGGCGATGTATAGTTACAGACACAAGCAGTCACAGCTTATAGACGCACGCGTGACTCACTCTGCGCACTGAACCTACGTGTGTGTTTGCGTCTCTGCAGGACAGTTCTGCGGGAGAGCGGGTTCTCCCCGGTACCCTCCACTCCTCCGTGCTCATCAGCGGAGTCATGCTGGTCTTCGGGGGAAACACCCACATGACACATCCCTCAGCAACGGAGCCAAGTGCTTCTCCTCGACTTCCTGGCCTATGACATCGTACGTACCTCCTGCAGGGCTGTGCTCGCTGCAGCCTCTGCTCCTGCTGTGTCTCTCTGCTTGATAAATGTTCTTTATTACTCTTAACCTTCCTCACAAGGGCTTAAGTGAGAGTTTAGGTTCCTGGAGATGTTTTCTCTTAGGGGCTGTTCTTATCGAACAAAACAAACAACATCAACAAAACACTCTGAACAACTATACCACTTATATGTTTTTTTAGTTTTCTTTCAAATTTGGCATCTTGAAACCCCCCCCCCCCCCCCACACTAACAAATAATAATACAAATAAAATCGGACAGGCAACAATGATATTACTTTTAAAATATTTATTTATAGTGCTATAACGTATATTTGCAGTATAGCCCAAAGTAGTTCCCAGTATATTTCTCAGTATAGCTCACACAGTATATTTCTCAGTATAACTCACAGTATATTTCTCAGTATAAATCACAGTATATTTCTCAGTATAAAATCACAGTATATTTCTCAGTATAAATCACAGTATATTTCTCAGTATAACTCATAGTATATTTCTCTGCTCACAGACAGTGTAGTTCTGAGTAGAGTTCCCAGTATAGCTCACAGTAGAGTATCTTTTAGATCTTGACTCTACGTGACTTCATAGCAGCAAAATCATTGATTACATCATTGTATGAGATTCTCTCACTTATGTTATGATTCACACTGAGAATCGCAAGGCCAGTGAGGCGCTCCTGGGACATTGTGGATCGTAAGTACGTTTTAATTAGTTTTAGCTTCGAAAAGCTCCTCTCTGCACTGGCT
Organism: Synaphobranchus kaupii; assembly: GCA_029718625.1. Taxonomy (NCBI): domain Eukaryota; kingdom Metazoa; phylum Chordata; class Actinopteri; order Anguilliformes; family Synaphobranchidae; genus Synaphobranchus; species Synaphobranchus kaupii. Next base: position 52,610,582 of record CM056380.1, on the reverse strand, counting down.
AAAGTTACTGGTAGGGTTAACACAATACGAAGAGCTGTCCAGAGATTGGGGTAAACCTCTTTCAAATGCTGGATGTGAATGAATGATAGGAAGTCCAGCAGGGACATATTGGGTGAAGGAAATTGTGGTAAGTTTCTTCACTCCTGGGCTAGCTCCCTACCATTGATGTCAGGATCACTGTTTGTTGTAGAGCAGCACTAAGTGTCTCACACTGAGTTGACAGTTCATCATTTGTCAGATTGGTAAAGTTTTTCAGCACACTGAACTTGTCTTTCGCCTCAGACAGACAGACAGACAAACCTTTCCTCAATAGACGATTTGGCCGCATCTACAACAGTGTTAAAGAATGTCACCTCTAACCTCTTTAACGCATCTGTGAAAGGCTCATCACATGATTCATAGACAAACTGCCGTTTGGTGCTTCTCAGCCTCTTCTGCTTTAGTGTGGCGTCCACATTCATCCCATCACATTTCTTTAGCTGTTGCTTGAGCTGCTGCGAAACCAGTGACTCTGTAGTCAGCAAGGAATCTCTGTGTCTCCCTGAGCAGATCAACAGCTACATCTAACTGCATTTCAGATGACTGCATAA